>JBBDGP010002496.1:305000-445000 GCA_037952835.1 Lithobates septentrionalis | reverse complement strand
CCACCATGCTTGACTGTAGGGAAGACACACTTGTCTTTGTACTCCTCACCTGGTTGCCGCCACACACGCTTGACACCATCTGAACCAAATATGTTTGGTCTCATCAGATCACAGGACATAGTTCTAGTAATCTATGTCCTTAGTCTGCTTGTCTTCAGCAAACTGTTTGCGGGCTTTCTTGTGCATCATCTTTAGAAGAGGCTTCCTTCTGGGACGACAGCCATGCAGACCAATTTGATGCAGTGTGCGGCGTATGGTCTGAGCACTGACAGGCTGACCCCCCCACCCCTTCAACCTCTGCACCAATGCTAGCAGCACTCATACGTCTATTTCCCAAAGACAACCTCTGGATATGCGCTGAGCACGTGTACTCAACTTCTTTGGTCGACCATGGCGAGGCCTGTTCTGAGTGGAACTGTTGAACTTCCAGTGACCGGTATGAGAGAGTGAGAGCGATAACACCAAATTTAACACACCTGCTCCCCATTCACACCTGAGACCTTGTAACACTAACGAGTCACATGACACCGGAGAGGGAAAATGGCTAATTGGGCCCAATGTGGACATTTTCACTTAGGGGTGTACTCACTTTTGTTGCCAGCGGTTTACACATGAATGGCTGTGAGTTATTTTGAGGGGACAGTAAATTTACACTGTTATACAAGCTGTACACTCACTACTTTACATTGTAGAAAAGTGTCATTTCTTCAGTGTTGTCACATGAAAAGATATAATAAAATATATACAAAAATGTGAGGGGTGTACTCACTTTTGTGAGATACTGTATAATTATATATATATACACACACACACACGTATAAAAGTTCCAAATTCATTCAAGCCCAATAGATGTGTCCAATGTATAAACAAAAATAGTAAATAATCTGAAATGTGTCACCCAAGTGCGCCTCCACCTTTCGTTACCTATCGCTCCTCTCCATCATCTGTGGTTAATGCAGTCTTCCAAGCAGTGGCGAAGCTAGACATTCTTTCACCCGAGGCAAAGACTCGGTTCGGCTACCCCACCGTAGAGAGGCTTGCTTATGTGTGCTCTTCTTCCTTCCCAATGGCACCCTTCCCAATCTGCCTGGGCAAGGCTTGAAATCTGCACCTAAAGCAATGCTGCTTTCTTCTGGCATGGTGGCTAGGGTTGCTACATTTTCTTCAAGCCAATTTTTTTTTTTGTAGTATACCCTATAAGATTGTAAAAGACCTAGGACACCTTTGGGTGCCCTAAAGAGAGCAGCAATGTGGCACGCATAGTGCACCACAGAGATCAGTGTGTGTGTGTGGTCAAATTGTGTCAACAGTTGGAGGGGCTTAAAGGTCATGGTTATTAAAACAAATGCTTTCTTGTACCAATAAAATATACTGAGATCACTAAAACAAATGTCACCGTAAAAATATGAACTTGGCCTACCTTGTAATTGGACAGTGTACTGTAAGTCAGTAGGGCAGTGGACAGTGTGTGGACGGTGTCAGTATGGCAAAGGATAGTGTCAGTAGGGCAGTGGACAGTATCAGTAGAGCAGTGGAAGGGGTCAGTAGGGGAAAGGTTGATGTCAGTAGGGCAGTGGACAGTGTCAGTAGATCAGTGGATGGTGTCAGTAGAGCAATGGATTGCGTCAGTCATTAGAACCGTAAATGCTGTCAATAGGGCAGAGGACGGTGTCAGTAGGGCAGTGGATGGTGTCAGTAGGGCAGAGGACGGTGTCAGTAGGGAAGAGGTTGATGTCAGTAGAGCAGTGGATTGCGTCAGTCATTAGAACAGTAAATGGTTTCAGTAGGGCAGTGGACGGTGTTAGTACGGCAGAGGACGGTGTCAGTACGGCAGAGGACGGTGTCAGTAGGGCAGAGGATGGTCTCAATAGGGCAGTGGACGGTGTCAGTAGGGCAGAAGGGCAGAGGACGGTGTCAGTAGAGCAGTGGGCGGTGTTAGTAGAGCAGAGGACGGTGTCAGTAGGGCAGTGGCGGTGTCGGTAAGGCAGTGGATAGTGTCAGTAGTGCTGTGGACAGTGTTAGTAGGGCAAAGGATGGTGTCAGTAGAGCAGTGGACGGTGTCAGTAGAGAAGAGGACGGTGTCAGTAGGGCAGAGGACGGTGTCAGTAGGGCAGTGGACGGTGTCAGTAGGGCAATGGACGGTGTCAGTAGGGCAGAGGACGGTGTCAGTAGGGCAGAGGACGGTGTCAGTAAGGCAGAGGACGGTGTCAGTAAGGCAGAGGGCTGTGTCAGTAGGGCAGTGGATGGTGTCAGTAGGGCAGAGGACGGTGTCAGTAGGGCAGTGGACAGTGTCAGTAGGGCAGTGGACGGTGTCAGTAGGGCAGTGGATGGTGTGTAGGGCAGTGGATGGTGTCAGTAGGGCAGAGGACGGTGTCAGTAGGGCAGTGTCAGCAGGGCAGAGGACGGTGTCAGTATGGCAGAGGACGGTGTCAGTAGGGCAGTGGACGGTGTCAGTAGGACAGTGGACAGTGTCAGTAGGGCAGTGGATGGTGTCAGTAGGGCAGTGGATAGTGTCAGTAGGGCTGTGGACAGTGTCAGTAGGGCAAAGGATGGTGTCAGTAGAGCAGTGGAAGGTGTCAGTAGGGCAGTAGATAGTGTCAGTAGGACTGTGGACAGTGTTAGTAGGGCAGAGGACGGTGCCAGTAGGACAGAGGATGGTATCAGTAGAGCAGTGGATGGTGTCAGTAGTTTTTATTTATTTTTTTATTTATTTCTTTTTTACAATAATATTTTTTACAATATTAAGTATTTCATTTTTTACAATTTTTTAGGAGCCCGTTGGGGGGCTTTGGTGAAATTTTAGGGGTCTAGACAGACCCCTGATGTCTCACTTTTGAGACAGAGAAAGGATATGCGGACACAGGCTCTTTAATTGCTTACTCTGCAGCCTCAGCTGCACTGCAGTTTACTATGCTTTGTTTACTAGTGAACAGAGTGAGTCATCAGTATCGATCACTCACACTGTTCATTCAGAAAAGGAAGGGACCGGTAAATGAGATATTTACCGGACCCTTCCCCCCACTCTCCATCCTGACACATCGCAGTGGCCGGTGGGGATGTGAGAGGGGGCAGCCGGCAGCGCTATATGGGGGGGGGGACAGGGAGGACACAGGCAGCACAAAGAGGAGAGGCGGAGAGGGAGGCATTTACTAGAACCAATAACCATCGGCTGTATTGTCCTCTTGCGGCCGCTGAATCTGGCTTTCAGTGGTTGCAAGAAGAAAATACAGCCAATTGGTTTTAGAACATGCAGCCCCCGCTGCCCCTTCTGTCCAGGTCAGACTTCAAGGCAGCAAGTTATCAGGCTGAATCTTCGGGGTCCGGATCCTGGCTCCCCTGAGATCAGTGGCAGTGTGGGCTCACAGAGCAGCCGGTGGTGTGTGAGCTCAGCTCCTTGTAAATGCAGCTCAGCAGCTCAGCTGGGTCAGTCCAGCTCGATCCAAATTCCCAAACCCCAGCTAGTGTCAGCATTGCAGACATCGGACCCTCTCAATTTGGAACCCCCCCCCAGTTTCTGCTCCCAAGTAATAATAAAGAGTGCTCCATCATAACTTATAAAGGAAATAAAATCGGAAAAACACACATAGTTTGAAATTGTTTAATAGGTTTATTTTAAAAAGGGAAATACTAGTCACTCACACAATAAGTCATAAAAACAGGCATGTGAATAAAAGAAAACCTGTCCCGGGACCTGATCCAACCAACTTGTTGCTTTGGCCTGCCTGCAGTTCAGACTTTTCACCGAAGGAAAATATTTGGCTGGCGCATCCTGAAACGAAAATACGGCAAAGAAGACCCAGGACTGTTGAGCAGTTAGAATCCTATATTAGGCAAGAATGGGACAACATTCCCCTCCCAAAACTCCAGCAAATGGTCTCCTCAGTTCCCAAACGTTTACAGTGTTGGTAAAAGAAGAGGGGGTGCCACACCGTGGGAAACATGGCCCTGTCCCAGTTTTTTTGAGAACTGGCATCAATTTCAAAATAACCTTATTTTTATCAGTTTAAACATTTGATATGTTTTCTTATTTCTTTTGTGAATAAAATATGGGTTTATGAGATTTGCAAATCATTGTATTCTGTTTCATGGAGATTATATATATATCATTTTTTTTTTTTTTTTACAAAATATATAATATTAAATATTTCAGATTTCTTTCTCTCTGCCATCAGGGGGGGCTCTTTTTCACATTTACCAGGCTAATCTTAACTGCTCTGTAAAATAATGTATTTTACCTTGTCAGTCGTTGAAGCTTACATACACAGCTGAAATCTTTCACAACCCTCCCATCCTTGCCTTGTTGCTCTATATACCTTCATACAGACTCATCAAGTATTGTGATAAAATAATGACTGCAGTTAAAAATAGTTGCTGCAGCTTAGTGAATTGACCCCATATACATAATAATACAAACCGCCCAACGGTTTTCAAATAACCATGAGATACGCTTGGCTACAGATGGGTCAAAGCTCAAATTCAGACATTGTGTTTTTAATCTTTGTTTAAACTTTTGTGCAAAAATTACAGAAAACACACACTCTGGAAGAACGATTCTGTGGAAAACAGCCACAAAATGTCCAGAAGGCAAGATATACTTTATAGGAGTCGATAAATCTTCTACTGTGAGCATACCCGGATATTCAGACATTTTTTAATTAGTTTTGCAAGTCAGGAAAGTTCTTAAACCTTAGCCACAGTCACCTGTGTCCCTGTTGAGGTGGCCACACACATATCAATAGGAGCATTCGATGCAGCTAAAAGTAGCCATACACTATCCACTTGAAGACCAGGTCTTTTTCTGACAATTAGTATTTTTTGCTAGAAAATGACTTAGAACCCCCAAACTTTATATATAATGTATATATGTTTGTATATATTATATATAATGTATAATGCTTTGTGGACCCCTTCCTGTTCCAACATGACTGCGCACCAGTGCACAAAGCAAGGTCCATAAGGACATGGATGAGCGAGTTTGGGGTGGAGGAACTTGACTGACCTGCACAGAGTCCTGACCTCAACCCAATAGAACACCTTTGGGGTGAATTAAAGCGGAGACTGCGAGCCAGGCCCTCTTGTCCAACATCAGTACCTGACCTCACAAATGCACTTCTGGAAAAATGGTCAAACATTCCCATAGACACACTCCTAATCCTTGTGGACAGCCTTCCCAGAAGAGTTGAAGCTGTTATAGCTGCAAAGGGTGGGCCAACTCAATACTGAACCCTACGGACTAAGACTGGGATGCCATTAAACTTCATATGCCGGGGGCGTGACCGGAAGCCGACCTCGATGGACGCTTGATCCTTTAGCTCCAGCAGCCCGCAGCAATATAGGCACATTGGGGGACAAACAACAACACCCACATGGGCAGATCGCGGACCACTCGATCCTCAAAATACAGGGGCACATCCCAACCCCCTCCGGGGACCTCCGCAGACCTCCGTACCTTCTTTCTGCAATCAGAGGGCGCTCCGGCCGGAGGAGACAAGATGCCGCCGATCACACAGGCACATGGAGGACAGATGTCTCCACGGGATAAGCCGCCACAGCTCACACAGCAGCGATGCCTTATGGATCCCTCTCCAGTGGCGACAGGTCCGGCATCCTCAGCCACACACACAGGAGTGGTGAGTCCACCCACCCTCCCCGATCCCCAGGCCTGGCAGGCACGTGCGCCGCAGCCATCCGAGCCGCCCATCCCTTCACAGCACTATACCCAGTGCTCGGCGGCATTTCCGAGGCTGTTGAGGGCAGCTTCAGACCCCTACCTCCAGGAACAGCCATCTCTGTCCCCAACACCCTCGGCCCTATCTCAGGACTTTCCTCCATTACCAGGCCCTGCTCATCCCCCAGTGGAGCTGCATCATGTGCAGGGAGAGGAAGATGGGACACTGTGGGCCATGGCAGCATCCTCCCCCCCACCTAAGACGCAAAGACTCTCTAGATCCAGGGACACTAGCGTCTCTAAACGGCAGCCTTCCAATAACCCCACGTATGCACAAAAAGCCAGCACCCCTCCATGCTACTCTACAGACACCCATCATGAGAGACCCCCCCAGCTACCACAGGCCTTGATGTGGTCTGAGCCATGGGAACCCCCAGCACCCGGGTCACACCGATCATCTGAAGCAGGATCGCTTAGCCCACGCTCTCCACCCCCAGCCTCGCCAGACCATCATATGGGCCCTATACAAGACCAACATATGCCATCTTCATGGCACACATATTTCCAGCCGATGCCCACCAAAGAGGACTTTAAACAGCTCATAGAGGATGTAAAATCAACCTGTCGCACAGAAATCCAGGTTCTTCAAACGGGACTTAAACATCTAGCGGACAGAGTGGAAATGGCGGAAGAGGAGATCCAAGAAACTAAAATAGCAGTCCACAGAACACAGTTGCAAGGAGCAGAACACTCTCTCCTCAGAGACATGCAAAGGCACATAGAAGACTTGGACAATAGGGGGCGCCGCAACAATATCCGAGTGAGAGGGATCCCAGAACCAGAGGGCAACGAAGACCTGCAAATTACCCTGCAATCCATCTTTAACAATTTATTGGGCGAACCCCCTGCGAAACACATAGAAATGGACAGAGCTCACCGGGCCCTGCGACCCAAAGGACCTGCATCGAAACCGAGAGATGTTATATGCAGAATCACCTCCTATCCTCTCAAAGAGTCTATGATGAGACAAGCTCGTATCGCACGTAAAATCATCTTCGAAGGAGCCCAAATACAGCTGTACCCTGATCTGTCCTGGATCACCCTGCAAAAGCGCAGACTACTGCAACCTTTACTGCAAATACTGCAATCCAAAGCAATTCCTTACAGATGGGGTTTCCCCTTCACCCTCACTGCAAAACAACAGGGAACTTCTGCAGTGTTGAGATACCCGGAAGACCTCCGTGTCTTCTGCAACACCCTGGAGATTCAACCCCCACAGCTACCAGAATGGGACTTAGTGGCCATCCCCCCGTCACCGCCTACAGTTTGGCAGAAAGTACCCTCCTCTAACCGGCCCCGAAACCCAGAAGCACCCCGCAAGCCTGCCAAACACAGGAACTGATCAGTATTATTGTCCTAATATAGTTCACACTCCTTTTTACAGGATGTGACTACACCGTCATAATGACTTTTCCTGCTCGGGACTCAAAAATTGGTCAAACATACTAGTTCAGTACCCCCCAAATTGCCCCTAAGCCACAATTTATACTGCTACTATGGGCTTGCTATGATCAGGCTCCGAAAGAGTAGACGCTCTACCGTTCACTTCCCACCCCCCCCCCTCCTGATTTTTAGTTCAGGGATTTATATAAGTGTTTTAAACCACCTTATTGGCTGCGGATCCCCTGGTGACCCCCCCTGCCACCCCAATCGGGCTGGCAGCGGACGGACACTTGGAACACCGTGTAACCTAGGCCTGTTGGCCATCTATAGTTTGATAATGTGTGTGTTTTGTCTCCACTTGGTTTTACTTAATCATCTTTTTCTTCCCCAACTCTTCTCCTTCTCTTTCCCTCTTTGTAGGAATCAAGTTTATGCAGCGGTGCGGGTGAACGGTCCTGGTCTCCTCCCGGGGGGTGCCGGCCCCGGGTTTTTGACCTCAGACCCTGGTGCATCATCACTGGGTAAGCAAACATACACCTGTCCACACGTAAATAGATGGCAAAGTTACTATCCTTAAATGTCCATAGCCTGAACTCTAACAGAAAAAGGCATCTGACACTGCGGGAGTTCAGACAATCAGGAGCTGATATTATACTAGTACAAGAGACACATTTCAATAAAGAGGGCTCGTTCGCATTCGCTTCCAGATATTTTCCACAGGTGTATCTCTCATCTAGTACTCAAAAAAAAGCAGGAGTGGCCATACTACTCAAAAAGGGTATCCCCTTCATCTGCGCAAACCATTATTCTGATCCTGGAGGCCACTTTGTTATTCTACACGGACACTGGCATACACAACCTATCACACTGTGTGCTATATACGCACCTAACACTAAACAATATAATTTTCTCTCTAAAGTATACACGCGCATCTTTAAATCAGACCCCGGGGTTTTGGTGGTGGGGGGAGATTTTAATCTCACTCAATCAGCAACTGTCGATCGTCAGGTGGTGGGCCCCCCGGGTATCTCCACCAGGTGTCCTCCGGGACTCTAGATTGTTTCGACAAATCTCCAGACGATATGCGCTCTTTGATGCCTGGAGGGTCCTTCACCCAGGTGATCGGCAGTACACATTTTACTCCGCCCCCCACCGCACACACTCCCGCATAGACTACTTCTTTGTTAACAATCATACACTTAAACTTACACGAAAAGCCCAAATACTCCCTATCTCGTGGTCAGATCACGCCCCTATTCTACTAGAGCTAGAACTAGATAACCCCAACCGTAAATCCTATAACTGGAGGCTTAACACATTTCTTCTCCAACATCTCCCCTCCCAAGTTGAACTACATACCACCCTAAAACATTATTTCATAGAAAATACCACCCCGGATATATCGCCAACCACCCTCTGGGAAGCCCATAAGGCGGTCCTACGCGGTAAATGCATTGCCTTGTCCTCCGCAATGAAAAAAAGACTCCCTAGCTACAAAGATAAAAACTGAACAGGACCTTAGGTTGGCTGAACTTAAACTCCAAAATACCCCCTCCATACCCATCCTTCGGAAGCTTGTTAGACTTCGCTCAATTTTAAAGGAAATCGCCCTAGGCCAGGTAGAAAAAGCACTGACAAGACTGAAGCAAGTATTCTATGACAAGGGAAACAAAGCTCACTCCCTCTTAGCTAACAAATTACCTGCCAAATTTCACATGTAGACACCGCATCAGATCAAAAACACATCGGGGCACATAGTCTCCCATCCTAAAGAGATTGCTCATGTCTTTGCAGACTTCTATAAACACTTATACAATAACCCAGATATACCTAGTAATCCCCCTTCGCCAGACTTATCCCACAAAATGCGAGCATACTTGGAACGCAGTGGAATTCCCCACTTAACACCCTCTGACCTGTTGACATTGAACACACAGATTACAGATGAGGAAATAGAAATGACCATTAAATCCCTTCCATCTCATAAAGCCCCGGGATCAGACGGATTCCCATACGAATACTACAAGACGTTTCTCCCCATACTGCTCCCACATATGCGCAAGGTCTTCCACACCTTTCTTCACGATGCCACCATACCTCCAGACATGCAACGCTCTTTTATAACTTTAATTCCTAAACCGGACAAAGACCCTTCCCTCTGCGCAAGTTACAGACCTATTGCATTACTGAATTCTGACCTTAAAATTTTCACCAAACTACTCTCCAACCGCCTAAACCAGATTCTCCCCTCCTTGGTCCATAAAGACCAGGTGGGGTTCGTCCCACTGCGACAGGCCGGCGACAATACCAGAAAGGTTATAGATCTAGTGGAGGTGGCGAATAGAGAAAAACAGGCAGCCTTGCTGCTAAGCCTAGACGCAGAAAAAGCGTTTGATCGCCTGGGATGGCCTTTTCTTTTTGCCACCTTACAATTCATGGGATTTCGAGGCCCCTTCTTACAAGCCATCAGGCATTTATACACCTGCCCATCATCCCAAGTCAGGACTCACTTTGCACTATCCCCGGTATTTTCAGTAGCGAATGGGACCAGGCAGGGGTGCCCACTTTCGCCCCTTGCCGCATCCATTAGGAGGAATCCGGATATGCGGGGAATATCGGTTAGAGGAAGGGAGTTTAAAATCTCCCTCTTCGCGGACGATATCATACTCACATTAACTCAACCTCACATTACTCTCCCGATATTGCAAACAGAACTAGATCGCTTCCGTGCTCTCTCAGGGTATAAAATAAACGCATCAAAATCAGAGGCCCTTCCCATCAATATCCCACCCACGGAGGTCTCACTCTTAAAATCCAATTTTCCATTCACATGGAAGACGGCCTCCCTGAAGTATCTGGGTACATGTATCACACCTAAATTCAATACGCTCTACCAAGAAAACTTTCCACCATTGTTCCGATCCATAAGATCCTCACTGACTCAATGGAAAAAACACCACATCTCACTACTAGGCCGAATAGCCTCAATAAAAATGAATATCCTCCCGAGGCTTCTATACCTCTTCCAAACACTACCCATACCAATTCCGATCTCCCAACTGAAAAAACTCCAATCCGACCTACTTCATTATACATGGAATTACAAAAGACACAGGGTTCCGAGATCGGTGCTGATGGCGTCTCGCAATGAAGGAGGACTAGCATTCCCTAATATTACTAAATATTATTACGCAGCTCAATTGCGAGCAATAGCCTCATGGTACACCCACAAATCTTACAACAAATGGACAGAAATTGAAAAATTATGGCTTGCACCCATACATCCAAATAATCTGTTGTGGAGTGCGAATGCGGACGTAGCCCCTGAACGTATGCTGGGTCCCATGTCCCATTTGAGACGGACGTGGCGCACTCTGGCCCCTAAACATGATCTTTCATCAGATAAATCGCTTCTGACCTCTTTCATCTGTAATCCCAAAGTGCCAGATAGTCTAACTTACCAAATGTCACATCCTTGGACGTCCCGGAATTTGTTCCACTTTGGGGACCTGGTGGACTCCAGGACTAGGAAACTATTGCCGTTTGCCGAACTACAAAACAAACATGACCTCCTCAGACAGGCATTCTACGGGTATTTACAAATTCGGCATTATGCACTCACCATAACTCCCACCCTACAATTCTCACCACCATCACCGTTTGAAACTACTATCCTGGCAGGTAACAACCAGAAGGTGCTTATATCGAGCATATACAAGATCCTGAACGTCTTCTCTGAGGATGGCCAGGGTAAACACCTGTATATGACTAAATGGGAGAGGATCCTCGGTGAGGAACTCCCTATTTCACAATGGCAGATCATATGGAATCAAACATCAAAGAGTTCACTATGTTCTTTATACAAAGAAAACTCTTATAAAATCCTCCTGTTGTGGTACATGACCCCAGAGGTTCTCCATACCATCTTCCCCAATAGTTCCGATAGATGTTGGAGATGTCAGGGAGCAAGGGGCACCTTCATACATATATACTGGAGCTGCCCACTGTTAACTCCCTACTGGTCCACAGTCGAACAATTGCTAGCACGCCTCCTGGACACTCAAGTCCAGGCGTCCCCAAAATTCTTCCTATTGGGCCTATCGCCACTTAAACTTCCCACTCCATATAAAAAACTGGTACGCCACATACTAACGGCGGCAAGATGCCTTATAGCACTACACTGGAAACGTCCCCCCCCCCCCCCCCCCTCTGCTGGGGATCTATATGCTAGAATAAAGGATATAGAGGTGATGGAGAAGATGACGGGCAGACTACAAGATAGACTGGAAGCACACAACAGGGTCTGGGAGCTATGGCACCTCCGGGAGGACCCACCATGACCAGGTAACACCACCGTTGATATACCTACTATACCCCCCCCCCCCCTTCTACTTTCCTCTTTTCCTACTATCCCCTTCTACTCTTCTATACCATGTACACCTGTGATTTCTATAAGTTACAGAGAACTAGGTTGTGACTCTGCAACCACGTTAAAGTTATAAACTTGCTAATAGACATATTAAATAACAGAAGATGACGCTCAGTTGGTACTTTGCAAAGTTTAAATATTGGAACATAGCAATTGAATACCAGCACTCTATACTGATGACCTGCATTTTTGTACTACTGTTACATTCACCACTTGTTAATGCATAATGTACTGCAAAAACGAAATAATAATAAAAACGTTATTTGGGAAAAAAAACTTCATATGCCAGGAGGCACACAAGAATTCGGTGATTTACTCACCATAGATCCGACGGGTGTCGAAAGCAAACTAGCAACTTTAGACAATGTCTCTTTGGTAGTACTGTGCGGCTCCACACAAGGTGATGTCTTCCCAGAATTCAGGGCTGTCCACTCTGAGAAGGTTAAAACAGAAGCAACATCTTCACCCTGGGCCCACAATAGTTCCTGTGACATTGTTTCAAACAAATCATCATCACCGGAGAGATCCGACATAGAATCTATCTCCGAGTCTCTTAACTCTAATGCTGGCAAATATTTACAGAGTCCCAGATATGTTCCCCTTTGATCTCTCCGTTCCTGACGTGGACTTCTCCGGATCCATGTATTTCTCCAGCTCCGGTTTGGGTAGTCTCTGGGGTAGGCCTCGACCATGGCCGCGGGAAGCCTTCACATATCCCACCTTCCTTGGAACAGGTGCAACGGGGATAGGTGTAGTAGACGTGGAAATAAAGGTGATGTCCGCTGAGGAAGCAGTAACAGCAACATCTTCCTTGGAAGCACTTACGGTAGCAGGCGAGATCACGGCCTGTTGCTCTCCAGCAGCAATGACAGTAGTTTCCACTGTGGCAATTCCTGTAGCCCAATCCACACGATAAGCACGGAGCGACATGGTAGGTTGCTCCACTGTGAACAAATATTCTCCACACTGCAAACATCGGACAAATGGATGGAGATGTTTGGCCAGTCCTTCACACTTGTGGCAAAGCATGCCCAGCCCTTCGATATCTCCAACTGTGTATAGTACGAACCGCCCCTGCGGCTTCAAACGAATGCCGGTATCTGTCAGCAGGGTTCCGGTCAGCATAGCACCCTCAGCGGTACTTGTAGGGAACATCCTAGATCCCATAGTTGACGGTACCAATGGAAAAGAAGACATGGTTGCACTCTGATCCTTTCAGCACGATCACGAGGCCTCTCTTCTCCTTTGGCGCCAAAACACACCCACGCGGTAACAAGTAGGTTAAGCTCCTCCCACTAGTTCCTCTGATCACGTAGCTCCCGGGCTTTTACTTCTCACCCGCAGCCTACGCAGCCAGAAATAAAGTCCTGCAACTTAACCCCTTCTTTTCCTAGAAAAAGCGACAAAGTCCAGAAACTTCTTTTAACATAAACTCCCGGTGAAATACTTCTCGGGTTGCGGGAGGTTGACGGCTAACAATCCCGGAAGACGCACCCACATGTAGCAATAACTCACGGTGGAGCTGCTGGTTTAAAGCGGGCTGTTACCGTCACCTTTGTTACCCCAATTTCACCAGAACCGGGTCTAGGGTCCCGTTGAGCTTAATGCAAGACAGTGTAGGCACCGGACACTTGAGTATCTTTTCCAATGCTTTAATAAAGAGTAACTGAAGGAAGTAGCAGGAAAGTGGTAGAAGAAGAGTTGCAGGGAAGTTCAATTACCTTTTCTTAGTATAGTATTAGGAATTGGAATCTTGTAGATGAATGTACTCTCCTTTTAGAGTTGAATCTTTGCCCGCCCGGATAGGTTTCTCTCACTAACCTAGCAGCCAGTACGCAGCACGAACAAAAGTCTCTGCCACAGACTTGAATGGAACAGAAACCCGTACGATCCTCTGCCACAGGATGCAATGGTTTACGATGGATAGCAAACACAGCACTAGAAAATTTAAGCCGACCCGGCAGTACTATGTGGTAGGATAACTTTAGGATACGTCCTCCAACTGAGTCACCAGGCCCCTCTCCAGACCAGCACTCTGCATGATTTTTCCATGACGGGTCCTCCCCTGGGATCTTCTCAGTTGTCCAGCTTCTTCCCGCAGGACAGACAGCACAGGACTATTCCCTCGCCGCTGTGGTAGGCCCCAGACAGGCTTCTGGGCCCACCCACACGCTGCAGCAACGTGGTCCTCCCGGACGGAGGACCACGCGGTAGTACTCCTAACACATACCTGTCGGCCAGGAGGGCCAGCAGGTGGAACGAAAAGAACCCTAAAACATGGCGTCTGTCCCATAAATACCCTCTCCCAGAATGCAACTCGGAGGACCACCCCCACCGAGTTATCTCCAGGACAGAGGAGCACCCATACGCTTTAACGTGTTGCCTTTCCAACACCGACCCATGGCGACAACGACACCCACAGACACAGTGCCAAACTACATGCAACACAGCCAAACTGGAACAGAGGCTAAATCTGACTATGTATAAAACAGATAACCCACTAAATTTACCTATAAGCGGTAGATTGAAAATCTACCAGCGCTACATATACATAGATAGATAGATAGATAGATAGATAGATAGATAGATAGATAGATAGATAGATAGGTCACACCCCTCACATTTTTGTACATTTTTTTATATCTTTTAATGTGACAACACTGAAGAAATGACACTTTGCTACAATGTAAAGTAGTGAGTGTACAGCTTGTATAACAGTGTAAATTTGCTGCCCACTCAACACAGCCATTAATGTCTAAACCGCTGGCAACAAAAGTGAGTACACCCCTAAGTGAAAATGTGCATGTTGGGCCCAATTAGCCATTTTCCTTCCCGGTGTCATGTGACTCGTTAGTGTTACAAGGTCTCAGGTGTGAATGGGGAGCAGGTGTGTTTGGTGTTATCGCTCTCACTCTGTCATACTGGTCACTGGAAGTTCAACATGGCACCTCATGGCAAAGAACTCTCTGAGGATCTGAAAAAAAAGAATTGTCGCTCTACATAAAGATGGCCTAAGCTATAAGAAGATTGCCAAGACCATGAAACTGAGCTGCAGCATGGTGGTCAAGACCTTACAGCGGTTTAATGCCCCGTACACACGGTCGGATTTTCCGACGGAAAATGTGTGATAGGACCTTGTTGTCGGAAATTCCGACCGTGTGTAGGCTCCATCACACATTTTCCATCGGATTTTCCGACACACAAAGTTTGAGAGCAGGCTATAAAATTTTCCGACAACAAAATCTGTTGTCGGAAATTCCGATCGTGTGTACACAAATTCGACGGACAAAGTGCCACGCATGCTCAGAATAAATAAAGAGATGAAAGCTATTGGCCACTGCCCCGTTTATAGTCCCGACGTACGTGTTTTACGTCACCGCGTTCAGAATGATCGGATTTTCCGACAACTTTGTGTGACCGTGTGTATGCAAGACAAGTTTGAGCCAACATCTGTCGGAAAAAATCCTAGGATTTTGTTGTCGGAATGTCCGAACAAAGTCCAACCGTGTGTACGGGGCATAACAGGACAGGTTCCACTCAGAACAGGCCTCGTCATGGTCGACCAAAGAAGTTGAGTGAACATGCTCAGCGTCATATCCAGAGGTTGTCTTTGGGAAATAGACATATGAGTGCTGCCAGCATTGCTGCAGAGATTGAAGGTTGGGGGGTCAGCCTGTCAGTGCCCAGACCATTCGGACATTTTCACTTAGGGTTGTACTCACTTTTGTTGCCAGTGGTTTAGACAATAATGGCTGTGTGTTGAGTTATTTTGAGGGGACAGCAAATTTACACTGTTATACAAGCTGTACACTCACTACTTTACATTGTAGCAAAGTGTCATTTCTCCAGTGTTGTCACATGAAAAGATAGAATAAAATATTTAAATGTGAGGGGCGTACTCACTTTTGTGAGATACTATATATATTATATATATATATATATATATATATATATATATATATATATATATATATATTTCGGCGTTACCCAGAAGCCTCTACGCGTTTCGCATCCAATCATGGATTGGACACGAAATGCGCCACACACTCCAACTTTGATTCTGAACCAGACATGTAATCAGAGGAGATTGTATTTTGAGCAATACGCATTCCTGAACCCTGTATTCTAAGCAATACGGATTCCTGAACCCTGTATTCTAAGCAATACGCATTCCTGAACCCTGTATTCTGAGCACAACGCATTCCTGAACCCTGTATTCTGACCACAACGTATTCCTGAACCCTGTATTCTGACCACAACGCATTCCTGAACCCTGTATTCTGAGCAAAACGCATTCCTGAACCCTGTATTCTGAGCACAACGCATTCCTGAACCCTGTATTCTGAGCACAACGCATTCCTGAACCCTGTATTCTGAGCACAACGCATTTCTGAACCCTGTATTCTGAGCAAAATGCATTCCTGAACCCTGTATTCTGAGCACAATGCATTCCTGAACCCTGTATTCTGAGCACAATGCATTCCTGAACCCTGTATTCTGAGCACAATGCATTCCTGAACCCTGTATTCTGAGCACAATGCATTCCTGAACCCTGTATTCTGAGCTCAACGCATTCCTGACCCTGTATTCTGAGCAACCATGCATTCCTGACCCTGTATTCTGAGCAAAGCTCATTCCTGAACCCTGTATTCTGAGCACAATGCATTCCTGAACCCTATATTCTGAGCACAACGCATTCCTGACCCTGCATTCTGAGCAAAGCTCATTCCTGAACCCTGTATTCTGAGCACAACGCATTCCTGAACCCTGTATTCTGAGCACAACGCATTCCTGACCCTGTATTCTGAGCAACCATGCATTCCTGACTCTGTATTCTGAGCAAAGCTCCTTCCTGAACCCTGTATTCTGAGCACAATGCATTCCTGAACCCTGTATTCTGAGCACAATGCATTCCTGAACCCTGTATTCTGAGCACAACGCATTCCTGACCCTGCATTCTGAGCAAAGCTCATTCCTGAACCCTGTATTCTGAGCAACCATGCATTCCTGACTCTGTATTCTGAGCAAAGCTCATTCCCGAACCCTGTATTCTGAGCACAATGCATTCCTGAACCCTGTATTCTGAGCACAACGCATTCCTGAACCCTGTATTCTGAGGGAATCTGGCATAGGTTTTTGGTCCCTTAGGGCTCATTCAGAGGGATGATCAGTCCCATCCTCTGTACAGAGCTGCTGGTAGGGTTTAATTTTATGTTAGTACTTTGAAATAAATAAGTTGGTTTTGTGCCGCTGTTTGGGCACTCGGGCTCAAAAAGGTTCGCCATCACTGATCTATATTATCTGATAATTACCCGTTAGTTCCCGAATTTTATGCTCCATTATTGGTGAAGTCTAACCAATATCAATTGCAGACTCCACTAGGAATGAGCCAAATACCCCCCCCCCCCCCCGGTTTGTTTCGCGGCAGAACGTGCGAACAGACAAAAAATGTGTGCAAACATGCGAACACCGTTAAAGTCTATGGGATACGAACATGAAAAATCAAAAGTGCTAATTTTAAAGGCTTATATGCAAGTTATTGTCATAAAAAGGATTTGGGGACCCGGGTCCTGCCCCAGGGGACATGTATCAATGCAAAAAAAAGTTTTTAAAAAAATCTCATTTAAAACTGCTTGCAGCTGTAATGAATTGCGGGATCTCTGCAATATAGATAAAAAAGCGGAATCGCTGGCTTTCAATCTAGGCTCACCGTCGGGACGGAGATCTCAGAGAGGCATCAGCGGGCGTTGGGGGTCCTTCTGCCAATTGTGAAAGCAATCCAGCGGCTAATTAGCTGCTCAGATGGCTTTTATGAAAAAGCCCCAGACTTTTAAAAAAATGATAACGGGATGATGCCTGTAGCTTTATCATCCCGGTACAACCACTTAAAGCCAAATAACGTACATGTATGTGATTAAGTGGCTATACAATCTGTATAATAATCTTTAGATCTACCGTAAACTATGTAGTGCAAGGGCCTGCCTGATCTAATAGGAATTGAATGGATTGTTTAGGTGTTCCCTCCTACTACATAGTTTTGATAAAGCTAAAGCTGGCCATACACAATACAATCTGATTGTACAATCTCCTTTTATCTTTACCAAAGCTAGGTAATAGGAGGGCACACGTAAACAATCCATTCATTCCTATCTAATCAGGCAGACCCTTGCACTACATAGTTTACGGTAGATGTAAAGGAGATTATACAATCAATTTTGAATAGTGTATGGCCAACTTTAAGGCGATTGTACAATCAGATTGTATAGCGTATGGGCAGCCTAAAATGATTGAATCAAATAAGAATCATAAATCAGAATGAGTGTGGCAGAATATTGTTGATTGTTTCTGATCGATCACACTAATATCTGCATGTGTCAGTTGGCCGATTGTAATAAAACTTGTTTAAATGCGCTTTCTTATTTTATTTTTTTTATCGTTTCTGGTTGATCGTGTTTTCATCAGTGATGAATATCTTGTTCACGATGGCTCATACCTAGATGGATCACAAATCGATATGTGCACTGCCACCTTCATAGTATCCATATATGCTTTTTTCATAATCCGATCGATCGATGAGCGATTTAATCAAAGCGGCAAACAACTGAATGATCATAACTTCCCTTCCAATCAATTCAGACTTATTTTAGATCAGATTTCACCAAACTGAGTTGACCGGCCAGGGTGGAAATTATTGATCGTGTTGCATTGATCGGTAGCACTGAGATGCTTTGTTCATGAATTTGATCGTATTGAAATCAATCAGAATATGAGGTTGCATTGTGGAAACAGAGATGTCGATTTCCACTTCAGTCTCATAATCAGATCTCAGTGAAGCCAACAGACGCAAATTTATTTATTTTCTGATCAATCTCTCCTGATAAGAAAAAACACACAGGATAGTGGCCGTGGAAGATATAATTGTGAATTATTGATCACTTCTCTGTTTCCACCATACACCATACATAAGAAATACGGTCGTATTCATGACCAAGGTTTCTCAGTGCTGCCAACTGATGCAAACCGATAAATCATTTTCTACTCATGCTGATCGACTCAGTTTGATCGAATCTGATCTA
Source organism: Lithobates septentrionalis (assembly GCA_037952835.1). Lineage (NCBI taxonomy): Eukaryota > Metazoa > Chordata > Amphibia > Anura > Ranidae > Lithobates > Lithobates septentrionalis. Next base: position 426,384 of record JBBDGP010002496.1, on the reverse strand, counting down.
AATCGATTGGAAGGTTATGCCTATTTGATTGTTTATCAATTGGATCGTTTTGACCAAATCACACATTGATCGGATAATAAAATGGCTGCCTGCGTGCAACCATATACACTTCAATTAATGATCGATTTATTTTCTGATCGATCTCTTCCAATAATAATAATTGATCTATAGTTAACAACCCATTTGGACCGATATGTCACACACAGGGAAGGCTGTAAATGATTGATCACATCTCTGTATCCACCATACATACTAAATACAATCAGATTCATGAGAAAAATATCCCACAATCCAAAATGTTCTGCTCCAGCCGATCGACTCGATTTGATCAAATCTGAATTGAGTCTAAATCAATCGGAAGGTACATTATGCCTATTCAATTTTTTGCTGATCATTTAGATTGAGTTGCACATCTGTCCGGTAATGAAATTGAAGCGTGACACCATTAGGGGGACTTCGGTTACGACATCCTGTCTCGGTGACACCACCTGACAGCAAAGACATTTCTTTTTCTTCTCTGATTATTATCACCACTAAGGCCCCATACACACTATTAGATTTTCTGCAGATTTTTGTCTTCAGATTTACCAAAACCATGTAGTGCAAGGGCCTGCCTGATTGCATACAAATTGAAACTCTTAAGGTTTGACCTCATATTATATGGTTTTGGTAAATCTGAAGACAAAAATCTGCAGAAAATCTAATAGTGTGTATGGGGCTTAACTACTGCTCTCTCTCAGATTCTACACCTATCTACAGAGATACAGCTACTTTCTTCAATGGAGGTAAACAATAACACGTGTCTACACTGTAATATTTCTCTATGTTTACAAAGGGAACCAATCCAGAACGCTGAACACGCCCTGCAATGTAAGATTATAGACAGTGTTCTCTGATTGGATGAGCAGGAGCCACTGAAAGCTGTGCGCTCACTGATTGGATAGAGGGGGCGGGCGCAGGGCTGCCTAGTAACCAGTTCAGCAGCCCCGTTCTTGTTTGTAGCGTCCTTGTGGTTGCCTAGCAACACTTCCTCTCCCCGGTTCTCGCTTCCTCTGATCCTTTCCTATGGCTCACCGTGGGAAAATTAAGTCCGGGACCCTCACCTCACGTGACAGCCAGTTCAGCATCAAAGTGAGACTGCAGGAGAGCCAGGAGAGGTTCTCAGTGCCCGGATGTAGTCACCATATGAAGATGGCAGAGCTGAAAGAGAAGCTGGAGCTGCTGGCTGGGATCCCAATCCACCTCCAGAGGTTGTCCTATGTAGATGAAGGTGACCAGGCTGGGGGGAGGGGCAATAAATCACTACTCATTATAGTTATATTTATTATTATTAAAGTTGAGGGCCACCCTAAAATAAAAAATAGCATGAAAAATCTTTAAAAAAATGTAAAAAAAAAATTTGAAATTTTTTTTTTTAAAAAACTTACCTGAACCCTTGTTGCTAGGCAGTCTTCCTAATCTGCCTCTTCCTATTGCGCGGCGTGTCCTGCTCCTCGGTGAGCGGCCCCGTTGCCTTCTGGGAACGGTGTGTGTTCCCAGAAAACCACGGGGCCATCCACAGAGCGCCGCAGGAAACTGGCAGTGAAGCTGCAAGGCTCCACTGCCTGTTTCCCTTACTTAGGATGGCGGTGCCGGGACCCGAGAGCCGAGGGACGGGTCAGCCTCGGGCGGCCGACATCGCGGGCACCCAGGACAGGTAAGTACTTATTTAAAGTCAGCAGCTACAGTGTTTGTAGCTGCTGACTTTTTAAAAAAAAAATTTCCTGGCCAGAATCCCGCTTTAACCACTTCCGGACCGCCGCACGCCGATATCCGTCCTTACTTTGAAGTGGAATATCGTTGTTATGGCAGCAGCTAGCTGCCAAAACCCCGGTATCCTCCTGTTCGGCCGGCAGTCCGGTTTCCGATAATAGTGGTCTATGCGGTGGTTTTGCCGCAAGATGACTTTTATCGCCCCCTCCTGCCACGCTTCGGTGCCCTCCACCGCTTACCGGAGCCAGCGGCAGCGGCGGAGGCAATCGGATCTTCACCCTGGCTGGGCATGGAGATGAGTGAGGAGAAGATGGCCCCCACCCGTCTCCATAACATTGCAGGGCAGAAGCGATGTCAAAACGTCACTTCTGCCCATAGCTCTTAAAGGGCCATTTTTTATTTTTATTTTTTTTGCATTTTACTGTAAATATGAGGTCTTTTTGACCCCAGATCTCATATTTAAGAGGTCCTGTCATGCTTTTTTTCTATTACAAGAGATGTTTACATTCCTTGTAATAGGAATAAAAGTGACACCATATTTTTTTTTTTTTTTAAAACAGTGTAAAAATAAAAAATAGAAGCTAAAATAAATAAAAAAAAAACAAAACATTTTTTTTACCCCCCCCCCCCCATCCTGCCGAGCTCGCGTGCAGAAGTGAACGCATACGTGAGTTCGCATATGAAAATGGTATTCAAACCACATATGTGAGGTATCGCCGTGATTGGTAGAGCGAAAGCAATAAATCTAGCCCTAGACCTCCTCTGTAACTTAAAACATGCAACCTGTAGAATTTTTTAAATGTCGCCGATGGAGATTTTTAAGGGTAAAATTTTGTCGCCATTCCACGAGCGGGCGCAATTTTGAAGCGTGACATGTTGGGTATCAATTTACTCGGCGTAACATTATCTTTCACAATATTAAAAAAAAATTGGGCTAACTTTACTGTCTTATTTTTTAATTCAAAAAAGTGTATTTTTTCCAAAAAAAGTGCGCTTGTAATGCCCCGTACACACGGTCGGACTTTGTTTGGACGTTCCGACAACAAAATCCTAGGATTTTTTCAGACGGATGTTGGCTCAAACTTGTCTTGCATACACACGGTCACACAAAGTTGTCGGAAAATCCGATCGTTCTGAACGCGGTGACGTAAAACACGTACGTCGGGACTATAAACGCGGCAGTAGCCAATAGCTTTCATCTCTTTATTTATTCTGAGCATGCGTGGCACTTTGTCCCTCGGATTTGTGTACACACGATCGGAAATTCCGACAACGGATTTTGTTGTCTGAAAATTTTATATCCTGCTCTTAAACTTTGTGTGTCGGAAAATCCGGTGGAAAATGTGTGATGGAGCCAACACATGGTCGGAATTTCCGACAACAAGGTCCTATCACACATTTTCCATCGGAAAATCCGACCGTGTGTACGGGGCATAAGACCGCTGCACAAATACGGTGTGACAGGAAGTATTACAACAAATGCCATTTTATTCTCTAGGGTTTTAGAAAAAAAAGTATAATGTTTGGGGTTCTAAGTAATTTTCTAGAAAAAAAAAACAGTTTTTAACTTGTAAACATCACATCTCAAAAAGAGGCTCGATCCTTAAGTGGTTAATTATATTATATATGTGTGTGCAGCTTTACCTGAGGGGGGGTTTAAAACCTCTGCCTGATTTTTATTCCCATCTACATTCTCCTAAATGTGACCCCCCCTCCCCTCCCGTCTCATTCACTCCTCGCTTTGTGCGTTCTTCACGTGTTTCTGCGCATCGCACATAAGAATGGGCCGCCCTATGTGTGACAAACGCTCCAGAACCTTTTTTTTGGGGCAGGGAGCGACGTTTTTTTTTTTTTTTGCAATATGTGTTTGTAGCACGTTTGCTGTGCAGCTAACAGCATTTGGGTGCCAATAACAATTAATGGCGACGCACATTCGCAGCACGTTTCTCCGAACGCGTGTATCCTGTGTTTTTTGTCGCACATTCAGAAAGCGTGAAGTGTGAATGGAGCCTTAAGCCTCGTACGTACAGTATGATTGCTGGCCAACCGAGCATCTGATTTTTGTCTTAAGGGCATGTGCCAGGATTTTATCTTGCATACTAATGGTACGCAATTGTCGTGCCACAAACACGAACGTAGTGCCATACTACGAGGAATTTCAACTCTGGAGCGCCACCCTTTGGGCCCCTTCTGCTAATTTCGTGTTTGGTGAGCATTGATTCCGAGCATGCGTTTGTACTTTTAACTTTTGTGTGACGGATTTGTGTACTGACCATACGAAAATCTGACGTCATGTGACGACCGAAAATGTACTAGCCTGTCATCTAACATTTGTTTGCCGAAAGTTGGACAACAATTGTCTAAAGGAGCGTACTAACGGTCAGATTTTAGGACAACAGTCTGTCAACAGACAATCCCCTGCCAACAATCGTACTATGTGTATGAATGAGGCTTTAGTGACACAAGACGGGAAGTTAGGGGAAATCACCTTTGCGTTTGCCATACAATCAGAATGTACGATCTTTGTACAATCAACATTACCAGAACTAGGAATGGCGTCCTGTGGATTTGGCGGTTTGTCTACCATGGTTCAGACTATTTTGCAGTGCGCATATGTGCTCCCAGGAGTACATTGAGGTTGGGTATGATTGGTATCAGCAGTGCCGGGACAAGGTCATCTAGCACCCAGGGTGTACCAAACTGCACCCCCCCTGAGATGTATGAGCATTATCATACCCCCCCCCCCCAAAAAAAAATTAAGATCAAGCACTAATCTGTATGCTTATCCCATAAGCATAAATTTCCCACACTCCCAGTACCAATCTGCCCCCCTGCCAGCACAAATCTTTGACATCCCCCCTCCAAGCTCAAATTCTTGCTCTCTCCAAATCCCCCTCAAAAAAATGACCCCTCCTAGCACAAATCCTCTACCCCTTAAAGTGATACTAAAGATTCCCTTTTTTTTTTTAACCACTTCAATACTGGGCGCTTATACACCTTCCTGCCCAGACCAATTTTCAGCTTTCAGCGCTGTCGCACTTTGAATGACAATTGCGCGGTCATGCTACACTGTACCCAAATTAAATTTTTATCATTTTTTTCCCACAAATAGAGCTTTCTTTTGGTGGTATTTGATCACCTCTGGGGTTTTTATTTTCTGCTAAACAAATAAAAAAAGACCGAAAATTTAGAAAAAAAAATGTTTTTTTTTGTTTCTGTTACAATAAATATATAAGTTTTCTCCTTCACTGATGGGCACTGATGGGGCTGCACTGACGGGCACTAATAAGGCGGCACTGATGGGCACCAGTGAGGTGGCACCAATGAGGTGGCACTGATGATGGGCACTAATATGCTCCTCTATGTTGGACGGACGTCAAGAGTTATAAGGATAAGAATGAACGAGCACAGGAGTAGTATCCTGACAGAAAAGGATAACTACTCAATACCGAAACATTTCAAAGAAACCCACAGTAGCAGTACAGAGGGCCTCAAAGTGTTCGGCATAGAAGCAATGCCGAGCGACCTAGATAGTGGTAAAAAATACCAAATGCTGTGTAGTAGAGAGGCCTTCTGGATATTTTCCCTAGGAACTTTGGCCCCGAAAAGTCTGAATGAGGAAATTGAACTACACAATGTAGCATAATTCCTTCAGTTCCCGTCCAAGCTTTCGAGCCATTGTTAACATCAGTTAGAGAATTCTGATGTGTCTTCTCTAGTGTGTCCTTCGCCTCCACTATGTTGGTAGGGGCTCACTCTTGGGGTTTATGGGATGCACTAAGGTCAAGGACTAGGAATTGGGTAGACCATTTGGCAGGTGTAGTAATAGAGTATAGCCGCTAGGTATTTGTTTAGAAGCTAGTTATTAGGTTTAGGTTGTGGTTGGTTTCAGATAGTCGCCTATTGGCCTATTTGACTACATGATGTACTTTTTGTAATTTTATGTAATTTACCGCCAATGTTATTTACCGCCATTGGAGTTTAGTGTTTATTCCCACCAGATGCTAGCGGGCAATGGTGCCTCTCTCTTTCTCTCTCTTGTCTATGGTGTGCCGGTCCGCAGAGGTATCTTCCAGGGTATATGCTGAGGTGATGGGTACCACTGCCATTTGGCACAGTATGGTGTACTACTATATGGTTTATATACATATTTGTCACTATATTTTTTATATATAAATTACATCCACATGGAGTGGGGTGCAGCCTTTCAGTAGGAACACTCTATTGCTGTGTCTAATGGTGATTAATATTGGTATATGCTGATGAGGTTCAGTATTTACGTTGAGATCCCATATGTAGTTTTAGTATTTTATTCTATGTACTATTTATTATTTTATAATCCTTCCTCCTCTAGATTAATATCGTGCTGATATCATGACGACTAATTGTTATGGACTCCCATGTGTTGTTCTTTTAACATTAAGTATATTATATGTTACATTTCAATCTATGAATTTTATGGATATGATATGATTTACTGTACCTTGGTGGGATACTTCTGCGGACTCCTTTCAACAATTTTACATTATGATTTACATATAGGTTTAGATTCCATTTTCCATTATCCCCCCTTTTTTCCACTTCCTTATTTGGGAATCGAGATTTACATTATAATATTTACAATTCTATTTATTTATTATATATATATATATATATATATATATATATATATATTATTTTTATTTTTTTATATATTTTTTTTTTTCTAATTTTTTTTTTTTTTATATATATTTTTTTTTTTTATTAATTAATTAAGTTTTTAAAATATTATATATTCCTTTTCCCCTCTATTTCTCATCAATGTTTCTTTAGAGAAAAGTAGGTTGAGCATTGCTAGTAGTCCTCGCCAGAATGCTGCCTGTCCTGCTTAGCCAGATCGCTCCTCTGCCAATGATGATGTTGATAATGTTGGTAGTGGAGCGATTGGTGGAGAGCGCGCGGCCGTACTGAGATGCGCGCACATCATCCACCACAGGTGGACGGTCGGAAGCAGTGGGTGGAACGCAAACACACCCACGCTTCCGGACCGTGTTCCTGGTGCACAGTGACCTCTGACGCCTGTGGAGGAGGGGGAAATGACGCCACGATTGGCCGGAAGTGGCGGGTGGAACGCAGGTACGCCCGCACTTCCTGGCCTGTTGAATAGCGTGCGTTCCACACATGGCATACGGCACCATTATGGCTCCTGGGAGCCGGAGGAGCCCGGCATCATCCACCCCAGCAGATCGGAGGCATGGGGACACAATTAGAGCTGCATGAAGGAGGTGAGGTGTCTTCGCTTTGGCGCACCCAATCCCTCTCCCCCTGCCCTGTTGCACATAGCATATGGTGAGAGTGGAATTAACCTACTGGTCCAGTGTTTCTATATATATTTTATATATATTTTTTATATCTTTTTATATCTATTTATTTTTTCAATTAATCAATTTCATTTTATACTAGTATTACTACTACCATTATCTCTTTAGCAGAACACATAGAGTGATGTTTGCCCTCTATATTTTGGCTACAAATGGGGAACCACACTCAGAGGGATGGGATAGAGAGGGTTAACCCGAATGGGTGGGTGGTGCCTAATATCTGTGGGAGGGGGCGTCGTCACTAATTGGGTGGGGTAGACACAGGCACATACATTTATAGAGAGAGCAATTCGAGAGACCAACCATTGCCCGCTTAGGCTCTGAAGAAAGGGGTGCTCCCCCGAAACGCGTAAGCCATCAGCCATTTACGCTGGTCTTATCCTCTCGGCAACAGGTCCTGGGGTGTCGATCCACAGAAACAGCGCTTTTGCGCCCTTTTGAAAGCTATTTATACTAGCTCGTTTGTGAGTATGATTTTTACTGTTTTTATGCTGCATTAAAGTTTACCAGTGGTAATGCACTAGGTTGGTGCGCCCTCTTTCTTTTCGTTTCTGTTTTTTATAGCTTGAATACCCATTGTTCAAATGAGGGCTGCAAGACGCTAGGCATTACTTCTATAGGTGGCTGCACCACATATCCAGTTCATGGACACCTGAGTGCAGGAGAGGTCTTTTTCTTGGGCACTAATATGTGGCACTGATGGGGCACTGATAGGCGACGCTGTGATGGGTACACATAGGTGGCACTGATGGGCACTGTTAGGCGGCACGGAAGGGCACTGATAGGCAGCACGGATGGGCACTGATAGGCAGCATGGATGGGCACTGATAGGCAACACGGAAGGGCACTGATAGGCGGCACGGATGGGCACCGATAGGCGGCACAGATGGTCACTGATAGGTGACACAGATGGACATGGAGGGGCACTGATAGGTGGCACTGATGTATACTAATAGATGGTATTGATGGATGCCAATCAGTGCCAAATAATAATGCCTGCCATCCCTGGTGGTCTAGGGTGGCATACCTGGTGGTGACATCCCTGGTGGTCCTGGTGGCGTCCCTGGTGGTCCAGTGTGGGCATCCTTGGGGGGGGGCTGCGCTGATAATCAATCAGCACAGACCCCCCCTGTCAGAGGAGCAGCCTATCGGCTCTCCTCTACTTGCGTCTGACAGACGCAAGTGAGAAAAAGCTGATCCATGGCTCTTCCTGTTTACATCGCGATCAGCCGTGATTGGACGCGGCTGATCGCGTGGTAAAGAGTCTCTGTCAGAGACTCTTTACCTAGATCGGAGTTGCGGTGTGCCAGACTGACGCACCGCAACAACGATCGCCCCGATGCGCTCCCCCCCCCCCCCCCGGGGGCACGCAACGGCTTGATATCCTGGCGACGTCATATGACGTCCGGTCAGGATATCGAAACCACTTTGCAGCTGTCATTTTGCTATATGACGGGCGGCAATTAGTTAAATAACAAACCTATACTTACCTCCACTGTGCAGCTCGTTTTGCACAGAGTGGCCCCGAACCTCGTTTTCTGGGGTCCCTCGGCGGCTCCTCCCCACATCTGATAACCCCCTCTGAGAAGCGCTCTGTGTTTTTTCCTTTCGCGATGAGCGGTAAGCATTGCTGACAGGAGTCTGGTATGAATCTTGAGGGGGAACGCCGCACCAAATTTTAAATAAAAAAACGGCATTGGTTCCCCTCCAGGGGCATACCAGGCCCTTAGGTCTTTATGGGGGGGTGGGCGATTTGGGGCAGGGGGGCGCCCTGCGGCCCCTCCACCCCAAAGCACCTTGTCCCCATGTTGATGAGTACAAGGGCCTCTTCCCGACAACCCTGGCCGTTGGATGTCAGGGTCTGCGGGAGGAGGGCTTATCAGAATCCAGGAGCCCCCTTTAATAAGGGGGCCCCCAGATCCCGGCCCCCCACACATCATACCCCTACCCATTCACCTGGGGGAAAAAGTATCAATAAAAAAACACACTAGACAGGTTTTTAAAGTAATTTATCAGTCAGCTCCGGGGGTCTTCTTCCAACTCCAGGGGTCTTCTTCCGACTTCGGGGGTCTTCTTCCGCCTTCTCCGCTCTCTCCGGCCTCTTCTCCCGGTGTCCGGTTCTTCTCCCGCTCTCCGGCCACCGCTAGCAAAAGAGCGGCAAAATAGCAGAAGAAAGCGGAGGAGCCCGGCAGAAGAACCGGAGAGTGGAGAAGAGGCTGGAGAATGGGAGGAGAGACCGGAGAGAGCGGAGAAGTCGGAAGAAGACCCCCGAAGTCAGAAGAAGACCCCCGAAGTCGGAAGAAGACTCCCGGAGCTGACTAATAATTACTGACTAATAGGAGTGCAATGGATCAAAAAACTCACGGTTCGGATCGTTCCTCAGATCAGGATTCACGTTTCGGATCATTTTAGGAACAAAAAAAAAAATCTCCCCCACTGTAATATCCACAATCTCCCTATTGGCAGGGTGTGGCAGAGTATTGGCAGAGTATTGGCGGGTATATTGGCAGGGTATTGGCAGGTATATTGGCAGGGTATTGGCGGGTATATTGGCAGACTATTGGCAGAGTATTGGCAGAGTATTGGCAGGGCATGGCAGAGTATTGGCAGGGCATGGCAAAGTATTGTCAGGGCATTTCAGAGTATTGTCAGGGTATTGCAGCAGGGCATTGCAGAGTATTGCAGCAGGGCATTGCAGAGTATTGCAGCAGGGCATTGCAGAGTATTGCAGCAGGGCATTGCAGAGTATTGGCAGGGCATTGCAGAGTATTGGCAGGGCATTGCAGAGTATTGGCAGGGCTGCCATCCGATCTCTCCTCTCCACTGTACAGATCAGTACACAGAGGGGAGAGAGGAACCGGCGTCATGACATGATGCCGGTTTGTTACAAGTGATCGCTCCGTCATTTGACGGAGCGATCACGGGCTAAACGGCCGCCGCGTATACCAAGATGACCGCCGCTCCGGAGATAGGCCAAAGCCGTGGCCTTTCCTATGGCCGAGGCCACAAAGCGCTCCGTGGATCGCGGGTGTCCCGTACGGATCAACCTCCGCGGATCAGATCACGGATCGATGACGATCCGTTGCACCTCTACTGACTAATTACTTTAAAAACCTGTCTAGTGTGTTTTTTTATTGACACTTTTTTCCCCCAGGTGAATGGGTAGGGGTACGATGTACCCCATACTCATTCACATAGGGTGGGGGGCCAGGATCTGGGGGCCCCCTTATTAAAGGGGGCTCGCAGATTCCGATAAGCCCTCCGACCTCAGACTCCGAAACCAACGGCCAGGGTTGTCGGGAAGAGGACCTTGTTCTCATCAACATGGGTACAAGGTGCTTTGGGGTGGGGGGGCTGCAGGGCGCCCCTCTGCCCCAAAGCGTCCACCCCCATGTTGAGGGCATGCGGCCTGGTACAGTTCAGGAGGGGGGGCGCTCACTCGTCCCCGCCCCCTTTCCTGACCGGCCGGGCTGCGTGCTTAGATAAGGGTCTGGTATGGATTTTGGGGGGACCCCCAAGCCGTTTTTTCAGCATAGGGGTTCCCCTTAAAATACTTACCAGACCTAAGGGCCTGGTATGCCCCTGGAGGGGAACCCATGCCGGTTTTTTATTTAAAATTTGGCGCGGCGTTCCCCCTTGAGATTCATAGCAGAGACCTGTCAGCAATGCTTGCCGCTCATCGCGAAAGGAAAAAAACACAGTTTTCCTTTCCTGATGAGCGAGCCAGCGCGAGATGTACAGTACCCTGTCGCCGAGAACCAGCGCGGGAAACACATTCTCGCGGTCAGGTACTGTATGTGAAAAGTTTGACATGCATTTGTGTTTTGTATACAGTGAAAGATGATATTACGCCGAGTAAATAGAAACCTAACATGTCACACTTTAAAATTGCGCACACTCGTGGAATGGCACCAAACTTCAGTACTTAAAAATCTCCATAGGCCACGCTTTAAACTTTTTTTTTTACAGGTTACATGTTTGGAGTTACAGAGGAGGTCTAGTGCTAGAATTTTTGCTCTCGCTCTAACGATCGTGGCGTATGTAACCTGTGTGTATCTGGCTCTGATACTAGCCAGTGCCTCACCAGCCGCTGACCTCACCACACGTCCCTGGCCTCTTGGCTGCTTCTCTGATTAATGCTCTCCTTGCCCGGCCTGTCAGTTTAGGTGGACGGCCATGTCTTGGTAGGTTTGCAGTTGTGCCATACTCTTTCCATTTTTGGATGATGGATTGAATAGTGCTTCATGAGATGTTCAAAGCCTGGGATATTTTTTTATAACCTAACCCTGCTTTAAACTTCTCCACAACTTTATGCCTGACCTGTCGGGTGTGTACCTTGGCCTTCATGATGCTGTTTGTTCACTAAGGTTCTCTAACAAACCTCTGAAGGCATCACAGAGCAGCTGTATTTACACTGAGATTAAATTACACACAGGTGGACTCTATTTATTATTTAGGTGACTTCTGACGGCAATTGGTTCCACAAGATTTTAGTTAGGGGTATCAGAGTAAAGGGGGCTGAATACAAATGCACGCCACACTTTTCACATATTTATTTGTAAAAAATTTTGAAAACCATTTAGAATTTTCCTTCCACTTCACAATTATGTGCCACTTTGTGTGGGTTTATCACATAAAATCCCAATAAAATACATTTACGTTTTTGGTTGTAATATGACCAAATGTAGAAAGTTTCAAGGGGTATGAATACTTTTGCAAGGCACTGTATATGTGTAACCACAGATATTCAGTTACAGGCATACAGCTGCAGCATCATTGATTTGAACAGGCTGCTGCTGTATGCCATCACCTGGTGGTGTACGTTCTAATGCATGCGTGTGCATGATCCCTTATCCACACTAAAGCATGAGCAATATATCGTAGTCACCGGTGATCAAGGATACTCAGTTCCTGCAGTCGGGGCTCATCTTCTATACCCTATGTGGGATCAATGCCTTTGTGGTAGATAAAGACGTGGCTCATCTACTACAAACTTTATATATGCCCCTATGCGATCGTGTAGTACAGTGTGTGAATAGTTGAGGGTCGGTGCAGTTTATATAGTACATCATCATCATCATAATCTAAGGGGGGAAAGTGGCATCAATATGGTGCTGGCCGCACTCATGGGCCATGTAAGACTACAAAGGATAGCCACGTGCCCAGGTTATATTATACCATTATATAACATATAATTATAATACCAATTTTATAATTTGATCAATGTGTGATTCAAAAAAAAAAAGGCAAACAACTAAACGTTCATAACTTCCCTTCTTCCAATCAATTCAGACTTGTGTTAGTTAAGATTTCATCAAACTGAGTTGATCGACCAGAGGCAGAAATGATTGACCGTGTTGTATCGATCGGCAGCCGTGCCTTGTTCATGAATTTGATCGTATTTCAATCAATCAGAATATGAGGTTGCATTGTGGATACAGAGATGTGATAAATAACTTGCGATCGTATCTTCCAACACGATTTCCACTTCCCTTTTGTATGTGTCATATCGATCAAATGGGTTGTCAACCAATGGATTATTCCTGTCTGAAGAAATTGATCGATGGATGAATTATTCCTGTCTGAAGAAATTGATCGTTTATTGAAGCATATATGGCCACCCTAACATGTACGAAGAGGCAGGATCGTTAGAAGATACATTTTGTAGGTCATCGATAGCATCTGCATGAACACATACAGTCTCCTAATCAGATCTCAGTGCAGCCAACAGATGCGAATCGATCGATTATTTATCTACAAAGAGTCCTGATCTGCAAGGGAAGTTGTGCCTATTCGATTGTTTATCAATTTGATCGTCTTAATTATATTGCAACATCGATCAGATAATAAAATGGCGATCATACACGCTTTGATAAATGATCAATTTTCTTTTTTTGATCGATCTCTCCTGATAAGAATAATCGCTACACACAGGATAGTGTATTTTGGTTGGTCGTTGAAAGATACGATTGTGAATTAGGCCCGGTTCACACCTATGCATTTTTTAGTGCATTTTTAATTTTGCAGAAACACACAACAGGGTTTCCTATGGATGTAGTTCACATCTGTGCATTTTATGGAAGGGGACATTTTTTTTCTATTTTTTTTTGGTTCCATAGACTTCAATGGATTAAAAACGTCTATTGAAAAACGCCAAATGCATCTGGAATATGCAAACTGCAACCTGCATAGGTGTGAATCAGGACTTAAAGTGGTGTTCCGGCCGAAATTATACTTTTTAAATAAAAATACACCTATAATACACAAGCTTAATGTATTCTAGTAAAGTTAGTCTGTAAACTAAGGTCTGTTTTGTTAGTTTATAGCAGCAGTTTGTTATTTTATAAACTTACAGCAGGCCGTGGCCATCTTAAGTGTGGGCATCTGAAGCCAGACTATTTCTTCCTGGATCTCATCCTTGCAGATCTCGCACATGCTCAGTGCAGCACAAGCAGTGTAATAGGTTTCAGGTCAAGTATCCATAGCAACGGCAGTGTCAGAGGAAGTTGCCGCCCCTTCCCAGAAGGCAGTGCAAACAGGAAATGATGCGATGGGCCACGGCCAGGGAGGAGGAAGTGAAAAATGAACACAGCAGATATACAGTAGGTGCTGAGAAAAAAAATTAAAAAAATATCCAATTCGTTTACAGTGCACAGTTTAGTGAGGGATGCTGAAGAGTTGTAAAAGTGGGTGGAACTCCACTTTAATGATCACATCTCTGTTTCCACCATACATTTGAAATACTTTCGTATTCATGAACACAGTATCTCAGTGCTGCCAATCTATGAAAACCAATCAATCATTTTCTGCCTGGGCTTATCGACTCAGTCTGATCGAATTTGATCTAAATCAATTGGAAGGTTATGCCTATTTGATTGTTTATCAATTGAATCGTTTTGACCAAATCACTCATTTATTTATTACAGGTACTTATATAGCGCCGTCAATTTACGCAGCGCTTTACATTCACATCAGTCAGATAATACAATTGCTGCCTGTGTGCAACCATATACACTTCGATCAATTTCTTTTCTGATCGATCTCTCCCGATAACAATAATCGATCTATAGTAAACACCTCCGATTTGATCAATATGCCACACACAGGGAAGTAGATTTCAGTCGATAGTTGGAAGCCTGTAAATGATTGATCACATCTCTGTATCCACCATACATACCAAATACGATCAGATTTGTGAGAAAAATATCTCACGATCCATAATTTTCTGCTCTGGCTGTTCGACTCAGTTTGATCAAATTTGAATTGAGTCTAAATCTCTCGGAAGGGGAGTTATGCCTATTCGACTGTTTGCTGATCATTTACATTGAATCCCACATCTATCGGGTAATAAGATGAAACGTGACACCATTAGGGGGATTTTGGTCACTTCCTGTCTCGGTGACACCACCTGATTCTACACCTATCTACAGAGATCTGTATTTATATACAGCTCTCAACTACTTTCCCCAATGGAGGTAAACAATAACACATGTCTATACTGTAATCTTCCTCTATGTTTACAAAGGGAACCAATCCAGAGCGCTGAGCACGCCCTGCAATGTAAGGTTATAGACGGTGTTCTCTTATTGGTTGAGCAGGAGCAACTGAAAGCTGTGCGCTCACTGATTGGATAGAGGGGGTGGGTGCAGGGCTGCATAGTAACCAGTTCAGCAGCCCCGTTCTTGTTGGCAGCGTCCTTGTGGTTGCCTAGCAACACTTCCTCTCCCCGGTTCTCGCTTCCTGTGATCCTTTCCTATGGCTCACCATGGGGAAGTCCGGGACTCTCACCTCACGATCCATCATTTTCTGCTCTGGCTGATCGACCTGGTTTGATCACACCTCTGTATCCACCATACATACCAAATACGATCAGATTCATGAAAAAAATATCTCACGATCCATAATTTTCTGCTCTGGCCGATCGATTCAGTTTGATCAAATTTGAATTGAGTGTAAATTGATCGGAAGGGGAGTTATGCCCATTCGACTATTTGCTAATCATTTAGATTGAATCTCACATCTATCGGTAATAAAATTGAAGCGTGACACCACTAGGGGGATTTCGGTCACTTCCTGTCTCGGTGACCCCACCTCACAGCATTTCTTTTTCTTCTCGGATTATTATCACTAACTACTGTTCTCTCTAATATTCTACACCTATTTACAGAGATCTCCGATCCCGCAGGTATTTATATACAGCTCTCAGCTACTTTCTCCAATGGAGATAAACAATAACACGTGTCTACACTGTAATCTCCCTCTATGTTTACAAAGGTAACCAATCCAATGGCGTGTTCAGCGCTCTGGATTGGTGTAGGGTTATAGATGGTGTTCTCTGATTGGATGAGCAGGAGCAAATAAAAGCTGTGCGCTCACTGATTGGATAGAGGAGGCGGGTGTAGGGCTGCCTAGTAACCAGTTCAGCTGCCGCTGTTTCATCAGATTTGGCAACCTGTCAGAATGTGTAACAGAAGTGACGTTCCGTCGCCGCCATCTTGCTACACCCCGCACTCCTCCATATTAAGGATATCCTGAGAAGGGGGAAAGCGGACATCTTGTTACACCCACCGGAGTTTTGCATTTTACACTTATTTTTAAGAGTAAAGTGAGTTTTATAGTGAAATATAGTACTTAGAACTCCATCTGACTGGTTAGATGTTGAATTTTAAAAACAGCAGCAAGCCTGCTCATCTCATAGGTTTGCTAATCTGACAGAAGTTCGCTGCTAGTAATAGTTATTATTAGTTAGTTATTTTTTCAGATTTTTGGTTTTTCGTTCTTTTGAATTTTCAGATTTTTTTTATTTTTCGGATTTTTTAAATTTAGTATTTCCGAATTCTCGAAATTTCGAATTTCGGAAAAATACGTTAGTTCTCAGTGCCCGGATGTAGTCACCATATGAAGATGGCAGAGCTGAAAGAGAATCTGGAGCTGCTGGCTGGGATCCCAATCCACCTCCAGAGGTTGTCCTATGTACATGAAGGTGACGAGGCTGGGGGAAGGGGCTCACGTTTTTTTTTTTTTTCATGCTTTCTTTACGTGTTTCCGCGCGACGCACATAGGACTGACAAACATTTTAAAGAAGCTCCAGGACCCTTTTAGGCAGGGAGCGCTGTGCGTTTTTTTTTTTTTGTTTTTTTTATGTTTTTTCCCCTCCAACCACTTTGCATATTATTTTATTTATACTGTGATTCTGTACTTGCCAAACATGCTAAAGAAATCTCCCTCCACTGAGTCTGGCTGCAGCCATTTTAACTGTTGGCAGCTGAAGCTGCTGCCTGTTCACTTCCTGGATTTACACAGACACACAGAGGCACACCTCCAGCTCTGCAGCTCTCATTGGCCCTCTTATGATTCACCCCCCCCCCCCCCCCCTTCCTGGCAAAAGAGAGAGAGAGAGAGATGTGCATGATGTCATACTCCTAGGCTTTTTACCAGACAAGAAACAGAAAGAGGGCTGTATAAGGTATTTACTGGCAGAAAAAAAATATGTTTTACTATCCAAAGTTAAAACAACAAGGGCAAAAGATTTAATAGATGGAAAGTTGAAAAAATGACTGAAATTCCACTTTAATTTTAATGGCACCTAAAAACGCGGTGCAGTTCTCACATGATAAATCACACTGCAATCCCGACAATCCACATCGCAAGAAGCTTGTCGCCCAGAAAAGGTTCAGGAGCTTATTTCGGTCGACAAGCTTTATGCTATGCCGTTTGTGGCACCAGAATCACACCGCGTTTTTAGGTGCCATTAAAATAAATGGCATCTGAAATTCGCGCTGTACAATTTGTCATTTTTAGCAGAGCGGTTTGAAGTCACAGGCAGAATTGCAGCGATTCTCCCGTGATTTTAAAACACATTAGGTCTGAGTGCAGCCTAAGGCTCCATTCGCAGTTCACGTTTTCTGAACGCGTGACAAAACACAGGAAGTACGCGATTTGGCACGCTTTTGGGAAACGCACTGCAAACGCACTTGCGGCCTTAGTGACACAAGACAGGAAGTTAGGGGAAATCACCTTTTTTGCTCACCATACATATAACAATCAGACTGTACGATAGACATTATATTTACCAGAACTAGGCATGGCGTCCGTGGATTTGGCAGTTTGTTACCCACGTTCACACCATTTTGCAGGATGCATGTGCACTCAGGGGTGCTTGTTACAGGAGTACATTGAGGTCGGGTATGTTTGGTATCAGTATGATCCAAAGACATGGAAATGGGATCCATACCGGGGTACATATATGACCCGTTAGGACTCATGCCTGTGGATGAATTTGTGTGAAAGCCAAAATAATTCAGTGTATTTCATTCACATTGGCACCAGAGTCTGTAAGAGCCATGTTTTTTTTATGCATCCGGCATGCAGACAGCTTATGTCAGGCAATGACTGGCTGTATAGACTCAGCCGCACATCTGAGTACACCATACTGGGAGGGGGTTGCGACCCTGTCCCCAGCCCCAGCCCAGTTGTGCTCATAAGTTTACATACCCTGGCGGAATTTATGATTTCTTGGTCGTTTTTCAGAGCATATGAATGATAACACAAAAACTTTTCTTTCACTCATGGTTAGTGTTTGGCTGAAGCCATTCATTATCAATCAACTGTGTTTACTCTTTTTAAATCATAATCACAACAGAAACTACCCAAATGTCCCTGATCAAAAGTTTACATATCCCAGTTCTTAACCACTTCCGAACGTCGTTATATGTCCTATGTTTGAAGAGGGATATCTTTGTTATGGCAGCAGCTAGCTGCCATAACTCTGGTATCCTCTTCTTCAGCCGGCGGTCCGGTTTCCGATAATAGTGGCAACGCTGTATCCTGGCCTAGGCCGACAAGGCCCAGGCCTAGGGCAGCACTTTGCAGGGGGGCAGCACGGAAAGAGTGCCTGCCAGCTTGCGCTACACTGTTAGTGTGGCGCCAGTCTTATGGAGCGGACTGGGCTGAGAGGCAAATTAGTCTAGCGCCCGCACTGCTTCCGGTATGCGGGCGGCCAGCATTCCGCAACTGTGGGGGGGGGAGCGCCGCTTATAATTTTGGCTGTCCTCTCATCCTGGACCACAAACCTTCCTCACTGTGCCATATGTTTTCTGCTGCACCATTGGCATGGTTATATCTTCTTAGTCCTCTCCATAAAATTATCAGAAATTTGCGCTTAAAGTAGAACTATAGGCAACACTTTGTTTTTTCATTTCGGATAGAATAAGGGAGAGTTTTAGCCCCTGTCAGTTTATTTTTTACCCTCCCTGTCCCATTGAAGAGATTTCCCTATACTTCCTGCTCCATAGCCAAACAGGAAGCGAGAGGAAATCTATGCAAATTAGGGGAATCCATTGCCCCCCCAGGCCCTCAGAACTAGTGTCCCTACTCAAAAATTTCAGGGCGGGTCTTAAACAGCAAGGGGTGTGGCCTTGACAGGAAGGGGTGGGCCATATTTAAGTTAGGGGGTGCACAAGTTTAGTCAGGCCTAGGGCAGCACAAAACCTAAATACGCTACTGAATAGTGGTCTCTACAGCGGATTCGCTGCAAGATCACTTTTATCGGGAGCAGGAGAGGGCCCCCCTCCCGCCACTCTCCGGTGCCCTCCGCCACTTACAGTAGCGGCGGAGGCGATCGGATGCTTTTCCTTCCTGGGTATGGAAATGAGTGAGGTGAAGATGGCCCCCACCCGTCTCCATACCATTGCAGGGTGGAAGCGATGTCAATTCATCACTTCTGCCCATAGCTCTCAAAAGGGCCATTTTTATTTACATTAATAGGAATAGGATATAATAGGAATAAAAGTGACGCGCCCTGTCCCGTCGAGCTCACGTGCAGAAGCGAACGCATACGTAAGTAGAGCCCGCATATGAAAACGGTGTTCAAACCACACATGAGGTATCGCCGCGATCGGTAAAGCAAGAGCAATAATTCTTGCCCTAGGCCTCCTCTGTAACTCAAAACATGCAACCTGTAGAATTTTTTAAACGTCGCCTATGGAGATTTTTAAGGGTAAAAGTTTGACTCCATTCCATGGCGCAATTTTGAGGTGTGACATGTTGGGTATCAATTTACTTTGCGTAACATTATCTTTCACAATATTAAAAAAAAATGGGCTAACTTTACTGTTTTCTTATTTTTTTAATTCAAAAACGTGTAAAGTGCACTTGTAAGACCGCTGCACAAATACGGGCTGACAGAAAGTATTACAATGACCACCATTTTATTCTCTAGGGTGTTAGAAAAAAATGTAAAATGTTTGGGGGTTCTAAGTAATTTTCTAGCAAAAAAATGTTTTTAACTTAAACAACAAAGATCAGAAAGAGACTCGGTCTTTAAGTGGTTAATACTGTGTATTGCCCTCTTTGACATCAATGACAGCTTGAAGTCTTTTGTGGTATTTGTGGATGAGGCTCTTTATCTTCTCAGATGGTAAAGCTGCCCATTCGTCTTGGCAAAAAGCCTCCAGTTCCTGTAAATTCTTGGGCTGTCTTGCATGAACTGCACGTTTGAGATCTCCCCAGAGTGGCTCAATGATATTGAGGTCAGGAGACTAAGATAGCCACTTCAGAACCTTCACTTTATTCTGCCATAGCCAATGCCAGGTTGTCTTGGCCTTGTGTTTTGGATTATTGTCATGTTGGAATGTCCAAGTACGTCCCATGCGCAGCTTCCTGGCTGATGAATGCAAATGTTCCTCCAGTATTTTTGTTAACATACTGCATTCATCTTGCCATCAATTTTGACCAAATTTCCTGTGCCTTTGTAGCTCACACATCCCCAAAACATCAGAGATCCACCTCAGTGTTTCACAGTAGGAATGATGTACCTTTCATCATAGACCTTGTTGACTCCTTGTGGCCAAAAAGCTCAATTTTGGTCTCATCGCTCCAAATGACTTTGTGCCAGAAGGTTTGAGGCTCTGTGCTGTTTGGTGTATTGTAAGCGGGATACTTTGTGGCATTTGCGTAGTAATGGCTTTCTTCTGGTGACTTGACCATGCAGCCCATCTTTCTTCAAGTGTCTCCTTATTGTGCATCTTGAAACAGCCACACCACATGTTTTCAGAGAGTCCTGTATTTCACCTGAAGTTATTTGTGGGGTTTTCTTTGCATCCCGAACAATTTTCCTGGCAGTTGTGGCTGAAATTTTAGTTGGTCTACCTGACCGTGGTTTGGTTTCAACAGAACCCCTCATTTTCCACTTCTTGATTAGAGTTTTAACACTGCTGATTGTGATTCTCAATTCCTTGGATATTTTTTTTATATCCCTTTCCTGTTTATACAGTTCAACTACCTTTTCCCGCAGATCCTTTGTCAATGCTTTTGCTTTCCCCATGACTCAGAATCCAGAAACGTCAGTGCAGTACTGGATGAAGGATGCAAGAGTCTGTCAGGAGTCCAGAAACTCAATGACCTTTTACACACACACACACACACACACACACACACACACACACTAATTACAAGCAAACAGATCACAGGTGAGGATGGTTTTAATAGCCATTCAAACCCCTTTGTGTCAACTTGTGTGCATGTTATCAGGCCAAAATCACCAGGGTATGTAAACTTTTGATCAGGGTCATTTGGGTAGTTTCTGTTGTCATTATGATTTAAAAAGAGTAAACACAGTTGATTGATAATAAATGGCTTTAGCCAAACACTAACCATAAGTGAAAGAAAAGTTTATGTGTTATTCATATTCTCTGAAAAATGGCCAAGAAATCATAAATTCTGCCAGGGTATGTAAACTTATGAGCACATCTGTACATTCAAATGCATCCATGTGCGTGACCCCTTATCCACACTAAGCATGAGCAATAAATTGTAGTCACCAGTAATCAGAATACTCAGTTCCTGCAGGGGGGACACGTCTTCTGTACCCTATGTGGGATCTATGTCTTTGTGGTAGATACAGATGTGGCTCATCTAGTACAAACTTTATGGAGACCCCCATACGATCATGTGGTATACAGTGTGTGAATATTTGAGGGTCGGTGCAGTTTATATAGTACAGAAGAAAAGATTATGGCGGTTTTGCATGGAAGAGGAGTTGGCGTCCCAGGGGTCCTTACCAGCACCAGGATAAGAAAACGAAGGAGCGCTTCTGGGTAGTAATATCTGTCCAGAGAAGATGTCCCCAAACAGGGCAGGTATGGATCTGGCTGATGGACGTCTGATTAGAACACTAAGGCAGCACTTCAAGAGGAAAGCAACGACTCTAGAGAAACAAGATAAAAGGAAGGCGCCTCTAAGTGCAGAACACTAATGCTGCATACACACGAGCGGAATTGCCGACAGAAAGAGTCCGATGGGAGCCTTACATCGTATATTCCGACCGCGTGTATGCCCCGTCGAACTTTTTCTGTCGAAAATTCAGATGGACTTAGATAGAGAACATGTTCTATATTTTTCCGACGGAACAAATTACTATCGGAAAAAACGCTCGTCTGTATGCTGTTCCGATGCACCAAAAACGACGCATGCTCTGAAGCAAGTACAAGATGGAAGCTATTGGCTACTTGCTATTGAACTTACGTTTTCTAGTCCCGTCGTACATGTTGTACGTCACCGCGTTCTGGACGGTCAGAATTTGGTGTGACCGTGTGTATGCAATACAGTTTGAGCGGAATTCCATCGGAACTCTGTCGTAAAAACCTTCAGAGTTTATTCTGACGGCAAAACTGGTCGTGTGTACAGGGCATAAGACTTTATAAGCTTAAAGGATTAAAAACTCTTACTAAAAGGTTGTGGTAAAAAGGCTCATTATAGAGGAGTCCAGCAATGGTGGTAGTCCTGGAATGGTCAGGTCAGCAGCAGGGTGTTGTGTATCCCAGCCATCCAGCAGAGGGAAGCCGCGTGACAGGAGACCAGTGAGGAAGCATCTGATAGGCTCCTTCTTCATGCCGATCATCAAGATCGGCATGATCACCAAGTATTGGTGTTCTGTACTTAGAGGCACCTTCCTTTTATCTTGTCCTTACCAGCACACCTCTGGTCTTTAGTCTATTTTACCAGATTAGCCAGCCTTGTGGAGTCCCCCCCCCCCCCCCCCCCCCTCCTCTCCTTAGGTCCATATTCGACATTAGCGGTGGAGACACTTATCAAGATGTACATTTATGCCATTTGAAACCAAATTAACCACTGACACCAGCTCTCTGGGACTTATTGGTGCTTTTTGACCATCGTTAACATCTGTGAAGTATACTTACCCCAATCTCTAGTTGATTTGAGCAAGTATATATCTAAGGATATCTCATGCCAACTTTTAGTCGCTGAAAAACTCCCTCCTGTCTCCATGCACCTATCCTGGGGTTGGCCCACTTGAACCCCTGTGTCCGCCCCCCCCCCCCCCCCCAGACTGTTATATCAGTCATCTGCCATATAACTTTGTCTGTACCCTTACAACCAAATGGTCCTGAAGAAGCTACTGTCTAGCAAAACGTGTTGACCACCCATAGGACAAGACCACTTGGATATTATGTATCAATACTTGGTGTAATGACTATTACTCTTGTCCAGGATTGAGTTGAGGGTACACATATATTTCCATAGGGCCCTCACGTTTTCCCTATTGGCTGGCTTTGTTTTCAAAGCCTAGCTTTTATTTACATGTTTTTAATGAATTGTTAAATAAATTTGAAAGTTTATAGTAACTATTTGTGTATATGTCGTGCCTTAAAAGTCCACCTACACTCACAGGGATCATCCATGTGAGATAATCTTTCTTTGGTCTAATTAGGATGTTGGCATGCTCTAGAAAGCTGGTTTTGTCTTTATAAAGTACAGCACATAGCATACATCACCTCATAATCTAAGGGGGAAAAGTGACTTCAATATGGTATTGGCCGCACACATGGGCCACGTAAGGCTACAAAGGTTAGCCACATGCCCAGGTTATATTATACCATTTGGATAAGAAATCTTAAAGACACTGCCTTTACACAAACATGAACTTTAATGGCATCCCAGTCTTTGTCCGTAGGGTTCAATATTGAGTTGGCCCACCCTTTGCAGCTATAACAGCTTCAACTCTTCTGGGAAGGCTGTCCAGGCCTTCTCGTCCAAGAACAGTGCCTGACCTCACAAATGCACTTCTGGAAGAATGGTCAAAAATTTCCCATAGACACACTCCTAAACCTTGTGGACAGCCTTCCCAGAAGAGTTGAAGCTGTTAAAGCTGCAGAGGGTGGGCCAACTCAATATTGAACCCTGTGGACTAAGACTGGGATGCCATTAAAGTTCATGTGTGTGTAAAGGCAGGCGCCCCAATACTTTTGATAATATAGTGTAGTCAACCTTTTGCAAAAAAATTACTATATGCACCCACATTGATTTTAAAAATGTTCATTTATTCATATTTTTGCATTGGAGCCTGCAAGTCATTGCAGTTGATCAGTGGATGGCAGGAGCAATGCATGAGCTCTTGAGGGCTATTCTTCCAGGCACCGGTCCACTGGCGGTGTGTCCATTAAGGGCGCATGGGCGCCCCCCCTCTCTCCAGCCACCCCCTCTGTGTAGTATGGATAGATTCATGCATTGCATGAATCTATCCATGGGCGCTGTAGCCACCCCCTATTCAGGCCTAGTTTCGGACACGGGGCACCTGAATTACAGTGGAGGGGGGTGTTTTTGAAGAGCCTGATTAGAGCGATAGGCTCTAATAGGCTTCAAAAAAGGTGAACTGCGAGCGCAATCCATTGCGCTCGCAGTCCACCCAGGTGTCTTAGCAAAGCAAATGAATATTTGCTTTGCTAACACAGGACCACCTCTCAGCAAATCAGGAGGCACAGATGTAATATCGGTCACCTGATTGGCTGAAGGCAGAGGCGATCCCATTGGCCACCTAGCAGAACAGGAAGTAGACACGCACACCCAAGGACACAGGAGCCATCGCCGCGCGATCAGTCCCACAGCTTGCTGCCTGACCCTCCACCACAATGGGGTAAGTGTTGGGCAGATAGCGGGCGGGGGGGGGGGGGGCACAGTGGCTGCATATTATTGGCACAGAGGCTGCAATTGATGGGGCATAGTTGGCTGCATTTGCTGGGCATAGTGACTGCATATTATGGGTACCGAGGCTGTATTTGCTGGGCACAGTGGCTGCATTTGCTGGGCACAGTGGCTGCATATTATGGGCACAGAGGCTGCAATTGATGGGCACAGTTGGCTGCATTTGCTGGGCGCAGAGGTTGCATATGATGGGCACAGTTGGCTGCATATGATGGGCACAGTTGGCTGCATATTATGGGCACAGTTGGATGCATATTATGGGCACAGTTGGCTGCATTTGCTGGGCACAGACGCTGCATATGATGAGCACTGTGGCTGCATATGATGGGCACAGTTGGCTGCATATGATGGGCATAGTGACTGCATTTGATGGCACAGTTCTTGCAATTGATGTTTTTGTTTCAGTATTTTTTAGTTTGTTTGCGCCCCCCCCAAAAAAATTTTGAGCACCAGCTGCCACTGCACAGGTCTACTGAGGTAAATACCTTCAGTTACAAGACAGTAAGAAGTATTATGGACTAGGAGTGTGGGGACATCATGGCACTTGTGCTCCATTGAGATCTATGAGGGCTTGTAGTCAATACGTGGACGAATGATGCAGCTGTGCAGGCAGAGCCACGCATGACCAGAGTGCATTCAAAAATCGCAGGCATCTGCAGAGAGGAGATCCCCCGGATTCAGTGGTTTCATGTTGCACCCTAAATATGGGGTTGCAACCCTCCCCTAGGCTCATTTCATACAGTGCAGTGTTTACCTCCCCCCCATTCAATAGAGATCAACATCGCCCCCATCTACATCACCAACCTCATCTGCAGATATCGCCCAAATCGCCCCCTCCGCTCCTCCCATGACCTCCTGCTCTCTAGCTCCCTTGTTACCTCCTCCCATGCTCGCCTTCAGGACTTCTCCAGAGCCTCTCCCATCCTCTGGAATTCCCTGCCCCAGTATGTCCGATCGGCCCCTACCCTGTCCACCTTTAGGAGATCCCTGAAAACTCATTTATTCAGGGAAGCCTATCCCACACCCACATAACTGTCCCTGAGCCACCCCCATCAAATCATTCTTTGCAGCTATTACATTTTATACCACCACCCCCTCCCTTTAGAATGTAAGCTCTACGAGCAGGGCCCTCCTGTACCTTTTGTATTGAACTGTACTGTAATTGTGTTGTCCACCTTATACATTGTAAAGTGCTGAGTAAACTGTTATATAAATCTCGTATAATAAGAATAATAAGGTGGATCACTTTTCAGAGGACCTTGAAATGAGGTTTGCAGGCATTTAGGGGGACATACTGCCTCCTTTTGATGCCTCCCTTTCTTTTCTTTTTTTTTTAACCGACAAGCAGTGATCTTCCATTGTGAGACTGCAACACCAGCCGTGATCCAAGTACAGGTATTTTGCTCCTGGTTGCAGGCAGAGGCTGAACTGATGAGCGGGCTCTCCCTTATACCTCCTGTCCTGTTTGCCCCCCCCCCCCCAAGATTGATGGACATGATGTACATGTAGTATGTTCTGATCAACAGAAGAACTGGATCTTGCGATGAAGTAGAATCTAAAGAACAGGAAACCATGTCAGATGTCCTTACAGGAAGCAGAAATGTGGTCAAACGGGCAGAAGTTGCCAACAGGTGGTCAGCATAGGTGAAGGTTGGGAAGATGGGATTGTGAACAGTTTCCAGGCCAAGGTCAGTATCACATGGGCATCACATCACAGGCAAAAGATTAGCCAATGGATCAGGTACCAGGGGGATCTAGATCAAGTGTAGACATTGAGTATATCACAGGTGCAAGCAGAGTCTGGTCATGGGTCACAGGGGCAGACGACCACTCAGCCATGATCTTGAGTCTTGCAGTGCATTAAATAGGCCACTGGGCACCAAAGTCAATTCACAGTGCACGTGTAGGTGTGCGCATGACCCTGACTCTGTGCAAAGCTCTGTGGACTGTTCTTTGAGCATATGAATGAACTTGGCTTTCCTGACAATGCCATTACCTCATATGGGAAAGTTTGACAGGGGGAGGTCTGGTTAGGGGTGATAAAAACAAGGACCAACTGCCTGTTTTTACCGCCCCCTGGGTGCCCGTGTGGCAGGAGCCTAACTGTCCAAAAATAAGTACATTTTGTATATTGAGAATTGTACATGGTTTATATTCTTAAATAGGACTACAGTGCATTGAGTTTTGAACGCTGTCATCGAACATACAGCCTGTAATAGTCCTGTAAAAGCTATGTGAATAATTATCTATACAGGCCTAGGGTTGCCACCCGTACCAGATTGACCTGGACAGTACGGGTTTCTGTCCCCTGGAAACCCAGGCACAACATATATCCAGCGCCTCTGTCTGTGAGCTCAGCGAAGCTGGCCCCCCTACAATCAGCACAAATAAAAACTCAAGTGTGTTTCTTTAGTGCTACGTTTGTGCTGTTTTGTGCCGTAAAAATTTACATTTGTGCTGCTTTTATTTTTAAGATATTAGCAATTATTTTTTCCAGACTATGACATCACCTAGCCCCCCTACAATGCCCAAATGACAAAAAACTGATCTTGTTGGCTAGTGCTACGTTTGTGCTGTTTTGTGCTGCTAAAAATTCCGTTCTATCTTTTATCGTTTTTGCGTTATTAATGATTTATTAAAGGTCACCAAAGGTTAGTCAGCCCCCCTACAACGCCCAAATGACACAAAACTGGTCTCGTTGGTTAGTGCTACGTTTGTGCTGTTTTGTGCTGCTAACATTTCCGTTCTATCACTTATCGTTTTCGCGTTATTAATGATTTATTAAAGGTCACCAAAGGTCAGTCAGCCCCCCTACAACGCCCAAATGACACGAAACTGGTCTCGTTGGTTAGTGCTACGTTTGTGCTGGTTTGTGCTGCTAACATTTTTATTTGTGCTGTTATGGTTTTTAAGTTATAACAGTTTATTTTTTTTCAAACCCCACTCACTTTGCCCACCCTACAATCAGCACAAATAAAAACTCAAGTGTGTTTTTTTAGTGCTACGTTTGTGCTGTTTTGTGCCGTAAAAATTTTCATTTGTGCTGCTTTTATTTTTAAGATATTAGCAATTGTTTTTTCCAGACTATGACATCACCTAGCCCCCCTACAATGCCCAAATGACACAAAACTGATCTTGTTGGCTAGTGCTACGTTTGTGCTGTTTTGTGCTGCTAAAAATTCCGTTCTATCTTTTATCGTTTTTGCGTTATTAATGATTTATTAAAGGTCACCAAAGGTTAGTCAGCCCCCCTACAACGCCCAAATGACACAAAACTGGTCTCGTTGGTTAGTGCTACGTTTGTGCTGTTTTGTGCTGCTAACATTTCCGTTCTATCACTTATCGTTTTTGCGTTATTAATGATTTATTAAAGGTCGCCAAAGGTCAGTCATCCCCCCTACAATGCCCAAATGACACGAAACTGGTCTCGTTGGTTAGTGCTACGTTTGTGCTGGTTTGTGCTGCTAAAATTTTTATTTGTGCTGTTATGGTTTTTAAGTTATAACAGTTTTTTTTTTCAAACCGCACTCAATTTGCCCACCCTACAATCAGCACAAATAAAAACTCAAGTGTGTTTCTTTAGTGCTACATTTGTGCTGTTTTGTGCTTTTTAAATTTATGTTCTATCTTTTATCATTTTTGCGTTATTAATGATTTTTTTTAAAGGTCACCAAAGGTCACTCAGCCCCCCTACAACACCCAAATGACACAAAACTGGTCTCGTTGGTTAGTGCCTCATTTGTGCTGCTAAAATTTGTATTTGTGCGGTTATGGTTTTTTAGTTATAACAGCTTGTTTTTATATTTGTGCTTTTTTTGTGTCATAATAGTTAAAATTTGTGCTGCTTTTATTTTTAAGATAATAGCAATTTGTTTTTTCCAGATGATGACATCACCCCGCTCTCCTGTCACGTACCTGGTTAGTGAGCTCCTGGTTAGAAATCAGCCATGGGAGCACAGTGAGGTATGAGTGCCTGTGATCAGTCCAGTAGACTGTGTGGTGGCAGCAGTCAGCAGGTGGATGTGGCGGCAGAACCAGCCGGTGGCAGATGAGCTGGCACTGAGCTTGGCTGGTGGCAGACTGTGGGTAAGCAGCTGGAAGCAGGAGACCGATGAGACCTTGCTGGGCTGAAGAGCTGTAGCAGGCTGGATGAGCAGGATGCAGGGTCAGATGAGCCGGGTCCATAATGGTCAGGCAGATCAGGCATAGACGGCACACAACAGGATAGTCGGGTCACAAGCCAAGTCAGCAACAGGAGGTAGATCAGGCAAGAAGAGAAGGCAGAAGCAGAATCCAGAGACAAGCCAAGGTCAGGGCAGGTAGCAGTCAAACGGAGGTCAGGGGGAAGCTGGGTTAGGATCAGAGGTCAAACACAGGAATCAGGAATGAACACACAGAAGCAGCACACCAAATTGCAGCCTGTTTAAATAGTCTGTCTGGTGCCAGCATTGGTGATAGGCTCACGCTCATCTGCCCAGCCATTTGCCAGTCTGCGCATGCGCATATGTATGTACAGGGAGACATAATTTGTGCTATGGGAAAGCCTTCCCTGACACCCCCTACAACAGCCAAACAAAATCAAAACGGGCTGGTTGGTTAGTGCCACGTTTGTGTTGGTTTGTGCCTATTTACTTTCCATTCTATCTCCTTTTGTTTTTTAGTTATTGTTGATTTAATAAAGGTCACCAAAGGTTACCCAGCCCCCCTACAAGAGACAAAAGGCATGAAACTGGGCTGGTTGGTGCCTCCTTTGTGCTGATTTGTGCTGTTTAAATATCAGTTCTACTGCATTTTGTTTTTCAGCTATTTACTATTTATTAAAGGTCACCAAAGGTCACTCAGCCCCCCTCCCCCCCTACCTACACATGAAACTGGGTTGGTTGGTTAGTGCTGCGTTTGTGCTGTTAAAATCATTATGTGTGCTGCTTTGATTTCTTAATTGTAAAAGTTTGTTTTTATTTGATCAAACCCCACCCACCCATCAAAACCCAGCCACCCCCTATAAAAGCATAAGGACGTGAAACATCCATTCTCTCAGGTTTTGATATATTAAGTTATTTTTTTATATAGTATATACTATAGTTTTCCACCATGTTTTTGTACAATTTGTATGTAAATATAAGCAACTTTTGTTATTCCCTATGTCACTTATGTAACTGTAACTTTATGTACAGTATATTGATATATTACATGCTATAATTGATTACTTTTAGACCTTTTATTTGTGTTACATTGTAACCATGTTCATGTGTCTGCACATAACAAAAAAACATAACAAAATTTAGTTTTAGGCCCCTTTCACACATGCTGTCCGATCAGGTCCAAATGTTCGTTTTTCAGGCGTACCTGATCGGACACTCCATTCACCTCTATGGAGCAACGGATTTCAGCGGTGACATGTCCGCTGACATCCGCCGTTATCAGATCCACAGTGTATACACATGTATGCATCACTATCAAACACAACAAAAGTAAAAATAAGTGGGCTATACTTCCATTTACTTGATTTGCTCTCAGGTAGCAGTCAAAACATCAAACATGAGGTTGCATAAACTGTAAAAATAAGTGGGTTAAACTTCAATTTACCCTGTAATCTCTCAGGTAGCAGTCAAAACATCAAGCATGAGGTTGCTTAAAGCGGAGTTCCACACAAAAATGGAACTTCCGCTTTTCGGGAACCCTCCCCCCCTCCGGTGTCACATTTGGCACCTTTCAGGGGGGAGGGGGGTGCAGATACCTGTCAAAGACAGGTATTTGCACCCACTTCCGGCATAGACTCCCATGGGAGTCTATGCCTCTTCCCGTCCCGACCGCGCTGTCTGCTGGGAACACACAGCTCCCAGCAGAGAGCGGGGACCACTAGGGACGCACAGCGCGACTCGTGCATGCGCAGTAGGGAACCGGGAAGTGAAGCCGCAACGCTTCACTTCCTGATTCCCTCACCTAGGATGGCGGCGGCAGCTGCCGAGAACCGAGCGGGTTCTCGGCATCCCCTGCCGACATCGCTGGACCCCGGGACAGGTAAGTGGCAATGTATTAAAAGTCAGCAGCTGCAGTATTTGTAGCTGCTGGCTTTTAATATTTTTTTTTTTTGGCGGTGTGGGTGAACCCCCCACTTTAAGCTGTATTAGTACCTTCCCCCAGGGTACTGTGTGCAGTGTTTACAGAGTCAGGTACAGAGGAGGAGCATTACAAAATAAACTACAGGCTGGGTATAGGGCCTAGCAAGGAACAATGTAAACATTTTTGCTATTATTACAATATGGATTTTACAGTTTAGAAAAAAATGTACTGACTAGTGAAAAGTGTTTGTGTAACTTGCACTCCTCTTTCACCTGTTTCCATGCATTGTTAAACAACAAGACACAAATTATGTTAGTTGTCCTCTATATATTTTATCCAGCAAACCAATAGATAAGTACAACTTGGAATTCTCCATTATATTTATGCAAGCATACATGAAAATCAATTTTATTTTTTTCACATGCACTCTCATTTTGTATGTGAAAGAATAGTTTTAGACTGTTGAAGAAGTGGTGTCTGTGTGAAAGAGAAATGATTAGCATGTGATTCTCACATGTGGAGGGGGTTTGATGAAATATAATGTACAAGATCTCCAAAACCAAACCAGCACAAATGTTATTTTTTTTAACAAGTTATCACAGATGCAGCACAAATGAATGGTGTAATTGTTATAGTATCTAATAACATGGGATGCCAAGGGGGTGGGGTTTGATGGGTGGGTGGGGTTTGATCTAATAAAAACAAACTTTTGCAATTAAACAATCAAAGCAGCACACATAATAATTTTAACAGCACAAATGCAGCACTAACCAACCAACCCAGTTTCATGTGTAGGTAGGGGGGGAGGGGGGCTGAGTGACCTTTGGTGACCTTTAATAAATAGTAAATAGCTGAAAAACAAAATGCAGTAGAACTGATATTTAAACAGCACAAACCAGCACAAAGGAGGCACCAACCAGCCCAGTTTCATGCCTTTTGTCTCTTGTAGGGGGGCTGGGTAACCTTTGGTGACCTTTATTAAATCAACAATAACTAAAAAACAAAAGGAGATAGAATGGAAAGTAAATAGGCACAAACCAACACAAACGTGGCACTAACCAACCAGCCCATTTTGATTTTGTTTGGCTGTTGTAGGGGGTGTCAGGGAAGGCTTTCCCATAGCACAAATTATGTCTCCCTGTACATACATATGTGCATGCGCAGACTGGCAACTGGCTGGGCAGATGAGCGTGAGCCTATCACCAATGCTGGCACCAGACAGACTATTTAAACAGGCTGCAATTTGGTGTGCTGCTTCTGTGTGTTCATTCCTGATTCCTGTGTTTGACCTCTGATCCTAACCCAGCTTGCTCCTGACCTCCGTTTGACTGCTACCTGCCCTGACCTTGGCTTGTCTCTGGATTCTGCTTCTGCCTTCTCTTCTTGCCTGATCTACCTCCTGTTGCTGACTTGGCTTGTGACCCGACTATCCTGTTGTGTGCCGTCTATGCCTGATCTGCCTGACCATTATGGACCCGGCTCATCTGACCCTGCATCCTGCTCATCCAGCCTGCTACAGCTCTTCAGCCCAGCAAGGTCTCATCGGTCTCCTGCTTCCAGCTGCTTACCCACAGTCTGCCACCAGCCAAGCTCAGTGCCAGCTCATCTGCCACCGGCTGGTTCTGCCGCCACATCCACCTGCTGACTGCTGCCACCACACAGTCTACTGGACTGATCACAGGCACTCATACCTCACTGTGCTCCCATGGCTGCTTTCTAACCAGGAGCTCACTAACCAGGTACGTGACAGGAGAGCGGGGTGATGTCATCATCTGGAAAAAACAAATTGCTATTATCTTAAAAATAAAAGCAGCACAAATTTTAACTATTATGACACAAAAAAAGCACAAATATAAAAACAAGCTGTTATAACTAAAAAACCATAACAGCACAAATACAAATTTTAGCAGCACAAATGAGGCACTAACCAACTAGACCAGTTTTGTGTCATTTGGGTGTTGTAGGGGGGCTGAGTGACCTTTGGTGACCTTTAAAAAAATCATTAATAACGCAAAAACGATAAAAGATAGAACATAAATTTAAAAAGCACAAAACAGCACAAATGTAGCACTAAAGAAACACACTTGAGTTTTTATTTGTGCTGATTGTAGGGTGGGCAAATTGAGTGGGGTTTGAAAAAAAAAAAACTGTTATAACTTAAAAACCATAACAGCACAAATAAAAATTTTAGCAGCACAAACCAGCACAAACGTAGCACTAACCAACGAGACCAGTTTCGTGTCATTTGGGCATTGTAGGGGGGCTGACTGACCTTTGGCGACCTTTAATAAATCATTAATAACGCGAAAACGATAAGTGATAGAACAGAATTTTTAGCAGCACAAAACAGCACAAACGTAGCACTAACCAACAAGACCAGTTTTGTGTCATTTGGGCATTGTAGGGGGGCTGAGTGACCTTTGGTGACCTTTTAATAAATCATTAATAACGCAAAAACGATAAGTGATAGAACGGAAATGTTAGCAGCACAAAACAGCACAAACGTAGCACTAACCAACGAGACCAGTTTCGTGTCATTTGGACGTTGTAGGGGGGCTGAGTGACCTTTGGTGACCTTTAATAAATCATTAATAACGCAAAAACAATAAAAGATAGAACGGAATTTTTAGCAGCACAAAACAGCACAAACATAGCACTAACCAACGAGACCAGTTTTGTGTCATTTGGGCGTTTTAGGGGGGCTAGGTGATGTCATAGTCTAGAAAAAACAATTGCTAATATCTTAAAAATAAAAGCAGCACAAATGAAAATTTTTACGGCACAAAACAGCACAAACGTAGCACTAAAGAAACACACTTGAGTTTTTATTTGTGCTGATTGTAGGGGGGCCAGCTTCGCTGAGCTCTGTCTGTGTCCCGCTTTGTCCCGTCCTCCGCCCCGTAGCTCTGTGTTTACTATGTGGCCAATGGCGGTTGTGCGCCTCTCTGCTCCATATCACGGACCGCCGGGGTCTCTAGTCAGTGTAGCTCCTGCTCCTTTCTTACACTTGTCTGTGTAAGAGTGCCTCACCTCATGGAGCCTCACCCTCTTCCTGCTCCACCACAGCTGGGGGGACCGTGGGAGACAAGATATTGAGGTGACCGGGGAGCCCGAGACCTCCTCCGCACAGCGGGAACCCAAAGGTATGATCGCAGCCCCCCTCCTCTCTGTCAGCCCCTCTCCTCTCTGTCAGCCCCTCTCCTCTCTGTCAGCCCCCCCTCCTCTGTCAGCCCCCCCTCCTCTCTGTCAGCCCCCCCTCCTCTCTGTCAGCCCCTCTCCTCTCTGTCAGCCCCCCTCCTCTCTGTCAGCCCCCCTCCTCTCTGTCAGCCCCTCTCCTCTCTGTCAGCCCCTCTCCTCTATGTCAGCCCCCTTCCTCTCTGTCAGCCCCCTTCCTCTCTGTCAGCCCCCCCCCTCCTCTGTCATACCCCTTCCTCTCTGTCTGCCCTCCTCTCTGTCAGCCTTTCTCCTCTCTGTCATCCCCCCCTCCTCTGTCAGCCCCCCTCCTCTCTGTCAGCCCCCCCTCCTCTCTGTCAGCCCCCCCTCCTCTCTGTCAGCGCCCCTCCTCTCTGTCAGCGCCCCTCCTCTGTCAACCCCCTTCCTCTCTGTCAACCCCCTTCCTCTCTGTCAGCCCCCCTCCTCTCTGGCAGCCCCCCTCCTCTCTGGCAGCCCCCCTCCTCTCTGGCAGCCCCCCCCCCTCCTCTATCAGCCCCCCCCTCCTCTATCAGCCCCCCCCTCCTCTCTATCAGCCCCCCCCCTCCTCTCTATTAGCCCCCACTCCTCTCTGTCAGCCCCCCTCCTCTCTGTCAGCCCCCCTCCTCTCCCCTGTCCCCCCATACTACATCAGGAGACCTCCCCCCACCCCCCAAAATTACACTGGGAGGCTCCCCACCAAACATTACACACTACATATACTCTATATTGTACATTATACACACCTGCACTATATACACTATATTGTACATTACACACTAAATATACACTATATTGTACATTACACACGCCGGCACTATATACACTATATTGTACGTTACACACTCCCGCACTATATACACTACATTGTACATTAGGGATGGGCTTTATGTTCGGGTCAAACATGAGTTCGACTCGAACATTAGCTGTTCGCCGAATAGCGAACAATTTTGGGTGTTCACGGCAAATTCGAAAGTTACGGAACACCCTTTAAAAGTCTATGGGAGAAATCAAAAGTGCTAATTTTAAAAGGTTAATATGCAAGTTATTGTCGTAAAAAGTGTTTGGCGACCTGGGTCCTGCCCCAGGGGACATGTATCAATGCAAAAAAAAGTTTTAAAAACGTTTTTTTCGGGAGCAGTGATTTTAATAATGCTTAAAGTGAAATATAAAATTTCGTATGCCTGTAAAGTGGCGCATGTTTCCCGTGTTTAGAACAGTCTGACAGCAAAATGACATTTCTAAAGGAAAAAAAATTATTTAAAACTACTCGCGGCTATAATGAATTGTCAGTCCGGCAATACACATAAGAGTTAAATGATAAAAACGGCATGGGATTCCCCCACAGGGGAACCCCGAACCATAATAAAAAAAAAAAAATGCGTGGGGGTCCCCTCAAATTCCATACCAGGCCCTTCAGGTCTGGTATGGATAGTAAGGGGAACCCCGCGCCAAAATTTAAAAAAAAATGGCATGGTGATGGGACTGTGACGTCATAAGGGGCGGGGTCACCAGATGACATCACCCGTTGACCACGCCCCATTCCTATATAAGTCGTTGCGCACCTCGCACACGGCATTACAGCGGGAGAGAGCATCGTGTCAACATCGGAAGAAGAGAAGAGGGAACAAGACGACGGAAAAGACCGGGCCACCGCTAGCAAAAGAGCGGCAAAAGAGCAGAAGAACCGGAGAGCGGGAGAAGAACTGGAGACCGGGAGAAGAGGCCAGAGAGCTAGAGAAGAACCGGACACAGGGAGAAGAGGCCGGAGAGAGCGGAGAAGTCGAAAGAGACCCCCGAATTTGGAAGAAGACCCCCGGAGCTGCCTAATAAATTACTTTAAAAATCTGTCTAGTGTGTTTTTTTATTGACACTTTTTCCCCAGGTGGATGGGTAGGGGTACGATGTACCCCATATTCATTCACATAGGGTGGGGGGCCGGGATCTGGGGGCCCCCTTATTAAAGGGGCCTCCCGGTTTCCGATAAGCCCTCCGCCCGCAGACCCTGACAACTAATGGCCAGGGTTGTCCGGAAGAGGCCCTTGTCCTCATCAACATGGAGACAAGGTGCTTTGGGGTGGGGGGCCGCAGGGCGCCCCAATTCCCCAAAGCACCCACCCCCCCATGTTGAGGGCATGCGGCCTGGTACGGTTCAGGGGTCTGGTATGGACTTTGGAGGGGGACCCCCACGCCGTTTTTTCGGCGAAGGGGGTTACCCTTAAAATCCATACCAGACCTAAGGGCCTGGTATGCCCTTGGAGGGGAATTCCTTCTCGCGCTCGCTGCAGTAGGAAAATGGGTTTTTCCTATTGCAGCCAGGGCAAGATGTACAGTACCCTGTCGCAGAGAACCAGCGCGATGGGATCGCTCTGGAAACACAATCTCGCGGGCAGGTACTGTACATTACACACGCCTGTACTATATACACTATATTGTACATTAGACACACATATACACTATATTGTAAATTATACACGCCTGCACTATATACACTATATTGTACATTACACACACCTGCACTATATACATTATATTGTACATTATACACGCCTGCACTATATACACTATATTGTACATTACACACGCCTACACTATATACGCTATATTGTACATTACACACACCTGCACTATATACACTATATTGTACATTACACACACCTGCACTATATATACTATATTGTACATTACACACGCCTGCACTATATACACTATATTGTACATTACTCACACCTGCACTATATACACTATAGTGTACATTACACACACCTGCACTATATACACTATATTGTACATTACACACGCCTGCACTATATACACTATATTGTACATTACACACACCTACACTTTATACACTACATTGTACATTACACATCCCTGCACTATATACACTATATTGTACATTACACACGCCTGCACTATATACACTATATTGTACATTACACACACCTGCACTATATACACTATATTGTACATTACACACACCTGCACTATATACACTATAGTGTACATTACACACGCCTGCACTATATACACTATATTGTACATTACACACGCCTGCACTATATTGTACATTACACACACCTGCACTATATACATTATATTGTACATTACACATGCCTGCACTATATACACTGTATTGTATATTACACACGCCTGCACTATATACACTATATTGTACATTACACACACCTGCACTATATACACTGTATTGTACATTACACACGCCTGCACTATATTGTACATTACACACGCCTGCACTATATTGTACATTACACACGCCTGCACTATATTGTACATTACACACGCCTGCACTATATTGTACATTACACATGCCTGCACTATATGCAATTGGCTACACTCACTGTTCACGCTGCGCGTGCCGTATTGCTACTCCCCTAGGGCACACAGAGGTGTCCCAGGTATTTTACAATCTCATAGTGTATGCTACAAAAAAATGCCAAGCTCAGCTGAAGTATTCGGGTTTGGCTCAAAGAAAAGGTGGCAATCCTATATACAGCACCCTTTTCACTCTTATCAGTTTCAAATGTATCTCCTCTAGGTGGCATCTCAGTAAGGGGTGTCAATATTGCTTATGGTTTGTATGCTTTGGACCACTTCTTGAACCACGTGTATCATTGACAGCATTTATATTGGTAACAGAACATCTCAATGCTGTTTGTGATTTTCCTTTTACAGGAGACATGCCTGACTCATCTACCTTCAAATTCAATGGAATTATTCCTGGAGGAACTGTTTGTCTGAGCATCTGGTCACGGGATGGCTGGAGTGATCTTGTCAAAGCTGCAGCTGATGGAAACCTAGCAGAGGTATGTGAGAAATGTTTCCATCAATGCCTGATTGCTATCACATAGGTCCTGTATTTGATCCCCATTTGTCATGGAGGTTAGAAATACAGAGGAATTCTAATACAGCCATTCCCAACCAAGGTGCCTATTAAGGTTTATTGAGCTGTGGCTGATTGACCTCCTTATTGGTGGTGCCTGCATAGTTTTGAGTCCAATGTCATTTAACAGATCCCACGGCCATGGCACCTTTATAGCTGTTTGTAAGGGTGCGTGGCATTCTTGCCCCTGATCACCATTGTAAGAGACATTCTTCCCACTGACCACCAATGTACAGGGAATTCTACCCAGTGTAAGGGGCATTCTTCCCACTGATCACTAATGTAAGAGGAATTAGACCCATTATAATGGCATTCTTTCCACTGATCACCAATGTAAGGAGAATTCTACCCAGTGTATAGGGCATTCTTCCCACTGACCATCAATGTACAGAGAATTCGACCCAGTGTAAGGGCATTCTTCCCACTTACCACCAATGTACAGAGAATTCTACCCAGTGTAAGGGCATTCTTCCCACTAGCCACTAATGTAAGGGGAATTCCACCTATTATAAGGGGAATTCTTTCCACTGATCACAAGTGTAAGGAGAATTCTACCCAGTGTAAGGGCATTCTTCCCACAGACCACCAATGTAAGGGGAATTCTACCCAGTATAAGGGGCATTCTTCCAACTGACCACTAATATAAGGGGCTTTCTTTCCACTGACCACAAATGTAAGGGAAAATCCCCCCAGTGCAAGGGGCATTCTCTCCACTGATCACCAATGTAAGGGTAATTCTACGCAGTGCAAAAGGCATTCTCCCCACTGACCACTAATGTAAGGGAAATTCTACCCATTGTATGGGCATTCTTCCCAATGACCACCAATGTAAGGGGAATTCTACCCATTGTAAGGGGCTTTCTTCCCACTGACTACCAATGTAAAGGGAATTCTACCCAGTGTAAGAGCCATTCTCCCCACTGACCACTGATGAAAGGGAAATATTACCCAGTATAATGGGAATTCTTCCCAGTGACCACTAATGTAAGGAGAATTATACCCAGTGTATAGGGCATTATTCACACTGACCATCAATGTAAAGAGAATTCTACCTAGTGTAAGGGGCATTCTACCCACTGAACACCAATGTAAGGGGAATTCTACCCAGTGTAAGGGCATTCTTCCCACTGAACACCAATGTAAGGTGACTTCTACCTATTGTGAGGGACATTCTTGCTACTGATCACCAATGTAAGGAGAATTCTACCTAGTGTAGGGAAAATCTCCCCAGTGTAAGGGGCATTCTCCCCACTGACCATTAATGTAAGGGCAATTCCACTCATTATAAGGGCATTCTTTCCATTGATCACCAATGTAAGGATAATTCTACCCAGTGTAAGGGGCTTTCTACCCACTGACTACCAATTTAAGGGGAATTCTACCTATTGTAAGGGGCTTTCTTCCCACTGACTACCAATTTAAGGGGAATTCTACCCATTGTAAGGGGCTTTCTTCCCACTGACTACCAATGTAAGGGGAATTCTACCCATTGTAAGGGGCTTTCTTCCCAATGACTACCAATTTAAGGGGAAATCTACCCATTGTAAGGGGCTTTCTTCCCACTGACTATCAATGTAAAGGGAATTCTATCCAGTGTAAGAGCCATTCTCCCCACTGACCACTGATGTAAGGATTATTCTACCCAGTGCAAGGGGCATTCTCCTCACTGACCACCAATGTAAGGGTTATTCTACCCAGTGCAAGGGGCATTCTTCCTACTGACCACCAATGTAAAGGGGCATTCCTCCCACTGATCCCCAATGTAAGAGGAATTCTGCTAAGTGTAAGAGGCAATCTTTGATCATTTATTTGATTAATTTATGGCCACCTTAAGACTCGAAACTATATCTTTTTACTAGAGTGCCTCTTTTGGTCCACACTACCAAAATGCTACATGAGAAGTTTGTGCATGTGTAAATAGAATAATTTTATTTGTTTCTCATTCTCTTTGTAGCTGAAATGTTTAGGAGTGACTACAGACAGTTCCTATAACACAGAAAATTCCTTGAGGTTTAGTGTGAAGCAGAGGAATGAATGGATAGCTGCAAGAGCCAGTGTGGCCATTTACATTGCTGCACATCGAGGATACCTGGATATGATACGTTTCCTTTTAAAGAACGGTAAGGCTGCCAATGCTTTTAGCATTTTTTAAATGTGTTTGCTTACTTGAAACCTTGTTTCCTTTTGCAATTTCTTCAGCAGTAGTGCAGTATCAAAGTGTTTCTTGTAATGAAGACCGATAATTGCGAGGCAGTGTTAATTTTGTCGACTAAAACGACTAAAGCATTTTAGTCGACTAAATGAATACTATTTTAGACTACTAAAATACGACTAAAACAATTGAGATGACTAAAATACGACTAAAAGTAAAATGGCATTTTAGTCAAAAGACTAAAATGGGACTAAAACTAAAATGGCATTTTAGTCAAAAGACTAATGCCCCGTACACACGGTCGGACTTTGTTCGGACATTCCGACAACAAAATCCTAGGATTTTTTCCGACGGATGTTGGCTCAAACTTGTCTTGCATACACACGGTCACACAAAGTGTGGACAATCTGCCCCTAATGTTAGGGGTAAATCGCCCCTCCACCCCTGCCCCCATGCTTCGGCATATATGCTCTTTTTTTCAATTTTTTTTTTTTTAAACTGTAGTGGTGAATTCACCTCCTACAGCGCTGGAGTCGATGATTTATGTATCGTGAGAGCAAACGCTGTTGCTGTCACGATATATTTATAATCAGATATAATCAGTGCTGCAGCTGAGTGGCGTACCTGAAAATAAAATAATGGTTAACAATAAACACAGTAAAGTATAAAAGAATTACATACCTGAAAAGCAAACATGATAAAACATAGTAACAATAAAACATTGCAGTTAAAAAATACAGTAAAACAGAGCAGAACAATAGAGAGAGAACAATAGAGAGAGAAGAGAGAAAGAATAAAATGACAACTATTTTGGGCTTTTTTATTTTATATATTTTTTGGGGGTTTTTTCACCTTTTTTTTAAATTTTGTTTTACACGTTTGGGTTTACACTGGGTTTGGGATGGAGGAACTTGACTTGCCTGCACAGAGTCCTGACCTCAACCCGATAGAACACCATTGGGATGAATTAGAGCAGAGACTGCGAGCCAGGCCTTCTCGTCCAACATCGGTGCCTGACCTCACAAATGCGCTTCTGGAAGAATGGTCAAACACTCCCATAGACACGCTCCTAAACCTTGTGGACAGCCTTCCCAGAAGAGTTGAAGCTGTTATAGCTGCAAAGGGTGGGGCAACTCAATACTGAACCCTATGGACTAAGACTGGGATGCCATTAAAGTTAATGTGCATGTTAAGGCCGGTGTCCCAATACTTTTGACAATATAATGTGTGTGTATATATATATATATATATATATATATATATATATATATATATATATATATATATATATATATATATATATATATATATATATATATATATATATATATATACACACACACAAGAATGTGTGTTTGAGCTTTGGGGTGCACACCCTAATGCAATAGGTTGCGCACGCCTATGCTCTTCCTGTATGTTTAATGCCGTGTACACACGGGCGGACTGTTCGACCGGACTGGTCCAGCGGAAATAATTCGTCTGACAATCCGACCGTGTGTGGGCTTCATCGGACCTTCAGTGGACTTTTTCTGTCGAAAATCAGACTGACTTTAGATTTGGAACACGTTTCAAATCTTTCCGTCGGAACTCCGCCGGACCCAGTTCCTATTGAGAAATCCGCTTGTCTGTATGCTAGTCCGACGGACGAAAACCAACGCTAGGGCAGCTATTGGCTACTTGCTATGAACTTCCTTATTTTAGTCCGGTTCTACGTCATTACGTACAAATACGTTGGACTTTGGTGTGATCGTGTGTGTGCAAGTCCGTTCGTTAGAGAGTCCATCGAAAGTCCGTCGTAACTGCGTTGAAAGTCCGTTGGAAAGACCGTCAGACCTTTGATGCCGAAAAGTCCGCCCGTGTGTACACAGCGGTAAAATCAACGGTGACCACGCCCCCTAAAACGTCACAGTCCCAGCATGCCAAGGTCTCCACCTATATAAGTCACAACGGAGCCCTCAGAGAGCAGTCCAGCCGGAGAGAGCGTTGTGTCAACATCTAGAGAAGAGAAGAGGGAGGAAAACAAGAAGCCCAGAAGTCCGGACCTCCGCTGGCAAGAGAGCGGCCTGAAGACAGCGGAGGAGCCGGCCGAAGAACTGGAACACCGGGAGGAGAGGCCGGAGAGAGCGGAGAAGAACCAACTGGACGCCGGGAGAAGCGGAACCGGAGGGACCCCCGAAGCCGGAAGAAGACCCCCGAAGCCGGAGGAAGACCCCCCCCGGAGCTGTTTAATAAATTATTTTAAAAACCTGTGTAGTGTGTTTTATTATTGACACTTTTTCCCTAGATGAATGGGTAGGGGTACCATGTACCCCATACTCATTCACATAGGGTGGAGGGCCGGGATCTGGGGGCCATTTTATTATAGGGGGCTCCCGGATTCCGATAAGCCCCCCGCCCGCAGACCCCGACAACCAACGGCCAGGGTTGTCGGGAAGAGGCCCTTGTCCTCATCAACATGGGGACAAGGTGCTTTGGGGTGGGGGGGCCCCGCAGGGCGCCCCCTCCCCCTAAGCACCCACCCCCCCATGTTGAGGACATGTGGCCTGGTACGGTTCAGGAGGGGGGGGGCGCTCGCTCGTCCCCACTCCCTTTCCTGACCGGCCGGGCTGCTTGCTCGGATCAGGGTCTGGTATGGATTTTAGGGGGACCTCACGCTGTTTTTTTGGCGTAGGGGCTTCCCTTTATAATCCATATCAGACCTAAGGGCCTGGTATGCCCCGCGCTCGCCGCAATAGGAAAATTTGTTTTTCCTATTGCAGCGAGCGCGAAATGCAATACCCTGCCCTTGCGTCGCATCTGGTCCGTCGGACCAGCATACAGACGAGTGGGCTTTCCGTCGGACCAGCACACAGACGAGCAGACTTTCCGCCAGAAACTGAGTCCGATGGAAAGATTTAAAACATGTTTCAAATCTAGGTCCGGCAGGCTTTTGGGAAAAAGTCCGCCGGAAAAGTCCGCCGGAGCCTACACACGGTCGGATTGTTCGGCGGACTCTTGCCCTGCCGGACCAAGTATGCTGGAAAGTCCGCTCGTGTGTACGCGGCATTAGGGTTATAAAGAGTACAGCTGAGAGGTATAAGTGATAAGTTACTCTAGACTCCCCTATCAGTTTTCACTTTTTTTTTTATATATGCAAATGTTACCGGAATAGCCGAAACACACAAAGGTGGGCAGGAACACCCAAATCCACATGTGGATAGGAATTATGGCACTGTTGAGGTCTTCATATCAAATAATTTTCATTACTTTTTCTGTCTGGTAATCAGAAAAGTATTGTTACATAAACATTATTCCTAGTTCCACTGCACAGTATTGAAATCTTTACAATATATTGACATCTATGGCACTTGTCTGGAGTTAGTAGTAGTTATAGTAGTTTTATTTATTTATTTTTATATTTTTTTTCTTTTGGTTAATTTTTTTATTTAGGAGCCAATGTACTGGCCAAAACCAAGCTTGGAAACAGCCCTCTCCATGTGGCATCAGCTATGGGCAAGTGTGACTGTGTAGATGAACTTCTAGCAAATGGAGCGCAAACGCAAGACGTCAATGAAAATGGACATACCGCTCTTGACCTGGCACGGTCATGGTGCCAGAAGAAGGCGGAACGCCATCTCTTCCTGTTCCAGTGGCGAGAACGAGCAGCCACTGTGTCTGCCAACACTCATCTAGACCCCTCTGAACTTTTTGCTCATCAAAAGTTTGACTCGAAGCTAAAAACCTGGAGGAGTGGATCTTATGCTAAGCGCTACATGGCTAACCTTGTCCAGTATAAAGAATTTCAGGGGTCAGGATTTAGCGCTCCGAAAAAACACACTGCTGCAAGTACAGATCTGACAACAGGAATCT
This sequence comes from Lithobates septentrionalis, assembly GCA_037952835.1. NCBI lineage: Eukaryota > Metazoa > Chordata > Amphibia > Anura > Ranidae > Lithobates > Lithobates septentrionalis. The sequence goes on along the minus strand of JBBDGP010002496.1, from coordinate 383,117 downwards.
GAACAATAAAATGTCAATGCAAGCTTTGTATCTGGTTTATGAAAAGTAGAGCAAAATGTAAAGCCTGCCAAAACTTTTTTTCAGATTTGAATATAGTGGGAAAGGGTCCATGCACTAATCTGAATGTATAATCTTTATCCACTTTAAGACCAGGCCTTTTCTGACACTTTTTCTTCACATTTAAAAATCAGTATTTTTTTGCTAAAAAATTATTTAGAACCCCCAAACTTTATATATTTTTAGCAGAGGCCCTAGAGAATAAAATGGATGGGTTTTGCAATTTTTTTATGTCACGCGTTTTTTCGAACACAATTTTTTGAGAAAAATAAACTTGAATTAATTTTAATGCACACAAACAATATAATACCCAATTTTTTGATAAAATATCAAATATGTTGTTACCCCGAGCAAATAGATACAAAACATGTTACACAGTTAAAACGAGCAGTGCTTTACCGCTAACGGCTCGTGCTTTCAGTGTGAAAGCAGCCTTACTGCGGCAGGGTGGCCGCTCTGTGACAGATCCCATACCTAGTACGTGATCTGACCCTTCCGGGTCTGGGGCGCGCGCGCTGCCGGTGACCCACTCCCGCTGTTATTATACACAGCGAGTACCGTGGACTCGATGTCTGCTGGCGCTTGCTGATTAGACAGTACACAGGCAGAACGACAACCTGCCTAGGTAAACAAGACATATCACCGTTCTGTGAGAGGGGGATGTACTGATCCTGTGTTTCTGCAAAGCAGGAACACGGATCTTTGCTTTCCCCTAGTCAAAGCACCTCCCCCACACAGTGAGTAAGCACAATCTAGGCACACATTAAACCCTTTGATCACCCCTGATGTTAACCCCTTCCCTGGCAGTGTCGTTAGTACAGTGAAAGTGCATATTTTTTAACACTGATCACTTTATTAGTGTCACTGGTCCTCAAAAAGTGTCAGTTAGGTATCCGATTTGTCCGCTACAATATCGCAGTCCCGCTATAAGTCCCCGATCGCCGCCATTACTAGTAAAATAAATAAATAAAAATATCCCATATTTTGTAGACGCTATAACTTTTGCGCAAATCAATCAATATATGCCTATTTTGATGTTTGTTTTTTTTTTACCAAAAATATGTAGCAGAATACATATTGGCCTAAATTGATGAAGAAATTCGATTTTTTTTACATGGTTTTTATGGGATGTTTTTAAAGCAGAAAGTAAAAAAAATAGTTTTTTTTTCTCAAAATTGTTGGGTCTTTTTTTGTTGTTAATAGCGAAAAAAATAAAAAACGCAAATGTGATCAAATACCACCAAAAGAAAGCTCTATTTGTGGGGGAAAAAAGGCAAAATATGTATTTGGGCACAGCATTGCACGACCGCACAATTGTCAGTTAAAGTAACGCAGTACAGAATCGCAAGAAATGGCCTGGTCTGAACAGGGGTAATCCTTCCGGAGCTGAAGTGGATAAAACGTGCTGAAAACATGTTGCGATTGGGGTAACATTCATTGTTAGTGGCAGGCATGAAGCATGAAATGTGTAACAAACACACTGAAACATTCGGTAAAAAAAACCTACAAACTGAAATGCAGCAAAACTTTGCCACTGTTGCGCATAGGGCAGTCCATTAAAATGAATGTGTGCAAAAAAAAAAAGAACAAGAAAAAGCCACTCCTTGCCGTGCGCAACAAATACCATAAATTGCGCCGTAAAAAAAAACTCCATGAGCCACTTTGCTGCATTTTTTGTGCGTTAAGGAAGTCCACTGAAATCAATGGGCTGCCCATTAGATGTTATGCAAGTAATGCACACACAAAAAAAAGCACAAAAAATGTGCATTGTGAATTGCTAAGTGTGAATGAGGCCTTAATGGTACTGCAAGCATAACGCATGTTTTTACTGATTATTATACTAATAGTTATTATAATTACAGAATATATTGTTTAAATATATAACATCATTGTATATTTATAAGTATAATTATATTTCTATTAAAGTGGAGTTCCACCCAAAAATGGAACTTCCACTTTTTGGATTCCTCCCCCCTCCGGTGTCACATTTGGCACCTTTCAGAGGGGAGGAGGGAGCAGATACCTGTCTAATACAGGTATTTGCTCCCACTTCCTGGCATAGATCACCGCAGCGCTTGCGGTGACCTAGGCCACTTCCGGCGCCTACACACTCCTCCACCACTGTATTCTGTGAGACACAGAACACAGCAGGGACCAGAGAGGACACGCAGCGCGACTCGCGCATGCGCAGTAGGCTTCACTTCCTTATTCCCTAACCGAGGATGGTGGCGGCAGCAGCCGAGAGCCGAAGGACAGATCGGCTTCGGCTGCCAACATCGCGGGCTCCCTGGACAGGTAAGTGTCCATATATTAAAAGTCAGCAGCTGCAGTATTTGTAGCTGCTGGCTTTTAATTTTTTTTTCAGCGGACCTCCACTTTAAAATTTATAACTACATTATAACTAAAGTTAATTAATCATTATTAACCACTTTGTGGCCGTGTCCTGTCAGAAAAACGCTACTCATCAGAAAATGCAACGGAAGTGACGTTCTATCGTGGCCATCTTGGTACATCCGCACTCGTCTGCAGAAAGCTTACAGTCAGAAGGGGGCAAGCGGACATCTTTTTACACCCACCGAAGTCTTGCATTTCACACTTCTTTTTACCAGTAAACTCAGCTTATATAGTGAAATACAGGGTCTGGAAGTCCGTGAAACTGTTTTGATGTTGAATTTTAAAAGCAGCGGCAAGCTGGCTGATCTCACAGGTGTGCTAATCTCGCAGAACACCGGTGCTTTTAAAATTCAACATCAAAACAGTTTCACGGACTTCCAAATCCTGTATTTCACTATATAAGCTGAGTTTACTAGTGCACCACACATCAGAGTTCCTGGCATTCCTTTTTACATCAGAGTCTGCAGGATTGTGCCGAGCATTGCATTGTCTATCATTGCAAAAAAAAAACAGCCTCCAACCTCCCCTTATAGCTAATGCAACACACATCTGAATAAAATACTGGCCTCCGACCTCCCCTTATAGCCAGTCCAACACACCCCTAAAAAATTACCAGCCTCCAACCTCTCCTTTAGGTGATTCAACACACATCTCTGAATAAAATACTGGCCTCCGACCTCCCCTTATAGCCAGTCCAATACACCCCTAAAAAATTACCAGCCTCCAACCTCCCTTTTAGGTGATTCAACACACATTTGAATAAAATACTGGCCTCCGACCTCCCCTTACAGCCAGTCCAACACACACCTAAAAAATTACCAGCCTACAACCTCAACTTTTGGTGACCCAACACATATCTGAATAAAATACTGGCCTCCGACTCTTCTTATTGCCAGTCCAACACATGCCTAAAAAAAAAAAAACAGCCTCCAACCTCCCCTTATAGCTAATGCAACACACATCTGAATAAAATACTGGCCTCCGACCTCCCCTTATAGCCAGCCCAACACACACCTAAAAAATAACCAGCCTCCAACCTCTCCATTAGGTGATCCAACACACATCTGAATAAAATAATGGCCTCCGACCTCGCCTTATAGCCAGTCCAACACACACCTAAAAAATTACCAGCCTCCAACCTCCCCTTTAGGTGATTCAACACACATCTTAATAAAATACTGGCCTCCGATCTCCCCTTACAGGCTATCCTACACATGCCTAAAAAATTACCAGCCTCCAACCTCCCCTTTAGGTGATCCAACACACATTCGAATAAAATAATGGCCTCCGACGTCCCCTTATAGCCAGTTCAACACACACCTAAAAAATGACCAGCCTCCAACCTCCCCTTTAGGTGACCATCAGTGCCGCCCATCAGTGCTGCCTATCAGTGCCAATCAGTGCTGCCAATTAGTGCCAATCAGTGCCACCTATCAGTGCCACCATGCAGTGCCCATCAGTGCTGCCAATCAGTGTCACGTATCAGTGCCAATCAGTGCTGGCTATCGGTGCCTATGAGTGCTGCCTATCAGTGCTTCCAATCAGTGCCCATCAGGGCACTGAGTGCAGGGATGGGCAGTTGAACTCAGCAGCTAGGCACATTGTCTATGGGGGCTGGCCTGGTGGGGCACAACTGAAATCTGTCTGTTTATTAATGCCACATGCCGATCTTTAGTATAATATGTAATCACCACACTACTATTTACAATAAACTATTGGAGGTAAATTGTTGCGCATAGGGCAGTCCATTAAAATGAATGTGTGCAAAAAAAAAGAACAAGAAAAAGCCACTCCTTGCCGTGCGCAACAAATACCATAAATTGCGCCGTAAAAAAAACTCCATGAGCCACTTTGCTGCATTTTTTGTGCGTTAAGGCAATCCACTGAAATCAATGGGCTGCCCATTAGATGTTATGCAAGTAATGCACACACAAAAAAAAAGCACAAAAAATGTGCATTGTGAATTGCTAAGTGTGAATGAGGCCTTAATGGTACTGCAAGCATAACGCATGTTTTTACTGATTATTATACTAATAGGTATTATAATTACACAATATATTGTTTAAATATATAACATCATTGTATATTTATAAGTATAGTTATATTTCTATTAAAGTGGAGTTCCACCCAAAAATGGAACTTCCACTTTTTGGATTCCTCCCCCCCTCCGGTGTCACATTTGGCACTTTTCAGAGGGGAGGAGGGAGCAGATACCTGTCTAATACAGGTATTTGCTCCCACTTCCTGGCATAGATCACCGCAGCGCTTGCGGTGACATAGGCCACTTCTGGCGCCTACACTCTCCTCCACCACTGTATTCTGTGAGACACAGAACACAGCAGGGACCAGAGAGGACACGCAGCGCGACTCGCGCATGTGCATTAGGGAACCAGGAAGTGAAGCCGCATGGCTTCACTTCCTTATTCCCTAACCGAGGATGGCGGCGGCAGCAGCCGAGAGCCGAAGGACAGATCGGCTTCGGCTGCCGACATCGTGGGCTCCCTGGACAGGTAAGTGTCCATATATTAAAATTCAGCAGCTGCAGTATTTGTAGCTGCTGGCTTTTAATATTTTTTTTTCAGCGGACCTCCACTTTAAAATTTATAACTACATTATAACTAAAGTTAATTAATCATTATTAACCACTTTGTGCCCGTGTCCTGTCAGAAAAACGCTACTCATCAGAAAATGCAACGGAAGTGACGTTCTATCGTGGCCATCTTGGTACATCCGCACTCGTCTGCAGTAAGCTTACAGTCAGAAGGGGGCAAGCGGACATCTTTTTACACCCACCGAAGTCTTGCATTTCACACTTCTTTTTACCAGTAAACTCAGCTTATATAGTGAAATACAGGGTCTGGAAGTCAGTGAAACTGTTTTGATGTTGAATTTTAAAAGCAGCGGCAAGCTGGCTGATCTCACAGGTGTGCTAATCTGACAGAACACCGGTGCTTTTAAAATTCAACATCAAACTCCGGTTGGCAGAGTCAACTTGCTCAAAATTATCTTCCTTCCCAAATATCTATATTTCTTTCGCAATACACCCATACCCATCCCTGGGACCTTCTTCCGGAGGCTGGAGAGCCTGTTAATACACTTTGTCTGGGCTGGGAGGCCACCCAGGGTGGCCAAGCAAATCTTATATCTCCCTCTCTCGGGAGGGGGACTGGCGCTACCGAATTTCCAAATCTACTACTGGGCCGCAGTTCTGGTCACGATTCGGTGGTGGTTCTCCCAGCCCACGCAAAATCACTCTGGAGGCAGCCATTCTTGGTTCCTTTGCTGCCTTGAGCAACCTCCCGTTTCGGGGTCTCAGGGCCAGTTCGTCCATGACGACCCTGATGCGTACCACTGTAAGGGTTTGGCAGGAGGCTAGGAAAATATATAGGAAACCAACTTGCATTTCACCCCACATGCCCCTGTGGGGCAATCCTATGCTACCCCATTTTTATACTTTACCGGACCCCTCTCTTTGGGCAAAAAAGGGAATTCTTACACTAAAGCATATAGTCAAGGATGGCAGGCTTATGACTTTTCAAGCTCTTAGACAATCATTTGCTATTCCTGCCTCCTTCCAGTTTAGATACTGGCAGCTGAAGCATGCCTTTGAGGCTCAGTTTCCTGCCCCCCTCACTCTGGAACCGGACTCTATTGAAAGGCTCTTGACTTCCAGCGTGATGGGGAAGCCCCTTTCCACACTATACCTATACCTGACAGTGGAGTATGATGCCAAACTAACTAGAACCTGGGAAAAGTGGAGGGCTGATATTCCTTCGTTGGATGAGGAGGAATGGAAGGAGTGTTTAATATCCTACATTCCTTCCATGATCGCTGCAAAAGATAGGTTCATACAATTCAAGTTCCTACACAGGGCGTACTTTACTCCACAGAGGTTGGCGCGCATTTACCCTCAGAGAGATCCCAATTGTCAGAGATGCAGACAGGAAGTGGGTACTTTCTGGCATATGGTCTGGTCGTGTCCCTGTCTCCGACTCTTTTGGTCAGAGGTGGCATCCACATTGAGCAATGTCATAGGATCAGACTTGCAGGCGGATCCCCAGATACTACTGCTCAGTCACTTTGAGGATGTTGTGGGTGATAGGTATAGCAAATTGTGTCTAACCTTCGCATTGTACTATGCTAGGCGGGAAATTCTATTGCGGTGGAAAATGGTAGAGCCTCCTACCCTGGCCTCGTGGATAAGGTCTGTGAATGGGGTACTCCCTCTGTACAAATTAACGTATGAAAGTAGGCAATGCCTGGGGAAGTTTGACAAAATCTGGTCGTCCTGGGTCGACGCCTCCGGAGACCCTGATCCCCCTACTCCATAAGCAGGATGGGAAAAGTAATGGAAGCTATCCTATACCTCACGTCTCTTCTCTTTATGCCTGTTTTCTTTCATCCCGCTCCTTCTCATCCCTCCTCCCCCCCCCCCTCTCTTCCTTTCTTCCTCTCCCCCGCCTCCTCCCCCCCCCTCCCCCCCCGCTGTCCCTACCAGGTTTAGTTGATTATTGGGCCACTCATTTCATACTATCATAAATGTATGAAGATTTGAGCTTTGAGAGGTCTGGTTGAGTAAAACTTCTGATGTTTGCACGCCTGGAATTCCTGATTAGGGATGAGCTTCGTGTTCGAGTCGAACCCATGTTCGACTCGAACATCGGCTGTTCGACCGTCCGTCGAATTGCGAACGTTATGGGCCGTTCGCGCCAAATTCGTGTGGCGCGTCACGGCCCATAATTCACTGCGGCATCGCAGTGCATTGCTGGCTGATGATTGGCCAAGCATGCACTATGACCCGCATGCTTGGCCAATCACAGCGCCGTCAGTAGAGAGAGCTGTAATTGGCCAAAGCCAGGGTGGCTTTGGCCAATTATGGCTCAGGGGATTTAGTACACGCCCCACACTATATAAGGCCGCCTGCACGGCGGCCCTGTGTAGTGTGTTCCGGTGTGCTGAGAGATAGAGAGAGAGACAGACAGTGTCATTTGATTTGAGTTAGATAGATTAGGCAGAACAGTCAGTCAGTTAGCTGCACTTACAGTGTATTGTGTATATATATGCATCCCTGGTGTTGCATATATATATATATATATACACTGTATTCAGTTTAGCTAGATCCGTTCCTGTTATCTTCTATCTAGACTATTTACATTTGGTGCAGTGCGTCCTGCTCACAGTGTTCAGCTAGATCCGTTCCTGCTATTTACATTTAGTGCAGTGCGTCCTGCTCACAGTGTTCAGCTAGATCCGTTCCTGCTATTTACATTTAGTGCAGTCAGTGCGTCCTGCTCACAGTGTTCAGCTAGATCCGTTCCTGCTATTTACATTTAGTGCAGTGCGTCCTGCTCACAGTGTTCAGCTAGATCTGTTCCTGCTATTTACATTTAGTGCAGTCAGTGCGTCCTGCTCAGTGTTCAGCTAGATCCGTTCCTGCTATTTACATTTAGTGCAGTGCGTCCTGCTCACAGTGTTCAGCTAGATCCGTTCCTGCTATTTACATTTAGTGCAGTCAGTGCGTCCTGCTCACAGTGTTCAGCTAGATCCGTTCCTGCTATTTACATTTAGTGCAGTGCGTCCTGCTCACAGTGTTCAGCTAGATCCGTTCCTGCTATTTACATTTAGTGCAGTGCGTCCTGCTCACAGTGTTCAGCTAGATCTGTTCCTTCTATTTACATTTAGTGCAGTGCGTCCTGCTCACAGTGTTCAGCTAGATCCGTTCCTGCTATTTACATTTAGTGCAGTCAGTGCGTCCTGCTCACAGTGTTCAGCTAGATCCGTTCCTGCTATTTACATTTAGTGCAGTGCGTCCTGCTCACAGTGTTCAGCTAGATCTGTTCCTGCTATTTACATTTAGTGCAGTCAGTGCGTCCTGCTCACAGTGTTCAGCTAGATCCGTTCCTGCTATTTACATTTAGTGCAGTGCGTCCTGCTCACAGTGTTCAGCTAGATTCGTTCCTGCTATTTACATTTAGTGCAGTCAGTGCGTCCTGCTCACAGTGTTCAGCTAGATCTGTTCCTGCTATTTACATTTAGTGCAGTGCGTCCTGCTCACAGTGTTCAGCTAGATCTGTTCCTGCTATTTACATTTAGTGCAGTCAGTGCGTCCTGCTCACAGTGTTCAGCTAGATCCGTTCCTGCTATTTACATTTAGTGCAGTGCGTCCTGCTCACAGTGTTCAGCTAGATCCGTTCCTGCTATTTACATTTAGTGCAGTGCGTCCTGCTCACAGTGTTCAGCTAGATCTGTTCCTGCTATTTACATTTAGTGCAGTCAGTGTGTCCTGCTCACAGTGTTCAGCTAGATCCGTTCCTGCTATTTACATTTAGTGCAGTGCGTCCTGCTCACAGTGTTCAGCTAGATCCGTTCCTGCTATTTACATTTAGTGCAGTGCGTCCTGCTCACAGTGTTCAGCTAGATCTGTTCTTGCTATTTACATTTAGTGCAGTGCGTCCTGCTCACAGTGTTCAGCTAGATCCGTTCCTGCTATTTACATTTAGTGCAGTCAGTGCGTCCTGCTCACAGTGTTCAGCTAGATCTGTTCCTGCTATTTACATTTAGTGCAGTCAGTGCGTCCTGCTCACAGTGTTCAGCTAGATCCGTTCCTGTTATCTTCCTACTGACAGGCAGGCTTGTCTGGTTACAGTATATAAAGCTACCTGAAGAAAATTACAGGTGTTCTATCCCAGCTTAGTGCAGCTACAGGCCATTAGTATGTCTGGAAGGCCAGGAAGGAGAGGCAGACAGTCACAAGCCAATAAGAGAGGGCAAGCAGGCTCTGTGTCTAGTGCTGGTCGTGGAGGCGGTGCATCCTCATCAGCACGTGGCCATGGGACACGCTTGGCCTTTTTTTCGGCAGCTGGCCGTGTTGAGCCGCAACATGCGGAAGACTTGGTCGAGTGGATGACCAAGCCGTCCTCATCCTCCTCATCCTCTCTCACCCATGCCCAGGGTGCTTTGTCTGGCAAAGCAGCGGCCTCTTCCCTCAGCTCAATGTCATCAGTGACTCCTTCCCTAGCTCCACCATGTCCTCCTGAGGATTCCCTCGAACTGTTTGACCACAGTGTTGGGTACATGCTCCAGGAGGATGCCCAGCGTTTGGAAGGCTCTGATGATGATACTGAGCTCGATGAAGGCAGTAACATGAGCACGGACAGAGGGGGTGCCCAAGAAGGACAGCAATCTGGCAGTCATGCTCCCCCTGCTGCAGCATACTGCCAGGTTTGCTCCAGTGATGAGGAGGGAGGGGATGATGAGGTCACTGACTCAACGTGGGTGCCTGATAGGAGAGAGGAGGAGGAGGAGGAGGAGGAGGAGGAGGAGGAGGCGGCACATCACCAACGAGGCAGGATGCCCTCCAGGGGCCAGCCTAAGGGCAGCACATTGACTGCATCACACCCCAAAGCTCCACATGTGCAGGGCGCTGCAGTCTCTGCGCGTTATTCAAAAAGTTCTTTGGTGTGGGCCTTTTTTGAGACGAGTGCATCAGATCGCACCGCTGCTATTTGCAACATATGTCTCAAGCGTATCTCGCGTGGCCAAAACATCTCCCGCTTGGGCACCACATGCTTGACCAGACATATGTTGACCTGCCATGCAGTTCGTTGGCAAGCGTATCTAAAAGACCCACACCAAAGAACAAAGAGGATCTCTCCTTGCTCCTCATCAGCTGAGATTTCCAACCCCACTAGACCTTCAGTCCTCTCTGAGACCTGCACTGAGAGGAATGAAGGTGTAGAATTAGGTGTGTCACAGCCAAGTACTTGTGGGCAATCTGCTTTTGGTACACCGACGTCAGATTGTACCAGGCAAATTTCCCTGCCCCAGCTGCTGCACCGCCGAAAAAAGTTTGCTCCCAGCCATCCACATGCCCAGCGGTTGAATGCTAGCTTGGCAAAATTGCTAGCACTTCAACTGCTGCCTTTTCAGTTGGTAGACTCTGCCCCCTTCCGTGAGTTTGTGGAATGTGCGGTTCCTCAGTGGCAGGTACCCAAACGCCACTTTTTCTCACGGAAGGCGATTCCGGCTCTCTACCGGCATGTGGAAGGCAATGTCCATGCCTCGCTGGACAGGGCGGTCAGCGGTAAGGTGCATATTACCGCTGACTCATGGTCCAGCAGGCATGGACAGGGACGTTACCTAAGTTTCACGGCGCATTGGGTGACTCTGCTGGCAGCTGGGAAGGATGCAGGACAAGGTGCAGTAGTGTTGGAGGTTGTTCCGCCACCACGCCTCCAAAATGCTGATTGTGACACACCTCTCTCCTCCACCCCCTCCTCTTCTTCTTCCTCCATGGCCTCTTCCTCGGAACCAGCGGTGCTCCGTAGGCGTTCAAGGGGCTACGCAAGTACGCAGGCCAAAAGATGCCATGCGGTGCTTGAGCTGGTGTGCTTGGGGGACAGGAGCCACACTGGGGCAGAGGTTCTGTCAGCTCTGCAGGGGCAGGTTCAGAGGTGGTTGACGCCACGCCAACTTAAGGCAGGAATGGTGGTTTGCGACAATGGCACCAACCTCCTCTCTGCCCTCCGACAGGGACAACTGACCCATGTGCCCTGTTTGGCTCACGTCCTTAACTTGGTGGTGCAGCGGTTCTTGGGTAGGTACCCGGGCTTACAGGATGTCCTGAGGCAGGCCAGGAAAGTCTGTGTGCATTTCCGCCGGTCATATAATGCCAGTGCTCGGCTGACGGACCTCCAAAAGGAGTTTAACCTGCCCAAGAACCGCCTAATCTGTGACATGCCCACCAGGTGGAACTCAACGTTAGCCATGCTGCAGCGGCTGCACACGCAGCAGAGGGCCATCAATGAGTACCTGTGCGACTATGGCACCAGGACAGGGTCAGGGGAGCTTGGTTTTTTTTCACCCCGCCAGTGGGCCATGATCAGGGATGCATGCACTGTCCTGTCACCATTCGAGGAGGCCACGAGGATGGTGAGCACTGACAGTGCATGCATCAGTGACACTGTCCCCCTTGTCCACCTGTTGGAGCACACGCTGCGTGGAATAATGGACAGGGCACTTGAGGCAGAACAGAGGCAGGAAGAGGAGGACTTCCTTAGCTCTCAAGGCCCCCTTTATCCAGACAGTGTTCCTGCGTGCCCGCCGATCACACAGGAAGAGGACGAGGAGGAGGAGGAGGAGGAGGAAGATTGTGTCAGTATGGAGGTGGAGCCTGGCACTCAGCATCAGCAGCAGGCTTTAAGGGATCAGTCCCAAGGAACACATGGACTTGTACGTGGCTGGGAGGAGGTGGCTGCGGACGTTGTTGTCCTTAGTGACCCAGAGGACTCCGGACCGAATGCCTCAGCAAACCTACGCTGCATGGCCTCCCTGATCCTGCAAAGCCTGCGTAAGGATCCTCGTATTTGTGGTATCAAGGAGAAGGACCAATACTGGCTGGCAACCCTCCTTGATCCACGTTACAAGGGTAAGGTTGCGGACCTTATCTTGCCATCGCAGAGGGAGCAGAGGATGAAACATCTTCGGGAGGCCTTGCAGAAAGGTCTGTGCAACGCGTTCCCAGAGACTGGGAGGTTACAAACTCCTGTTTCTGGACAACGTGTTGCTGAGGCTTCGGTCAGTCAAAGAAGGAGCGGTGGAGAAGGTGGCCGTCTGACCGATGCGTTCAGACAATTTTTTGGTCCGCAGCCCCAAGGTATGATCGGTTCCAGCAACCATCGCCAGCGTCTGTTTTACATGGTGCAGGAATACCTAGGGGCAAGATCAGACTTGGACACCTTTCCCACCGAAAATCCTCTGGGTTACTGGGTCTTGAGGATGGATCACTGGCCAGAGCTTGCACAGTATGCAATTGAGCTACTGGCCTGTCCTGCATCCAGCGTTCTTTCGGAACGTACATTCAGTGCTGCTGGAAGCGTGGTAACCGATCACAGGGTGCGTCTGTCTACCGACTCGGTCGATCGGCTGACCTTCATAAAAATGAATCAGTCTTGGATCACCACCAGCTACCAAGCACCTGATGCTGATGTAACCGAATTTTTTTTGAAATCTCAGATCCCTTCAAAGACTGCCTATGCTGATGCTGAGTGACTATCCCTGAGTAATTATCCTCTTCCTCCTCAATCATCACACTGATAGCTTGTAAGAACATTTTTGGTTCTGGGCGCCACCACCAGTGCCTAAGGCACAATTTTTCAGCCCCTGTTTAACAGGGGCGTGTAATTACAATTTTTGATGTAATACTTTGCAGCAGGGCTCGTTCCTGCGTTCCAACTAGAGTGTCTGTGAGGGGTTGCAGTGTTGTGGCACCAGCACCAGTGCCTAAGGCCTAATTTTTCAGCTCCTGTTCAACAGGGGCATGTAATTACAATTCTTGATCTAATATTTCACAGCAGGGCCCTGTGAGGGCTTACAGTGTTGTGGCCACAGCAACACCTAAGGCCCAAATTTCTGCTGAGTATATAGGGCAGGACCCTACTTTCAAACATCTAACTTACAAACGACTCCTACTTGCAAACGGAAGGAGACAACAGGAAGTGAGATGAAATCTACCCCTAGGAAGGGAAATTCTCTCCTGTAAGAGTTAATATGGGAAAAACATTTCTCCTTTCCACTGATGCTTTCCAATCCTTGTTCCACAAAAAAACCCAAATTTTCAAAAAACATTTTTCATTGGGACAAAAAGTGAGGTGAAATCTTCTGAAGAGGAGGAAAGACAGCAAAACAAATGTCACAGGGGTGATAACCCTTCCCTATGTTTTCCAAAAAGCTTAAAAAAGATTTTTTGGCTGGAGCTAAACACGTTAAAAATGTACTGTTCAAAATTACAAAGAGATTCTACTTAACAACAAACCTACAGTCCCTGTCTTGTTTGCACCGCCTGTATACTGCTGTTCAGAGTATATAGGGCCTTTCCTTATTTTAATTTGGGTGCGGGGTTCCCCTTAATATCCATACAGGACCCAAAGGGCCTGGTAATGGACTGGGGGGTTACCCATGCCGTTTGTCTCACTGATTTTCATCCATATTGCCATGACCCGACATGACATTAAACCCGCAAGCAGTTTTAAATGAGATTTTTTCCTTTAAAAATGACATTTGGTGCAGGGACTGTTCTAAACATGGGAAACACGCGTCAATTTACAGGCATACTATAGACACCCCCCAGGTACGATATTTAAAGGAATATTTCACTTTTTTTTTTTTTACTTTAAGCATCATTAAAATCACTGCTCCCGAAAAAACGGCCGTTTTTAAAAGTTTTTTTTGCATTGATACATGTCCCCTGGGGTAGGACCCGGGTCCCCAAACCCTTTTTAGGACAATACCATGCAAATTAGCCTTTAAAATGAGCACTTTTGATTTCGAACGTTCGAGTCCCATAGACGTCAATGGGGTTCTAACGTTCGTGCGAACTTTCGGTCCGTTCGCGGGTTCTGGTGCGAACCGAACCGGGGGGTGTTCGGCTCATCCCTATTCCTGATAAATAATGGCTATTGTTTAAGTGTCAATTTTACTTTTTTTTTTTTTTATTCTCACTACAATGTCTGTATTGAACTTTTATATTGTACTGCTGATTTGTTCAATAAAAAAAAAAAAATTCTGTAAAAAAAAAAAGCTAGCCTTCTACAGCCCTATGAGAGGCTCTTCTTTCTTTTCTTCCCTTTTTCTCTTCTTCCTACTTATTAAACCTTTTGATAGTTCGGGAAGCAGTGTAGGACTGCTGGTTGTCTGCCATTGGTCCCACTCCCCGTTTGAGGGCTGTGTATGCAAACACAAAGACCAGCTACTGTGATCAATTCATGGCTGAGATTACCCCTCGTCTTCGATGAGTGTCCCCCAAGCATGCAGCTCTTCTGCTCTTAAAAATCATAGGCATAGCCCAAAATGGCATTATACCAGTTCCTTAGCGACCACCGGTGTATGTCACTAATGTTATCATGTACTGGTACTTTTTTATATTGTATTGTATGGTTTTATATCTGTATGGCTGTTATAACCTTAATAAAAATGATTGGTAAAAAAAAATTCAACATCAAAACAGTTTCACGGACTTCCAAATCCTGTATTTCACTATATAAGCTGAGTTTACTAGTGCACCACACATCAGAGTTCCTGGCATTCCTTTTTACATCAGAGTCTGCAGGATTGTGCCGAGCATTGCATTGTCTATCATTGCAAAAAAAAACAGCCTCCAACCTCCCCTTATAGCTAATGCAACACACATCTGAATAAATTACTGGCCTCCGACCTCCCCTTATAGCCAGTCCAACACACACCTAAAAAATAACCAGCCTCCAACCTCTCCTTTAGGTGATCCAACACACATCTTAATAAAATAATGGCCTCCGACCTCGCCTTATAGCCAGTCCAACACACACCTAAAAAATTACCAGCCTCCAACCTCCCCTTTAGGTGATTCAACACACATCTTAATAAAATACTGGCCTCCGATCTCCTCTTACAGGCAGTCCTACACACGCCTAAAAAATTACCAGCCTCCAACCTCCCCTTTAAGTGATCCAACACACATTTGAATAAAATAATGGCCTCGACCTCCCCTTATAGCCAGTTCAACACACACCTAAAAAAGGACCAGCCTCCAACCTCCCCTTTAGGTGACCATCAGTGCCGCCCATCAGTGCTGCCTATCAGTGCTGCCAATTAGTGCCAATCAGTGCCACCTATCAGTGCCACCATGCAGTGCCCATCAGTGCTGCCAATTAGTGTCACATATCAGTGCCAATCAGTGCTGCCTATCAGTGCACTGAGTGCAGGGATGGGCAGTTGAACTCAGCAGCTAGGCACATTGTCTATGGGGGTTGGCCTGGTGGGGCACAACTGAAATCTGTCTGTTTATTAATGCCACATGCCGATATTTTTAGTATAATATGTAATCACCACACTACTATTTACAATAAACTATTGGAGGTACGGTAAATTGTTGCGCATAGGGCAGTCCATTAAAATGAATGTGTGCAAAAAAAAAAAAGAACAGGAAAAAGCCACTCCTTGCCGTGCGCAACAAATACCATAAATTGCGCCGTAAAAAACACTCCATGAGCCACTTTGCTGCATTTTTTGTGCGTTAAGGCAGTCCACTGAAATCAATGGGCTGCCCATTAGATGTTATGCAAGTAATGCACACACAAAAAAAAGCACAAAAAATGTGCATTGTGAATTGCTAAGTGTGAATGAGGCCTTAATGGTACTGCAAGCATAACGCATGTTTTTACTGATTATTATACTAATAGGTATTATAATTACACAATATATTGTTTAAATATATAACATCATTGTATATTTATAAGTATAATTATATTTCTATTAAAGTGGAGTTCCACCCAAAAATGGAACTTCCACTTTTTGGATTCCTCCCCCCCTCCGGTGTCACATTTGGCACCTTTCAGAGGGGAGGAGGGAGCAGATACCTGTCTAATACAGGTATTTGCTCCCACTTCCTGGCATAGATCACCTAGGGTGACCACATTTCCAAACTGCCATTCAGGGACAATTTTGCCAAGGACCGGGGGGGGCGGGGGCTTTGTGTTGAATGTAGTTTCCGGGTTGACGGGATTTCGGCGGCGAGTGATTTGTCGGGTGAATGGCTGCTTTTAGCACTTATATCATCCCAACACCATGCTTGAAATGTATTTTTATTAATACAGTAAGTATAGACACCCCTCCCTCAGTACGGACCCCCCTCTCCACTAAGTACAGACCCCCCTCCTTCAGTACGTACCCCCCTCTCCATTAAGTACAGACCCCCCCCCCCCCCTCCCCTTCCACTTGTGCTATTAGAGAGGTGGAGGTCAGAAATGTGCTGTGGGGGGGGGGGGACGCTTTTTACCTTTTTCATGATCACTGTCCCTGTCCCCCTCCTGAGTCCATCTATATATAATAATATAAGCTTAACAACAGAGCTCAGATCAGAGAACAGCACAGGTGGGACCAGAGGACAGCAGAGGGTTGGAGAAGGGTGGGGTGGGAGAGAGCAGAGAAGTTGCTGGGGAAGATAAGATCAGAGGGGCCAGAATAGTGTTGAGGGACCTGTGGGCAGCAGAAGTAAACTGTATAGGAGCATATATAGGAACTGATGCCCTCCATGTTCTTCTTGCAGCCACTGAATGCCCGCTTTTCCTCCTTTACCACCTGCAGGCATTCAGTGGCTGCAAGAAGAACATGGAGGGCATCAGTTCTTCTATATGCCGCCCCTCCTATCCAGGTTTAGAGGGAAGCTGCATGGGCCCCCTGGAGTATGAGGCTGGGTTGCAATGGCGACCCCTGCAGTTACACCGTTGCAGTGGAGAAAAAAAAATTCTGGCAGGTTGAAGGAGCAAAGAATGGAATGCTGGCAGGATTCTGAGGCTGTGATAGTTGCAGATGAGAGATGGGCCACTGCTGAGAGGATTGCTTAGCATACAGAGGACTAGTAGGTGAAAAAGTGGCAGAACATGAAAGGCTGAGGATAAAGCTTGCCATACACCATACAATTTTCTTATTCAATTTCCTTTAGATTTACCTTCAACTATGTAGTAGAAGGGCCTGCCTGATTGCATACAAATTGAAAGTGTTTAGGTTTGACCTCCTATTATATGGTTTTGGTAAATCTAAACCAAAGTTGCACAAGAAAATTGTATAATGTATGGCTAGCCTAAGACCCCTTTCACACTGCCGACGCCCAGGCGTCAGCGGTAAAGCAGTGCTATTTTTAGCACCGCTTTACCGTAGTTTTAGCGGCACTACTCGGCCACTAGCGGGGCTGTTTTAACCCCCGCTAGCGGCCGAAAAGGGGTTAGATCCGCCTGCAAAACGCCGCTAGTGCAGCATTTTGCTGGCAGTATCGCAGCGCTGCCCCATTGATTTCAATGGGGAGGAGCGTTGGAGGAGCAGTGAGTTCATCTCTCCTTCACCGCTCCAAAGAAGCTGCTGGCAGGACTTTTTCTGACGCCCTGCCAGTGCGGCTTTCACAGTGGGATGAATGTAGCCGCTGTTTTAGGGCATTTTGCAGGCGCTATTTTTAACGCTATAGCGCTTGCAAAAAGCTCCAGTGTGAAAGGGGTCTGAAGGAGGGGGGGGGGGGGCTGCTGCAGGTGTAGTGAGAGCCACACAAGTAGTGGGAGTGCCGGTTCACACTGGTGCGATGCGAGAACACTGCGAATCCACTGCGTGTTCCCACATCGCATGTCAGTTCACACTGCCATATGCGAATCGCTGGGGAGTGTCAATACATTGTTAACGACACCCCCAGTTCAGCTCGCATATCGCACTGCAAACTGACAGTTCGGACATGAATCGGATCGCATAGGTGTGAACACACATGCGATCCGATTCTGGTCCGAACAGAAAAAAGGGTCCTGTGCGTGTTTGCACCGAATGTGGTGCGATATCAGCCATACTACTCTATGGCTGATATCGCACCACACAGACATCGCATGTAATGTGAACGGCAGTGCGCTGCGAATTACATGCGATGTCTGTGCGATGTTTGGCATCGCACCAGTGTGAACCGGCACGAGGGGGGGAAGAGACAGTGAGCAGCTGGACAGAAGGGCCTGGTGTGAGAAGTTATTATGTGCGCAATGATGAGGGAAACATCTTCAGCTCTGAGGGGTTCATGCTGGGACCTGTAGTTCTTCACTTTTGGGGGGGGGGGGGTAATTTCCCCCCAAAAGTGAAGGATTTCAAGTCCCAGCATGAACCCTGCCCTGATATCCAAGGATGTGTCCTCCTTCCATCCCTCCGAGGGTGTCATCTTATCTGTCAGTGTCCTCTCCTGCCGAGTGCCGACCCTTATCTGCCGACCCGTCCTCTCTGCACAGTGCACTGAGAGGCTCCAGGCTGACACACACTCCGTTTCTGTGAAGTGCTGACAGTTCAGCACAGAACTCAGGCTGCTGGGGGAGAGCTGACAGGATTTTAACCCCGATGGATCTGTCATGTTGGTGAGTGTTTAGAAGTTTACTTGCCTTTCTATCATCTCTCCTTCGTTTGTGCCCTGCAGTCTGTCTTAGAAATTTCTTCTGCATGCCGCTGCCTGGCTGTACTCGAACATGCAGGGAGGAGGTGGGTGGAGCTAAACAATAGGCGCGGAGGAGGAAGTTAAATCTCCTCCGCTGTAATTGGTCTCTGCCTCTCTCCTGCTCATGACGTCACTGGTTGCTACACGCCAAGCGGGCGGCAGGTAGCAACCAGTTTGGGCACTGAGCCAGCGGCGGTGATTAATTAAGTAAAAAGGGTCTCTGCCAGCTAGGGGTCCACTACAGGCAGAGACAGTGAGGGACAGATACAATGCAAAGGCTATTTTAGGGGGCATTAGATCGACCCAGGGCAATTGCGGGGCACTGTATTGTCCCGGAATGAGGGTACCCAGGACACACCTGCTAATTGCGGGATTGTCCCGGGCAATCCGGGACATGTGGGCACCCTAAGATCACCGCAGCGCTTGTGGTCAATGGCGACCCTAGGGGGGGGCCAGAGGGGGCCCTGACCCCCCCAACATTATGCTGGGCCCCACCATGTGCCCCCCCAAAAAAAAATTATTTTTTTTTTACAAAAAGGCAATTTCTTTTTGTTTGTATTCATATCAGATGTGCCGCATCTTACTCGGGCCACCGCTGGGGTAACACAGTCTCTATTGAGAGGGAGAACGTCCCCAGTCAGCTGATTCCTTACCCCTCCCTCTGCTCGCTGACACTGCATAATGCGAGTGCTCACACAACCACGGCCGCCCGATCTGCTCCTTCCCCTGCATCCTCATTGGCAGGGAGAAGAGCGAGTTGCAGGAAGGACTCCACCAGGACTCTCAGTTACTGAAAAAACAGACTGATTTCTCCTGTCCTTAGGACAGGAGAACCAGCCTGTAAATTCCAAGAAATGCTAGACCAGCGCTGTCAATAGCAGGGGCAGGACAGCAAGAGGAGGCTGGGGAACCCCACAGTGACAGAACACCAGGGCCCGGAGGCAAGACAACCTTTGCAACCCTGATAGTTCTCCCACTGCTTTGGACCCTTATATTTTCTTGGTATGCTGGTGACATATATTTCTTGTTCTCTGTCACCCTGGGGGGGCCCAAATACAGTAGGAAGGGAGCTCACTGCAGAGCATGTGAAAGGGCCGTTGTGGGATCGTAGTAAAGGGGTAAAGGGCCCCAGGATAGATAGATATATCTATCTATATATACAGTGCCTTGCAAAAGTATTCGGCCCCCTTGAACTTTTCAACCTTTTGCCACATTTCAGGCTTCAAACATAAAGATATAAAATTTTAATTTTTTGTGAAGAATCACCAACAAGTGGGACACAATTGTGAAGTGGAACGAAATCTATTGGATATTTTAAACTTTTTTAGCAATTAAAAAACTGAAAAGTGGTGCGTGCAAAATTATTCGGCCCCTTTACTTTCAGTGCAGAAAACTCACTCCAGAAGTTCAGCGAGGATCTCTGAATGATCCAATGTTGTCCTAAATGACTGATGGTGATAAATAGAATCCACCTGTGTGTAATCAAGTCTCTGTATAAATGCACCTGCTCTGTGATAGTCTCGGGGTTCTGTTGAAAGCGCAGAGAGCATCATGAAGACCAAGGAACACACCAGGCAGGTCCGTAATACTGTTGTGGAGAAGTTTAAAGCCGGATTTGGATACAAAAATATTTCCCAAGCTTTAAACATCCCAAGGAGCACTGTGCAAGCGATCATTTTGAAATGGAAGGAGTATCAGACCACTGCAAATCTACCAAGACCTGGCTGTCCCTCTAAACTTTCAGCTCAGACAAGGAGAAGACTGATCAGAGATGCAGCCAAGATGCCCATGATCACTCTGGATGAACTGCAGAGAACTACAGCTGAGGTGGGAGAGTCTGTCCATAGGACAACAATCAGTCGTACACTGCGCAAATCTGGCCTTTATGGAAGAGTGGCAAGAAGAAAGCCATTTCTCAAAGATATCCATAAAAAGTCTCGTCTAAAGTTTGCCACAAGCCACCTGGGAGACACACCAAACATGTGGAAGAAGGTGCTCTGGTCCGATGAAACCAAAATCAAACTTTTTGGCCACAGTGCAAAACGATATGTTTGGCGTAAAAGCAACACAGCTCATCACACTCAACACACCATCCCCACCGTGAAACATGGTGGTGGCAGAATCATGGTTTGGGCCTGCTTTTCTTCAGCAGGGACAGGGAAGATGGTTAAAATTGAGGGGAAGATGGATGCAGCCAAATACAGGACCATTCTGGATGAAAACCTGTTGGAGTCTGCAAAAGACCTGAAACTGGGACGGAGATTTATCTTCCAACAAGACAATGATCCCAAACATACAGCAAAATCTACAAAGGAATGGTTCACAAATAAACGTATCCAGGTGTTAGAATGGCCAAGTCAAAGTCCAGACCTGAATCCAATCGAGAATCTGTGGAAAGAGCTGAAAACTGCTGTTCACAAACGCTCTCCATCCAACCTCACTGAGCTCGAGCTGTTTTGCAAGGAAGAATGGGCAAGAATTTCAGTCTCTCGATGTGCAAAACTGATAGAGACATACCCCAAGCGACTTGCAGCTGTAATCGCAGCAAAAGGTGCCTCTACAAAGTATTAACGCAAGGGGGCCGAATAATTTTGCACGCCCCACTTTTCATTTTTTTATTAGTTAAAAAAGTTTCAACAATCCAATAGATTTCGTTCCACTTCACAATTGTGTCCCACTTGTTGGTGATTCTTCACAAAAAATAAAAATTTTATATCTTTATGTTTGAAGCCTGAAATGTGGCAAAAGGTTGAAAAGTTCAAGGGGGCCGAATACTTTCGCAAGGCACTGTATTATATATATATATATATATATATATATATATATATATATATATATATATATATATATATATATATATATATATATATATATATTTTTTTTTTTGCATTTTATATTGCCCCCCTATTTTTGTCCCTGTCCCCCCATGTGCCCCCCCTAAATATGAAAGCTGGAGACGCCACTGCTTGCGGTGACCTAGGCCACTTCCGGCGCCTACACTCTCCTCCACCGCTGTATTCTGTGAGACATAGAACACAGCAGGGACCAGAGAGGACACGCAGCGCGACTTGCGCATGCGCATTAAGGAACCAGGAAGTGAAGCCACACGGCTTCACTTCCTTATTCCCTAACCGAGGATGGCGGCGGCAGCAGCCAAGAGCCGAAGGACAGATCGGCTTCGGCTGCCGACATCGCGGGCTCCCTGGACAGGTAAGTGTCCATATATTAAAAGTTAGCAGCTGCAGTATTTGTAGCTGCTGGCTTTTAATATTTTTTTTTCAGCGGACCTCCACTTTAAAATTTATAACTACATTATAACTAAAGTTAATTAATCATTATTAACCACTTTGTGCCCGTGTCCTGTCAGAAAAACGCTACTCATCAGAAAATGCAACGGAAGTGACGTTCTATCGTGGCCATCTTGGTACATCCGCACTCATCTGCAGTAAGCTTACAGTCAGAAGGGGGCAAGCGGACATCTTTTTACACCCACCGAAGTCTTGCATTTCACACTTCTTTTTACCAGTAAACTCAGCTTATATAGTGAAATACAGGGTCTGCAAGTCTGTGAAACTGTTTTGATGTTGAATTTTAAAAGCAGCGGCAAGCTGGCTGATCTCACAGGTGTGCTAATCTGACAGAACACCGGTGCTTTTAAAATTCAACATCAAAACAGTTTCACGGACTTCCAAATCCTGTATTTCACTATATAAGCTGAGTTTACTAGTGCACCACACATCAGAGTTCCTGGCATTCCTTTTTACATCAGAGTCTGCAGGATTGTGCCGAGCATTGCATTGTCTATCATTGCAAAAAAAAAAACAGCCTCCAACCTCCCCTTATAGCTAATGCAACACACATCTGAATAAAATACTGGCCTCCAACCTCCCCTTATAGCCAGTCCAACACACACCTAAAAAATAACCAGCCTCCAACCCTCCATTAGGTGATCCAACACACATTGGAATAAAATAATGGCCTCTGACCTCCCCTTATAGCCAGTTCAACACACACCTAAAAAATGACCAGCCTCCAACCTCCCCTTTAGGTGACCATCAGTGCCGCCCATCAGTGCTGCCTATCAGTGCCAATCAGTGCTGCCAGTTAGTGCCAATCAGTGCCACCTATCAGTGCCACCATGCAGTGGCCATCAGTGCTGCCAATCAGTGTCACGTATCAGTGCCAATCAGTGCTGCCTATCGGTGCCTATGAGTAATCTTGCAGAACACCGGTGCTTTTAAAATTCAACATCAAAACAGTTTCACGGACTTCCAAATCCTGTATTTCACTATATAAGCTGAGTTTACTAATGCACCCCACATCAGAGTTCCTGGCATTCCTTTTTACATCAGAGTCTGCAGGATTGTGCTGAGCATTGCATTGTCTATCATTGCAAAAAAAACCAGCCTCCAACCTCCCCTTATAGCTAATGCAACACACATCTGAATAAAATACTGGCCTCCGACCTCCCCTTATAGCCAGTCCAACACACACCTAAAAAATAACCAGCCTCCAACCTCTCCATTAGGTGATCCAACACACATCTGAATAAAATACTGGCCTCCGACCTCCCCTTATAGCCAGTCCAACACACGCCTAAAAAAAATACCAGCCTCCAACCTCCCCTTGGAGGTAAAAATACTGACTCTGACCTACCTTTTAGGTGATACAACACACATCTGAATAAAATACTGGCCTCCAACCTCCCCTTACAGCCAGTCCAACACACGCCTAAAAAAAATACCAACCTCCAACCTCCCCTTATAGCTAATCTACACACATCTGAATAAAATACTGGCCTCTGACCTACCTTTTAGGTGATCCAACACACATCTGAATAAAATACTGGCCTCCGACCTCCCCTTACAGCCAGTCCAACACACACCTAAAAAATTACCAGCCTACAACCTCAACTTTAGGTGACCCAACACATATCTGAATAAAATACTGGATAGAGACAGTTCCCCTAGTGGACTTTAAAGGCACATATGAGAGAACGTATAGGAGAATGTATAATAAGTAGACAAAAATTTATTCATTACAAAAAATATCATAAAAGCATCAAACATATAACACAAATTGAAAGGAATGCGATTCATGCATTTATATACATGTAGCTAATGATACCAATGTGCTTGCACCCGACGCGTTTCGGAGTTGTTTTAGCCTCCTTCTTCAGGGGTGATTGTAAGCTTTAGCAAAGGTTTCTATATTGAAAATAATATATTTAACATAAACATAGTAAGTATGTGTACATATCAGACCGTAAAAACATAGATGCAAGTTGAATTAATTTTGTTTACACTTACATTGGTATATATGTAGACTAGCTACGCATTCCAGGAAAATTTAAAAACAAAGGTGCTGACACTGCCTGCCCATCCAGCATGCTTCCCAATCGTGATACATAAGAGTAGTTTGGAGTGCCCAGAATGTTAGTATTTCCTATATGGAAGTGAAAGTAGCTGAGTATAGGTATATAGGATAGTTGTACTTCCTAATAATAGGAAAAGAGGCCCATCAATAGAGGGCATTCAAACATTTTGGATCTGGAATCTCACTGAGGCCGAATGCGGGTCCTGTAAAGTGCAAAAGTATATGAGTGTATAGTAACCAGCCATATAGGTATATTGAATGATAGGAGAAGAGTTTTTTAGGGTAGTGCAGATGTATCATACCTGGTGGACCTGCTATAGAGGATTCAAAAAGGAAACAGCAGGTGATAATGGATGTAGACCGAATAAGTCTCGCATAACTAGAAAGGAGTCAACACAAAAGGTAGGGAAAATGTAAAGGTCTCATTCGGATGGGTGCGTAATTTATCTTCATAGTTTAAGATATGCATATAGATATATGTTTCAAAATAGTATATATCTAGTAACACAGGTTCATCAAGATTGTCCCTGGTTAGTAGTATACAAGTTAGTTAGATGCTGTTTTAGTCAGTCACTGGGAAGGGGAAGGAGGGAGGAAAAAGGGGGGGGGGAGGAAGGGGGAAGGAAGAACAGGGGGGGGGGAAGGAAGGGAGGGGGGGGGAGAAAAAGAGGTAAAAAGAAAAAAGGGAAAAGGGGAAAAGGGGAGGAAAGAGGAGTAGAGAGAATGAAAAGAAAAAAGGGACCGGGGGGGGGGGGGGAACAGAAAGGAACGTAGAAAAACCCGAAAAGGAAGAGAAAGAAAAATAAAAAAAGTAAAAGGAAAGATAAGGAAAAGGAGGAAAGGGAAAAGGGAAAAGAAAGGAAAGAAAGAAAAAATACAAAAGTAAAGGAAGAAAAAGAAGAAAGGACAAGGGGGGGAGGGGGGGGGAAACATACAGAGAAAAGGAGAGGACAGGGGGGAAAAAAAAAAAAAGGAGAAAAAAGAAACAGAAATAAAAGGAAAAGGAGGGGAGGGGGGGGGGAAGAAAGGGGGGGAGAAAGAGGGGGGGGGGAGGGAGAGAAAGGAGGGAAGAAGGAAGGGGGAGGGGGGGGGGGAAGGAAAGGAGGGCAAAGGGGTTTTAGTGTATTTAAAAAATTGGTGTTACTAGTTGATGTTTCTATTTGTAGCAGTGTAGGTCTGAATAGGTGAGTATACATCAATTTAATAACGGCATAGTGTAGATGTTACTTACTAATTGTTGCAGCAGCTCACACCGACAGCGTCCTGCCCGCAGCGGAGGACGCTCGGTGTGAGCATTGCTTGTGTATTTGACGCCCTCCCCACCAATCAGCTGTTGGTGTAATAGCCAACAGCTGATTGTGGAAGGTGGAGGAGTATTTATCTGAATAAAATACTGGCCTCCGACTCTTCTTATTGCCAGTCCAACACACGCCTAAAAAAACAGCCTCCAACCTCCCCTTATAGCTAATGCAACACATATCTGAATAAAATACTGGCCTCCAACCTCCCCTTATAGCCAGTCCAACACACACCTAAAAAATAACCAGCCTCCAACCTCTCCATTAGGTGATCCAACACACATCTGAATAAAATAATGGCCTCCGACCTCGCCTTATAGCCAGTCCAACACACACCTAAAAAATTACCAGCCTCCAACCTCCCCTTTAGGTGATTCAACACACATCTTAATAAAATACTGGCCTCCGATCTCCCCTTACAGGCAGCCCTACACACGCCTAAAAAATTACCAGCCTCCAACCTCCCCTTTAGGTGATCCAACACACATTCGAATAAAATAATGGCCTCCGACCTCCCCTTATAGCCAGTTCAACACACACCTAAAAAATGACCGGCCTCCAACCTCCCCTTTAGGTGACCATCAGTGCCGCCCATCAGTGCTGCCTATCAGTGCCAATCAGTGCTGCCAATTAGTGCCAATCAGTGCCACCTATCAGTGCCACCATGCAGTGCCCATCAGTGCTGCCAATCAGTGTCACGTATCAGTGCCAATCAGTGCTGGCTATCGGTGCCTATGAGTGCTGCCTATCAGTGCTTCCAATCAGTGCCCATCAGGGCACTGAGTGCAGGGATGGGCAGTTGAACTCAGCAGCTAGGCACATTTTCTATGGGGGCTGGCCTGGTGGGGCACAACTGAAATCTGTCTGTTTATTAATGCCACATGCCGATCTTTAGTATAATACGTAATCACCACACTACTATTTACAATAAACTATTGGAGGTAAATTAAAAAAGTGTTAGTAGGGGGCGTGGCCGGATGGAGACCTGAACAGACGTGCCCAGTGAGAGCTCCTGCCGTTTTGGGGAATAACTTCATCCTTTTCCCCCTAGCAGGACCGCCTCACCACCTTTACTAAACCGGGGGTCCCCCTGCACACTGAGGTGTCACCTGGGACTGCTGACATGTCAATCCCGAGAACCGGCCGAATCTACTACAGGCCGCGGCTTCGGCCTTGGCAAGGGGAGCGGCGGCCATATTGGTGCACCCGGCCCGCACAGGCCGCATCCAGATCTTCCTGGCCGCTGTACACTTAGCTCTCCCCCTACACGAACACCGGGGCGGCGTAGCCTGGGACCGCTGACACGGCGGTCCCGTGTTCCCGCCGTTTTAACTACAGGCCGCAGCTTCGGCCTTGGCAGGGGGGAGCGGCGGCCATATTGGTGCACCCGGCCTACACATCCGGGCCTTCCTGGCTACTCCGCACCTGGATCTACTTCTACACAGACACCAGAGCAGCCCAGCCTACTGACCGAAGCCTGCATTCTCCCCTGTGCCACTCCTGCATGCCAGCCTGTAGGATTACCACCACACACAGTAAGTGGCGGCCATCTTACTACACATCAGTAGCTTCCTCATCTCTCCTGTGCTCAATCCAGGGCCAATCTAAACACCAGGGTGCCCTGATATAGTAGACTGTCACCTCAGAAAGGGACTAAACTAATATTTACCCCCACTCGTGGGGTGGATTGTAACACTAACCCTGGGGCCACGTGGAGCGGCCATCTTGCTCCACCCTGCTGCAGTGTATGCACTTGTTCCTTAACCCCTTTGCTCCTGGATCACTGTGTCTCTACACTGTCACAAGAACTGCCCAGAGGACCCAGCTGCCACTTGTAACCCTTCTCACAGAATAAATACTCCTTGGCTGACAGTTTGCTACCTCGCCATAGTTCTGCAACACGTTTCCATCTCATACTGTGGTGCAAAAAAATAGCAGGGAACGCAGTCCTGGCTCCAGAGTCGCAGGTAGCGACCGTCCTATCCCCCCATACTAGATATCATGTTTCCTGGCTGACGATGGATGGCTGAAGAAATGGGCTACTGAGCTCTGTGCTCTCCCGACATTATCAGGCTGTGTTGCAAATTACCTACACCCGGAATCTCTATGTCATCCTCAAGCTCTCACTCCTCTGACTCCGCTAAGCTGCAGCAAGGTACAATCCAGCGCTACCTACTCCGTACATCATCGCTCGACTCCCGCACGGGAAAGGACAAGCTGGCGGCCAGTCGCACCCCAGGCAAATCTAAACCTCCTTCTCTGGTTCACATGGACTCCTCAAAGTACAAGGACGCTACGGGTGAGCCCTTGGCCCCTTCAATGGCCACTATGCCCCTTGACATCCCCTCCGAAGATGGCCCCGCGGAGCTATTTCCTCCGGCCTCGGGCGGATCAGCCGGCTCTGCGACTACAGCCCTTCTTTCTGCCTTTAGGGCGGACTTTGAATCCTGGGCGTCCAAGATGGAAGCCTCCCTCCATGTAGAACTACAAGCCCTCCAGCATCGGGTTTCAACGACAGAGAATGCTGTATCCATTCTGGCTACTACCCAAGATGACCATACGGCTCGTATTGTGGCCCTCGAATCTGCAACCATGTCACATTTATCCCGCTTGAGGCAACACCAACTCCGCATAGAGGATAGCGAAAACAGGAGCCGCAGGAACAACATTAGGATACAGGGAGTGCCGGGACGCAACCTCAGATACTGATCTAAAACCCACTGTAGTTTCTATCCTCAACCAGGTCCTGGGCAGGGAAGTTACATCCCCTATTGAACTGGACAGAGTGCATAGAGTGGGAGGCATGGGGGGAGACCGCAGCGACAGCCCCCGCGATGTCCTATGCCGGGTCCATTACTATACCCTCAAGGAAGAGATTATGCATAAGGCCTGGCGCTTAGGTCCTGTAGAATTCGATGGATCTACAGAACACCTCTATCCGGACCTCTCCCGCAATACCTTATACATGAGATGGGCGGTCCGCCCACTTTTGGATTTGATCCGTCAAGCAGGGGCTTCCTACACCTGGAGCCATCCATTCAGTATCAAGGTAACCCGAGACGACAACTGTAAGTTTGTTCTGTCGGACCCTGAACAACTTCCTGCCTTCTTCACCTTCCTTGCACAAGACCCTATCAGCATCCCGAACTGGCTAGACCCTCCAGAGGATCGTCAATGACTACAGGGCCCTCTCCCACAACGTCGCAGACGCTCAAGATCTAGATCTGCTTCTTTTGGTCCTAGAGGAAGACGTCCAACATCCCCGGAAGACTGATTTGGCTCCCCACGTGAGTCAACACTGTTACTTGTTCTATCTGTTCAATGTTTTACAATGGATCTACACCTTTCACTCCACAGTTTCATTAAGGGACTGGTCCAGGTTTGTAATGGTACTGTGTTCTCTCTGTACCCTCCTATGAACTCATACTAACTATACCACTCCATTTACAGGGATAGTATAGAAGTCTACTAAGCTCGAGAGGTGGGGGGGTGCTGTGTTGCCCTTAATGGGACAGTTACATTTAAAGAAGGGTGTAGATTAGACGGTGGTAATGTTACTGCTTTTTATGGCTACGTGGCTACAAGTACACTTATCCACACATGGACCATACCAAGACCAAATTGAATGCTATGAGCATCGTTTCCTTAAGAAACCTTCCTCAGTTATCCAATTTTCCAGAACCCTATGATTCTTTTATTCGGGATGCGGCCTGGCCCGAGTGGAGCCCACCACTAAGTCTCTGGGGTGATACCTGTAACCAATATGCATTTCTAGTTCTTTGGGCCTGGGGACCCGCTGACTGACTTGGAGACTTCCAGAAGATACCTTATTACCTGTTATGGGCTTCTTGGTCTCCTCTCAGTCCAGGGCCTAACTTACCCTACACCATAGAACTAGTAGAATTCCTCAATATTACATCATTTAAATGTTTGTTATACATACTATTGCTTGTGATGATAGCTGACTGATTATGGGTGTTCAAGTGTTTTTTCAAACACTGATTAGATATATGCCATGTTCTTCTATAACCTAAAATATTAAGTATTCAATATACTATGATAGACGGGTGTGACACATATATACGTTATATATGCCTGCTATGTTGTCAGGTTCACAACTCAGACCTCTCTAATCCGACCTCCCTCCCCAAATAGGTTTGGCACGATTTGTGCCTAGCACGTGATATTTCACGGAGTGTTTTGCTGCTGCGAACACATTAGATTTTGTTTTGAGACACCTTTCCCAGGTGTCCTCTAACTAGCCATTCTCCATTCCTCTTCCCCTTTTGCAACTACCTTCTCTTTTCCGTATCTTCCCCAACTGCCTCCCCCTCTTTTTCTAGACTTTCAAATTCTTTCCTATTTCCTCGCTCCACCATGGCCTATACAGTGTTGTCTCACCCTCGACTAAAATTATGTTCATACAATGTAAATGGACTCAATGTTGCCTCTAAACGGGGACAAATTCTATATCAAATGCATAAATGCCAAGTTAATGTACTCCTCTTGCAGGAGACGCACTTTCAATCAGCCTCCACCCCTTGCTCTAACAGATATTTTAACAGATGGATCCATAGTACTAATCCATCCCAGAACTAAGGGAGTATCTGTAGCTTTTCACAAAAGCCTCCCCGTTGAATTGCTCGATCACCTCTCCGACCCTCAGGGAAGGTACGTCTTTGTGAAATTTTTGCTGTGGGGAGTTAAATTTACGATAGCTAATATATATTTGCCAAATGTTAACCAAGTTCCATCAGCTTTGCAGTATCTGAAGATCCTATCTGAATTCATGGAGGGCAAACTTATCCTCGGTGGAGATTTTAATACTCCCCTGGAGCCAACATTAGATTCCTCCACTTCAAGGTCACGTATCTCATTCCCCAAATTGAGGGCCCTGAAACGCGTACTATACGACTTACGCCTTGTAGACGTTTGGAGGGTATTATACCCCAAGACTCGTAACTACACACATTTTTCTCAGGTACACCAGACCTATAGTCGCATAGACTATTTATTGAGCGACCACAGTTGCCTAGACTGGTCTCCTGAGTGTGAAATAGATTCTATGATCTGGTCAGACCACTCCCCTATATACTTGACATTCTCGCTCCCCTCCTCACCTATCAAGGAGTGGACATGGCGCCTTGCTAGCTAACTCGGACTGTATTACACGTATCTCGGAAACAATCTCTAACGTTTTTGGGGACCACGCACAAGATACCACGTCATTCCCCATCCAATGGGAGGCACTGAAAGCAGTATTGCGTGGAACCTTTATTCAATTAGGATCTCGTCTGAAAAAGGAACGCTCAGCCGATATAGTGGATGCAATCCAGAAGCTCCGAAACCTGGAAACTGACCATAAGCGTTCCCCAACAACCGAAACGCTCACTGAGGTTTCCAAAGCCCGATTACATCTCAGAGGTCTATATGAGACATCTGCACGTACATTTGCGGACAAACTCGCTTTCCATCAATATAAATTCCAAGACAAGTGTGGCAGGTCACTGGCCTGCTCCCTGCACCCAAAAAAAATTCTCTACCTTCATCTCCCATATCCAAGGACCGCATGGAGAAATAATCTCCTCACCTTCTAAGATTGCGCAGACATTCAGGGATTTTTATCAATCCCTATACAACATACCTACGGCCCAATCGTCAGGCTCCCCCTCTACTGCAGAGGAGCACAAGTCCTCTTATATCAGGGAAACTGCGCTCCCCACTTTGGATGAGGACACCATTACCGAACTTGAAACACCTATAACAGCAAATGAAGTTGCGAAAGTCATTGCAAGTACACCAACTGGCAAGAGCCCAGGCCTGGACGGCTTTACCCCAAAGTTTTATAAATTATTTGCTCCCCTTATTATTCCTTTCCTCACTAAAGTATTCAATTCTGTATCAGAGGGCTCAGTGTTTCCCCCACAAACACTTGAGGCTCATATTTCCCTTATTCCAAAACCAGAGAAGGACCCGACTTTATGTACAAATTATAGGCCAATATCCTTGATTGGGGTGGATTTGAAGATTTTCGCTAAAGTGTTAGCCAACAGGTTACAACCATTGTTGCCCAGTTTGATCCACTTGGATCAAGTAGGATTTGTGAGTGGCCGAGAAGCAAGGGATAACACCCTGAAAACCCTTCTTTTATCCAACTATGCCCGAGCCCACGATATTCCTTTATGCCTCTTAACAGTCGATGCAGAGAAGGCATTCGACCGAGTAGATTGGCAATTCCTTCGGTTATCTCTACAACAAATAGGACTGGGAGCCCACATGATCTCAAGGATAATGTCCCTATACTCCTCTCCATCCGCTAGGATAAGACTGAACGGTTCTTTGTGGTCGGCATTCTCTATCTCTAACGGGACACGACAGGGATGCCCCCTATCTCCCCTCCTGTATGTTCTCACCATGGAACATTTAGCCATTGCTTTGCAAAACAATCCCTCTGTGCACGGAATAACAGTCGGACCCACTCAAACTAAACTTGCTCTGTTTGCAGATGACCTTCTTCTATTTGTGACACGTCCACACTTGTCTTTAACCTCGGTGATGCAGGAGTTCCAGAGATTTGGGGAAGTCAGTAACTTTAAGGTAAACTATAATAAATCGGAAATTCTCAATATTTCTCTGCCAAAGTCGGACCTACGCAGGCTTTCTACTGCCTTTTCCTTTAAAACAGGATCCACCTTCATCCGAAACCTTGGTATTCAGATACCGGAGGATGTATCCCAGCTCTTTTCCAAGAATTTTACCCCCTTACTTCTCAGAACTCAGGCTGATCTGTCTAACTACACATTTAAACGGCTCTCCTGGCTTGGTAGGGTGAACGCCTTGAAAATGGATGTCCTTCCCCGGTTTTTGTACCTATTTCAGACAATCCCTATATACATACCTAATGCCTATTTTCGGAAATTGTGCCAGCTGTTCTCTAAATCTATTTGGAATTCAGCCCGTCCTAGAATTCGATACAAAACGTTATCTCTTCCGAAAGCGAGAGGGGGAGCTGGAGCCCCGGACGCTTCATTGTACCATAAGGCAGCAATACTTACTCGCATATTGGACTGGTTCCATAACCATACGACTAAGCTCTGGGTTCACTTGGAAAGCCATATGAACTCCATTGATCTCTCAGCTCTTCCATGGACCACACCCGCAATACGTAGGGGTTCACTCCCCCTCTGTGACCTCACCCGCCAAACGGTCCAAATTTGGGATCGCCTAAACTCTGGAGGTAACATATCCAATCCTTCTGGGCCTATGACCCCCCTATTTGGGACCCCAGCCTTCCCACCGGCTATGCACGTGACAAGCTTTTGACCTTGGCGGAATGAAGACCATAGGAGGCTTTCTCAGGTTCTCCGTACAGACCCCACTCTAATGCCAGATACTCCCCCCGAATCGCTTTCTAGATACCCTATGCAATGGCTTCAGAAACAACAACTGACTTCCTATATCCAAACCTTCCAATCAATACAAGATATTCTAGCTGAACCCACAGGATTCGAGGATATGCTCCTCCAAAACGATCCTCCAGCACACGTGGTATCACAGCTTTATTCCCTTTTGTTGAATGCTCTTCACCCTGATCTCCCACCCTACACGAAGGCTTGGGAAAAAGATCTCCAACACTCCACCTCCCCCATTGACTGGCAAAAATGCTTTATTCTAACACACAAGCTCTCCCTAGCCACTAAAACTCAAGAAAAGGGGTTTAAACTGGTGACGAGGTGGTATAGATGCCCTTCGACAATACATCACTTCAACTTGACAAACCCAGATACTTGTTGGCGATGTTTAAACTCCAGGGGCACCATGCTCCACATTTGGTGGGAATGCCCACCCATACAAAAATTCTGGCAACAGATCTTCCTACTATACTGCAAGCTGATGGCGACTGCTCTCTCTCCTTCACCAGAGATAGCTCTTTTGTCCATGCTCCCGGGCACGCTCAAGTCCATTAAAAAAGATGTATTACGCCATTTCTTGGCTGCTGCTAGAATGGTGATCCCAAGATATTGAAAGTCAAGAACTGTACCTTCCCTGGGGGAGTGGGCTATTGAGGTGGACCGCATCAGGGACCTTGAACGTCTGTTGGCTGAGGAATCTAATAAAGACAACCAGTTCTCTCTTACGTGAACTTCGTGGTCCATGTTCCGATACTCATCGGACTTCATCCCCTGGGCAGAGGGCAACCTGGATGGTACCGCCCCATGATCATGCTGGAGCGACTCCTGTCCCTAACCTTTCTGTTTCTCTACTTTCCCCCTAATCCTTTTCCTTTTCATATCAATGTACTCCTTAAAATCCAGATGCAGAATACGACCTGCACAAGCTAATCCTATACAACATAACAGGTTCCTGGAATAAGTTGATTGTAAAAACACACAAAGTTTACATGTAATCCCCTCCCGTATATGGTAAGGGCTCTTTGGTTATCCTTGTTATATCTCATTATGTTAATTAAAACAATGTTTTTTCCTTGTTATCTGCACACATAACTTACTACACTATGTATCCTGCGAATACACTGGATCTATTGTTATCAACACTACTACTACTAATGATGTATATGTGAAGTACATTTTCTTGTATGCTTCTTTCAATAAAAAAAGATTGAATTAAAAAAGTGTCAGTAAAAGGCTTGCCACTAAGCACTGTTATGTGTTCCCACACCACAAAAAAAAAGTGCAGCGCTAACTTACTAATCAATAACTTAACAATAATTGTGGAACCCTCTAATGTATAGAAATCTCAATAAACTTCAATATTACCACAATATCGGTGATAATAAGACATCTTTTTCTTTTTAACTTAGCAGGGATGGTGGAAACCCCTCTACAGATAATTGCAATACAAATTAACTTCAAGTGCAACAACTTTTTAGTTGGGAGGTTCACACCTTTATAGCACTTTGGAATTTTTATTGTTTAGATTGTTACACTTAATTAAGTGTTCTTGCATAGCAAGACCACTTACTGTTATCTCACATATATATTATTATTCTTATTATAGCCAAATTTACCACCCTAACTTCTGCCACAGCTTTTACACTACATAGACAGTAATATAAAGTTAAAAGCAATTTCCAGCAAGGTAACAAAAATAGAAATCCTTTGCCGTTTAAAATTAGATTGCGCATGCGTGGTACGTGCTTGTGTTGTGACCCTACGGCCGTTTCGTCACAACTGACGTCATCAGGGGTACCCCTGATAACGGCCGTAGGGTCACAACACAAGCACATACCGGGCATGCGCAATCTAATTTTAAACGCAAAGGATTTCTATTTTTGTTACCTTGCTGGAAATTGCTTTTAACTTGATTTTATTCAATAAACCTAAATGGTTAAAGTTTGTCTACACTACTGGAGTCCCCTTTTCTCTTTTTTTGGGGTCTGTGGTCTACATCGCTTGATCTTGTGGGGAGGAAGGATTGGAAGCGTTCCTGGGAGCATTTCCTTTGGATTGGTGCCTGGGTTACTGTTAACTAGCTGCCTGAGAAGGAGACCGGCTGGACAGTCCACGGATTCCATTGTGGGACACCCCCAGGAGTCTCTCCTCCACTACTGAGCCTGTTTTGACCCCCCTGAATAAGGGCGGTCGCAGGCTTTCTGGTAAGCCTTCAATCCTTAACATCTGGTGACGGGCTATATAAGCGGTGGATCATACAGCTTCAAAACTCTGCATGATTTTATCTGTGGATTTGTTCCTTCAAATTCATCCTATCTATGAACTTTAATTTAATTCTATATTTGAATTTGTGTGTTTCATTACTTACACGTTTTGTATGGTGTAAAACCTCTACTAGTTATTACCACTTGTTAGTTTCTTCACTATTATAGGATAATGTAATGATCTAAATAATATTTCTTAACTAAATTATATGTGTATAATTCCACATTCACTTTGGTACTATATCCAGCGCTGCACTATTTCTTTCTGTTATATCTCTGTATGTGCCCTTGTATTGGGGTTACAGTGCTTAGCTGCAGGATCTCCCTCAGGGGGTTTTTTCACTTATTTGCATCACTAAATTTTGTTTAGCACCTAGCGCAAAACTTTTTTTCTTTTATTTATTTGTTATATCTTGCGGAGTAATCAAATATGATGACTATACATTGGTTTAATTATTTGATATCTGAAGACTTTTAAACACAGATAGAACTAAAAGCATTGATTCTAATATGAGGTAGAAGGATAAGAATAAAGAGTGGGGAAAGTCAGGGGGGTAAGGCTCGGGTCGACAGGCATCCTGATTTCAGCTTCTGATATTCATCCGAGTAGCGGAACACAAACCAGGGTGACCAGGTCCACTTGTCCACTTTTTCCGATGCTCGAGCTAGTGTGTCTGCCATTTCGCATATTTCAGCTACTCTTGTTAGCCAGTCTGTGATATACGGTACCCGTGTGGTTTTCCAGTGAACAGGGATCAGCGTTTTGGCTGTGTTTAGAAGGTGTTTCGTTAGTGAGTTTTTGCATCTCTTGAGTGTAAAGTTTGAGATGTGGAGTAGACAGCAGGCAGCGTTCAGTTCCAACAAGGTGTCTGTGATTTGTTTAATCTGTTCCTTGACCTTAGCCCAATAGGTGGTCAGGGAAGGGCATGACCACCAGATGTGAACCAGGTTGCCCCCTTCACTACCACATCTCCAACAAGTGTCTGGGGTCTGCGGACTCCAGATATGTATTTTTGCCGGGGTGATATACCAATCAGTTAACAGTTTGTAGGAAGTTTCTTGTGTTTTGGTGCTGATTGAACCATTATGTGCCAGTATACATGCCCTTCCCCATTGTTTTTCGGATATGTTTGTCTCAAATGCTGTGGACCAGTACCTCCAGAACCTGTCCACTGTTTGTGTGTTGGTGTTTTGTAGCCAGGTATAGGCCAAGGAGGTGGTTTTAGAGACGGGTTTGCCTAAGGTGCATGTTTGTTCTAACTCTGTCAGCTGTCTTGTGTAGTTACCCTGTATCTTTGTGCTGTTTAGGTAGCTACGTAGTTGAAAATAAGTCCAGAGTGGGAGAGTGTGGAGCTCGTTGCCTATTTTAAGAGGGCTATACTCTTTAAGGGTCCCATTCCGAAAACAAGTAGGGGTTTGTTGGTTGTCGGACAGCGTAGGAAGTGATTTCTGACTCCTGGGGGGAAGTCTGGGTTGTCAGCCAAGGGGGTCATGGGGCTAAGTAAGGAGGTAACTTTAGGGAATTTTGCTACTTCCTTACACACTTCTAATGTTGTTCTAGTGATGGGGTGGAGAAGTAATAGTTGTTTGTGTCTAAGGCCTGGGTTCCACGGTGAGATATGAAGTGAGGGGGGATTTAAGTCTTTTTCCAAAGTAACCCAGTCTTTGGAATCCTTGTGGCAGTGCCAGTCCACTACTCTCGTTAGATGTGCCAACTGGTAATATTTTTTAAAGTCAGGGAGTCCCATTCCCCCGGTTTCTTTGGGTCTTGTCAGGAGTGAAAACTTGATTCTGGGTCTTTAATGTTACCAGAGGAATTTTAACAAGATTGATTGTAGTTGTTTTTAAAAAATTTGGGGGAACAGTCGTCGGTAACGCTCGCAATAGGTATAACAGCCTTGGGAAGATGACCATTTTAAGAACAGCCGCCCTCCCGAACCAGGAAAAATAACCTGAATTCCAAATTTTTAGATCTTTCTCTATCGTCCGGAGAAGAGGCGGAAAGTTTGCGTCGAAAATTAGTGATATACTTGGGGTCAGCCAAATACCTACATATTTCAAGGCTGTCTCTTCCCATTTGAAAGGACAATTTTCTCGTGTTCTGCTCAGTATTTTGGAGGATAGGTTGATGTTCATTGCTTATGATTTGGTTAGATTTATCCTGAGATTAGAGAGAAAGCCGTATTGAGTGAAGTCTTTAGGAGGTTGGGTAAGGTTATGTGTGAGTCCGTGATAAAGAAAAGTAGATCGTCTGCGTATGCTGCCGTTTTATACATTTTGTTGTGGAGTGGAATACCTTTTATTGAGCTGTCGTTATTAATCGTCCTAATAAAGGGTTCTAATGTCAGTATGAAGAGTAGGGGTGATAGTGAGCACCCTTGTCTTGTGCCATTTAGAATGCCAATTTTGTTTGAGAGAGTGCCATTGACCCTGATTTTGGCTGAGGGATTCTGATAAAGTGCCCCAATCCAGGCCAACATGTGATATTTTAGTCCCGCATGTTTGCAGGTTGCCATCATAAAGTCCCAGGCGACTCTATCAAAGGCCTTCTCCGCATCTGTGGACAGAAGGCCCTCGACATTCTGAGATCGGGTGGCGTGTGTAAGGAGGAGAGCCTTAATGATATTGTCTCTGGCTTCTCTACCTGGCATAAAGCCGACTTGTTCAGGGCCATTGACACTCTCTAGATGTGGTCTGAGTCTATTTGCTAAGATTTTGGCCATCAGTTTCAAGTCTATGTTTAAAAGAGAAATAGGCCTGTAGCTGGCACATTCTGTGTGGTCCTTTTTAGGTTTAGGTAAAATGTGCAGCGAGAAAATCTGGTGGTATTTTGTGGGGGGTATCCATTGAATTAAAGGCCTTTCTGAGTGGGTCCGTCAATATGTCTAAAATGTTTTATAATAGATTGATGTGTAGCCGTCTGGGCCTGGGCTTTTTCCTACTTTTAAAGAGGTGATCGCCTGTTGTATTTCAGCTGATATTATCTGGTCTTCTAAAGTTGCTATATTCTCTTCTGATAATTTTTGGAGTTCACTTTTGTCTAGGTAGTCTTGTATCACCTTATTCCTGTCTTTCTGCATATCATGGGGTAGACATTGCGGAGGCAGATTATACAGTTTGGAGTAATAACTATGAAAATGTAAAGCTATTGCCTCTGTTTCAGTGTCGAGATTCCCATCAGGTCGTTTGATTCCTAAGATGTTTCTGGAGGTGTTGGGTTCACGAAGGGCTCTCGCGAGAAGTCTGCCTGATTTGTCTCCTGCCTCATAGTATATCTTCTTTTTAAAGAAGAGGAGGTGTTTAGTTTTATTGTCTAAAATCTGTTGTAGAGCTTTCCTCGCCTCTAGAAGTGCTGTAGCTGAGTGTTCAGTCAGGGTTTGTTTGTGCTGTGTCTTAATTGAGAAATTGTGGTGATTAGACGTTTGGTTGCGGCTTCTTTTTGTCTCTTACGTTGGGCGCCTAATTTTATCAGTACTCCCCGCATAGTGCACTTGTGTGCTTCCCACACCATCATGGGATCTGTTTCAGGCGTGTCATTCAAGGTAAAAAATTCCTTAAGTGATTGTGTGATTTTTGGTGGGAGGTTGCAGTCTGTCAGTAGTGACACGTTGAGTTTCAATGTGAGAGTATTAGGAGTGGGAGCGATTGGGGTTATCGTTAGAGATATGGGAGCGTGGTCTGATATTGTTTGTATGCCTATTTTAGCGTTGTTTACTCTAGATAAGTCTCTTCGCGTAATGAACAGGAAATCGATATGCGAATAGCGATTGTGGGGTATAGAGTGGAATGTGTAATCCCTGCCCTCTGGTTGTAGGAATCTCCAGGAGTCAAACAGCTGTAACGATTGGAGTATGGTTTTAATCCTCCTCAAAATTTTGTAGGTAATGCATGTTTTCCCTGAGGATGTATCTGCTAATGGGTTGAGGGGTATGTTAAAATCCCCTCCCAGGATAAGGCAACCTTTAGTGAATCCTTGGAGGGCTCTCACCAGTCTCTGGCAAAAGGTGTGTGACGTATTGGGGAAATATGCATTGGCTAGTGTGATAGGTGCCCCCCATATTTACCTCTGATGAAAATGTATCTGCTCTCTGGATCCGGTAGGCGATCTGGCATTTGAAAGGGAGCTTCTTTTCTCACCAAGATTGTCACCCCTTTTGATTTGGCATGGTGGTTAGTGGCGTGGTGTGCATCAATAAAAAAATGAGTTTGTTTTGGGATCTGGTTGGTCCTAAAGTGGGTTTCCTGTAAAAAGGCGAAATGCAGCCTACCTTTTTTGAGCTCCCTCAAAAGAGTAGTCCTTTTCTCTGGAATATTCAACCCCCTCACATTGTGCGATATGACCGTGGGCGAACACCCCAGTGAAGAGTATGTCATCTTGAACCCTGACGGATGATTGTCGTCGAACCGAGCCTGTAAGGAAGTATGACTGAGAACCCCTAGAGGTTCCTTTGTCAGGGAGAGGAGGGGTTGAAAGGAGAGTAGGAGCTGGAAATAGAGTGGAAGAAATAGATAGGAGGTTTATCAGAACACTTTGGTATATTTGTTACACCAAAGTAAACAGTTAGTGGGTTTGGGAAGGTGTTTCCGCCCCAGAGCCACTTTGTGGTAGCGTGGCCTGACTGCAGCAGATCTTAGGAGGGTTAGACTCTTGTCTCAGTTGAGTTCTGAGTTGCTATGTCCCAATATCTCCTTTGGTCAAGTAAGTGGCAGAGTAAAAAGAAGAAAAAAAAACAAGTAAATAATTTTTTTGTAATCTGGATTGTCTTAGTCATGTGGTGGGAGAGGTCCAACCTGTGTATGGCAAATGTTCCCATTAACATTAAATTAGAGAAAACATTAACTGGGATGTGAGATAAATAATATCCCATTATCTGAACTTAAAGAAAAAACAAAAGGTTATGCTACACATTGGTATAACCTATTAACAATCAACCTGAGATTGAATTTATGTTGAGATCCTATATCCCCTGAACACCTAATGGTGAGGAGGGGGGGGGGGGGGGCCTGGTGAACATTGGGAAAAATGTAAGTTCCTCTTATGACCTAAGATGCTGGGCTTCCACAATAGGAGTTTAACGTCTGATCTTTGGTAGAAAAGCATTTTAACCAGGGTGAAGCTCAAACCGAGGACTGCGGCCCGAGCCTCCGCAGGCTGGGTTGTTCTCAGAAACTGCTGGGCAAGGTCCCAGGGGTCCTGCTCAGATATCATAGGGGTTCCCCAGTGTTTCAAGTCTGTGCCGCTGGGGTCAGTTATCAGATCAGATATTGCTAAAATTATTTCACGTGATGGTTCAGGTATGAAGCTTTCCTGTATAGGAGGAGCATCTTGCAAGCAGAGACCTGGATCAGGCAGTGAAAAACTGAGTTATATGTCCAGCTGCTCCAGATGTGTCATATCGGACATAGTGTATTGTTAAGTCTAGTCATTACAGAGTCTATCCCACAAATAAAGTTTTGTGCTGGATTTTTATTCTGTGGCGGGGAAATTAACAGTCATTACCACATTTGTAGAACATGACAGGCATAAGTACTATTATAAGATTAGCAGTGTGGGCTGTTAGGTGACAGGAGGTTTTACCTTAAAGTTCCTGATAAAACTATGTTGGGTCCACTTCGGAGATTAGTGGTTTATTTGCAGCAAGAAGTTGCGATGTCACTATGTCAAAAGCGGGTATCGTCCTATTCAGGTGCAATTTAAGGGTGTATGTTCCCAGTGCCCCAGAGGTTGTCAGGATCTCAGGTTACCAGGCAGGTGCCCCTAGCTCATCATCTTCTGAGGCCCTGGAGGGAGCCACTTTGGAGTTTGGGGTCCCGCCATGTGAGCTGGTGCCTCTGCTTTGTTTCGGTCTGTTACTGGCCCGTTTGTCTGGAGAGGAGATCGGGGATCTGTGTGGGCCTCCTTCTGACCGGGGTAACGCAAACTCCTGGTACCATTTAGGGAGCAGTATAGGGTCCAGGTTCAGTGACTCATAGAAGTCTGGCAGATCCATAGGAGTGCGGAGGATGTGTTGCTTCCCTGTCAGCGTGTCAACAAGGGCAAAGGGGAATCTCCATGTGTATTTTATCTCTTTCTCCCTCAATTTGTCCAGTAGAGGGCGCAGAGCCCTTCGGTTCCTTAAGGTTATCTGGGAGAGATCTTGGAACAACATGATAGTTTCTCCATTAAAGATTATGCTGTCGTTTCTCCTGGCTTTTGACATTATGGCTTCTTTTAGTTGGAAGCTTTGCAGGCAGCATATAATGTCTCTGGGGGGAGCTGTGTCAGGTCCTCTAGCCCTGAGAGCCATGTGAGCTCTGACAAATTTGATTACAGTGTCCTCCTGCCTTTCCAGCGGGCTATTGAACACCCTCTGTAGGGCTGGTACTATCTGGGCTGAGTCCACTGATTCGGGGATACCTCTCACCCTGATATTATTCCTCCTTCCCCTGTTGTCAAGGTCTTCAAGGTGCCTATTGACTTCAATCAGGTGTGAGGAATGGGAGTTTGCTATATTTTCGAGTCTGAGCAGTCTCCTTTCCCTGTGTTTACCTGTAGTCTCAACTGCAGCCAGCTTCTCTGTGAGAACTAACAGGTTCGATTTGAGGTCAGTTATTACTGCAGAAAATGTAGATTTAATGTCAGCTACAAAGATTGACATGTCAGCCTAAGTTGGGGAGATTGGTCTTTTTGTAATCCCTACCTCCTTCCTCTGATGCTGATTGTGAGTCCTCGCTGTATGCATCCTCCTCTCCCTGTGACCTCGCCATCTTGGATCCCGTCATGCTGCCTCGTGCAGTCGTCTGCCTGTTGAACATGTCAGGTATGTTCCGGGCCGGGTAATCCACTGTATTGCGCCGGGATCGAGTCTGTGGCGTTTGGGCAACTTGCTTGCTCATTTCCAGGTTGATCTGTGCTGTGTATGGTGCCTCAGGTCGGATCTCTCCACGGAGCTCTTTTAGTGTGCAGCTATCTCCGCTGCGCGCAAGCCAAGCCCCCCCTTTTCTAGTTTTATATGTTTTAGTTACTATTATAATGTGAATTTTTGCGCTTGAAGTTAATTTTCCACCACCCTTGCTCAGTTCATGTCTTTATGGACCTTGCTTTGTGCACTGGTGCGCAGTCATGTTAGAACAGGAAGGGGCCATCCCCAAACTGTTCCCACAACGTTGGGAGCATGAAATTGTCCAAATTGTCTTGGTATGCTGATGTCTTAAGAGTTCCCTTCACTGGAACTAAGGGGCCAAGCCCAACCCCCGAAAAACAACCCCACACCATAATCCCCCCTCCACCAAATGATTTGGACCAGTGCACAAAGCCAGGCCCATAAAGACATGGATGAGCGAGTTTGGGGTGGAGGAACTTGACTGGCCTTCACATTAAAGTGGAGACTGCGAGCCAGGCCTTCTCATCCAACATCAGTGCCTGGCCTCACAAATTCTCTTCTGGAAGAATGGTCAAACATTTCCATAGACAGACTCCTAAACTTTGTTGACAGTCTTCCCAGAAGAGTTGAAGTTGTTATAGCTGCAAAGGGTGGGCCAACTCAATATTGAACCCTACGGACTAAGACTGGAATGCCATTAAAGTTCATGTGTGTGTGTA
Source organism: Lithobates septentrionalis (assembly GCA_037952835.1). Lineage (NCBI taxonomy): Eukaryota > Metazoa > Chordata > Amphibia > Anura > Ranidae > Lithobates > Lithobates septentrionalis. Next base: position 340,752 of record JBBDGP010002496.1, on the reverse strand, counting down.
AAAGCAGGCATCCCAATACTTCTGGTAATACAGTGTATATATATATATATATATATATATATATATATATATACGCATGTGTGTTTGAGCTTTGAGGTGCACACCCTAATGCAATAGGCTGCGCACGCCTATGCTCCCCTTATAGGTAATTCAATGCACATCTGAATAAAATACTGGCCTCCAAGCTCCCCTTATAGCCAGTCCAACACACGCCTAAAAAATTACCAGCCTCCAGCCTCCCCTTATAGCTAATTCAACACACATCTGAATATAATACTGGCCTCTGACCTCCCTTTTAGCTGATCCAACACACATCTGAATAAAATACTGGCCTCCGACCGTCCCTTTAAAGCCAGTCCAACACACACCTAAAAAATTACCAGCCTCCAACCTCCCCTTTAGGTGATCCAACACACATCTGAATAAAATACTGGCCTCCGACCTCCCCTTATTGCCAGTCCAACACACGCCTAAAAAAATACCAGCCTCCAACCTCCCCTTATAGCTAGTTCAACACACATCTGAATAAAATACTGGCCTCCGACCTCCCCTTATTGCCAGTCCAACACACGCCTAAAAAAATACCAGCCTCCAACCTCCCCTTATAGCTAATTCAACACACATCTTAATAAAGTACTGGCCTCCGACCTCCCCTTATAGCCAGTCCAACACACGCCTAAAAAATTACCAGCCCCCAACCTCCCCTTTAGGTGATCCAACACACATCTGAATAAAATACTGGCCTCCGACCTCCCCTTACAGGCAGTCCAACACACGCCTAAAAATAAATACCAGCACTCGAGGTTGACGACTGTGCCTTTTCTGGGGGACTGGGCAATCTGTGGACCGAATTAGAGACCTGGAAAAAATGGTGGCACAGGAAGTGGATAGGGATGAGCAATTCTCTAAGACTTGGACCTTGTGGTCTATGTTCCGCTATTCCGAAGGGTTCATCCCGTGTGCCAAAAGAGACTCTGTTCCCATCTCTGAATAGCCTTGATGGAGTGCCTTATACTTATATCTTCTCTGCTATACAGCTATCTTTTTTTTCCTTTCCTCAAAACCTCTCAACATGTGTATGTGCTCTTCGAGCAACCACCCCTCAACAATTTGTCTCGAAATTAAGAAATGATGTGATCCCTACAGCATATCTTTTGTTGCACATCTTTGATCGACAACCTATAATACATCTTGGTATGTTACTACCTAAGTGTACTCCGCCCATACAGTAGATGGCGATGTACGCTAATTTCAACTGAGCTATATGGTCATACCTAAAGGTCAACATTCAGAATTAATCCTTTGAGAATGGCATTACTTATATCTAGTAGATGCGATAGATATGCAATGTTATCATTAACCAATTCGCATCCAGGCCAATTCTGACACTTCACTCCTACATGTAAAAATCATCATTTTTTTGCTAGAAAATTACATAGAGCCCCCAAACATTATATAGGTTTTTTTTTAGCAAAGACCATAGAGAATACAATGGCAGTCATTGCAACTTTTTATCTAGCATGGTATTTGCGCAGCAATTTTTTAAACACATTTTTTTTGAAAAAAAACTGTTTCATTCTTTAAAAAAAAACAAAACAGTAAAGTTAGCCCAATTTTTTTGCATAATGTGAAAGATTGAAGTTATGCCGAGTAAATACCGTATTTATCGGCATATAACACGCACTTTTTTCCCCAGGGGAAAATCATGGGTGCGTGTTATAGGCCGATCCCCGCCGATTTTGTGTCATTGGAGCGATCGCGGCAATTGCCGCGGTCGCCGCCGACATACACAGCCGTGGGTAGATTCAAATATGGCGCCGAGACTGCACCGATACTTTGGAGCCGAGATACACATACCCGAGTGTTCTCGTCTTTTTTCGGCGCCGCCGTCACGCCGAAAAAAGCCGAGAACACTCAGGTATGTGTATCTCGGCTCTCGTCGGAGCCGAGATACACATACCCGAGTGTTCTTGGCTTTTTTTGGACATAACACAGGTCCAAGGGCGGGACTGGGCGTGACAACGGCGCCGAAAAAAGCCGAGAACACTCAGGTATGTTTCTCGGCTACGACGAAGCCCTGCAGTCTCGGCGCCATATTTGAATCTACCCATGGCTGGACTGGGGCAAAGCTGCACGGGCAAACCTGCACTAACAAAGCTGCACTGGGGCAAGGCTGCACTGGGGCAAGGCTGCACTGGGGCAAAGCTGCACTGGGGCAAAGCTGCACTGACAAGGCTGCACTGACAAGGCTGCACTGACAAAGCTGCACTGACAAGGCTGCACTGACAAGGCTGCACTGGGCAAGGCTGCACTGACACTGAAAAGGCTGCAGATGGACAGATAAGGCTGCATTGATGGGCATTTTAATGTAAGTTTTTTTTCCTTAAACTTCCCTCCTAAAAGTTTTTCTCCTTAAAATTCTCTCCTAAACTTGGGGTGCGTGTTATACGCTGGCGCGTGTTATACGCAGATAAATACGGTAGATACCTAACATGTCACGCTTCAAAATTGCACACGCTCGTGGAATGGCGCCAAACTTCGGTACTTAAAAATCCCCATAGGCGACGCTTTAAAAAATTTTACTGGTTACATGTTTTGAGTTACAGAGGAAGTCTAGGGCTAGAATTATTGCTCTCGCTTTAACGTTCGTGGCGACACCTCACATGTGTGGTTTGAACACCGTTTTCATATGTGGGCGGGACTTACGTATGTTCCAGCCCAGGAAGGATTTGCCCCTTCGTGACCAGAGCACTTTTTGCGATCCGGCACTGCGTCGTTTTAACTTACAATTGCGCGGTCGTGCGACGTTGTACCCAAACAAAATTGACGTCCTTTTTTCCCCACAAATAGAGCTTTCTTTTGGTGGTATTTGATCGCCTCTGTGGTTTTTATTTGATGCGCTAACAAAAAAAGGCGACAATTTTGAAAAAAGCGCAATATTTTTTACTTTTTGCTATAATAAATATCCCCCAAAAATATATAAAAAAACTATTTTTTTCCTCAGTTTAGGCTGATGCGTATTCTTTTACATATTTTTGGTAAAAAAAAAAAAAAAAAAAAAATCGCAATAAGCGTATATTGATTGGTTTGCGCAAAATTTATAGCGTCTACAAAATAGGGGATAGTTTTATGGCATTTTTATTATTTTTTTTTTTTATTAGTATTGGCGGCGATCTGGGATTTTTATCGTGACTGCGACATTAAGGCGGACACATCGGACACTTTTGACACTATTTTGGGACCATTATCATTTATACAGCGATCAGTGCTATAAAAATTCACTGATTTACTGTGTAAATGACACTGGCAGTGAAGGAGTTAACCACTAGGGTGGCGATGAAGGGGTTAAGAATGTGTAGGGAGTGATGCCTAGCGACATGACAGCGATCACTGCTCCCGATGACCGAGAGCAGTGATCTCTGTCATGTCGCTAGGCAGAACGGGGAAATGCCTTGTTTACAAAAGCATCTCCCCGTTCTACGGCTCCGTGACACGATCGCGGGCACCTGGCGGACATCGAGTCCGCGGGTCCCGTGGTCACGCCCGCAGTACAGCTTCTTAAAGGGGACGTACCTGTACGCCCCTTTTGCCCACCTGTGCCATTCAGCCGACATATATCGTCGTGCAGCTGTAGGGAAGCGGTTAATATTGGATGATATGTAACCTCATGTATATGTTATGATATCCTTTCTAATAAAATAAGATTGAACTATAAATGATATGACCCTAGATGAAACATAATCAGCCTCTGTTTACAGAAGGTGGGCATGCAGGATTAAACATTTCACTTTTTAATGCTTCATCAGAATCCATGCCAGCAATATGGAACAGCAAAACTGCTTATATTAGAATTAAAGAAATATCAGGCAAATGTATATAACAAAAATCCATCAAACAGACAAGATCTCAACACCTAGATACCCATTAGTTGAATTAGATTCGATTCACTAGCTGAATCTCTCCATACAAGGTGATTTTACCTCCATCCATCAGTCCTATGAAGTTCACGGTCCCTTTAACTTAATGACAGGAGGCGGAGTCGGAGGCGGAGCTAGGAGGCTGAGCAGCTCCGCTGTGGAGGCGTGTCATCTGTCGTTAAGATGATGACGTTTCTAGCAACCAATAACTACAAAGATAATGGGCGGGGTAGAAGTGAAGAAATCAAGGCAGTCCGCTGCTGATAGGACTCCCCCATTTTTACGACACGCCCACCAAGTTGACACGAGCTTAGAGTTAATAGGAAGGCCAGCCTTTTCTAGCCAACAAGATGGCAGCGCCCACGCCGGGGACAAAACCCCAAACATCCATGGTGTGGGGCTACGCATGCTCTAGGGATTGAAGCGTTAGAAAGCGACTAGGAAGTGACTGTTTCAACCCGGAAGCAGTTTTCATTTTTCACACAGCCACATAATATAGAAGTCTCATATGTACCTGTGGAAGTTGTGGTCGCTAGAGGGGGCTGGCGTCTATGTGCAGAGAAGAATAGTAAGATCTGAGATCAGCAAGCTGCAAGTGAAGTCAGATTGAGATCTGCTCATCAGAACCCCCATACCCCTCCCCCAGTCCGCAGAGATGATTGTAAGTACTAAGTGTGCATGGTGGGTACTTTGTGGCCCCTGGGTGCTCAGTGTACACCAGATCACCCAGCCCGATCCTTTGTTACAGGGGAAGGGAGATCCAGGGATATGGAGCACCAATCAGAATCTCTTATAGACTAAATCTACAGCTGTCATTACATTACCAGACACTTCCTGTTGTGGAGTGTCAATGCTCTGACACTGGTTCTACCAAGTTGTCATACAGGCTTCCAATAGGGTCAGTATAGTCCTCCCAGCACAGGGGCCCCATTACAGTCCCCCCCCTCCCAGTGCAGGGGCCCCATTACAGTCCCCCCCCCCTCCCAGTGCAGGGGCCCCAGTATAGTCCCCCCCTCCCAGTGCAAGGGCCCCAGTACAGCCCCCCCTCCCAGTGCAGGGGCCCCAGTACAGCCCCCCCCCCCTCCCAGTGCAGGGGCCCCAGTACAGTCCCCCCCTCACAGTGCAGGGGCCCCAGTACAGTCCCCCCCTCCCAGTGCAGGGGCCCCAGTACAGTCCCCCCCCTCCCAGTGCAGGGGCCCCAGTACAGTCCCCCCCCTCCCAGTGCAGGGGCCCCAGTACAGTCCCCCTCCCCTCCCAGTGCAGGGGCCCCAGTACAGTCCCCCCCTCCCAGTGCAGGGGCCCCAGTACAGTCCCCCCCTCCCAGTGCAGGGGCCCCAGTACAGTCCCCCCCTCCCAGTGCAGGGGCCCCAGTACAGTCCGCCCCCCCTCCCAGTGCAGGGGCCCCAGTACAGTCCGCCCCCCCTCCCAGTGCAGGGGCCCCAGTACAGTCCCCCCCTCCCAGTGCAGGGGTCCTAGTCTAGTCCCCCCAGTAAAGGATGCCCCAGTACAATCCCCCCTCCCAGTCTTAGCCCCCTTCCCCCCCCCCCAGTACAGCACCCTCGCGGCCTGAGCCCTTAATAACCTGACGCTGATTGGTTGCCAAGCAACAGGAAATTGCCCTGTTGGTTAGCATCACTAGTGTGATAAATGTGATGTCATGGCGTACACAGACACGGGTAGAGATGGCCAGGGCTGTTCAGCCTACACCCTCAGACTATTTCCTTCCTGACTTTTTCCCTTTCTTTCCCCCTGGCGCCGCTCTCTTTGGCACTGCTCCTGCAGACGCCTTTGCTGCAGGTGCTTTTGCTGCAGACGCCTTTGCTGCAGGTGCTTTTGCTGCAGGCGCCTTTGCTGCAGGCGCCTTTGCTGCAGGCGCCTTTGCTGCAGGCGCCTTTGCTGCAGGCGCTTTTGCTGCAGGCGCCTTTGCTGCAGGCGCCTTTGCTGCAGGCGCTTTTGCTGCAGGCTCCTTTGCTGCAGGTGCTTTTGCTGCAGGCTCCTTTGCTGCAGGCTCCTTTGCTGCAGGCTCCTTTGCTGCAGGTGCTTTTGCTGCAGGCTCCTTTGCTGCAGGTGCTTTTGCTGCAGGCTCCTTTGCTGCAGGTGCTTTTGCTGCAGGCTCCTTTGCTGCAGGTGCTTTTGCTGCTGGCTCCTTTGCTGCAGGTGCTTTTGCTGCTGGCTCCTTTGTTGCTGGCTCCTTTGTTGCTGGCTCCTTTGTTGCTGGCTCCTTTGTTGCTGGCTCCTTTGTTGCAGGCTCCTTTGCTGCAGGCTCCTTTGCTGCAGGTGCTTTTGCTGCAGGTGCCTTTGCTGCAGGTGCCTTTGCTGCAGGTGCCTTTGCTGCAGGTGCCTTTGCTGCAGGTGCCTTTGCTGCAGGCTTCTTTGCTGCAGGCTCCTTTGCTGCAGGCTCCTTTGCTGCAGGCTCCTTTGCTGCAGGCTCTTTTGCTGCAGGCTCTGTTGCCCAAGGCTCTTTTGCTGCAGGCTCTGTTGCTCCAGGCTCTGTTGCCCAAGGCTCTGTTGCTCCGGGCCCTGTTGCCCAAGGCTCTGTTGCTCCTGGCTCTGTTGCTCCAGGCTCTGTTGCCCAAGGCTCTGTTGCTCCAGGCTCTGTTGCCCAAGGCTCTGTTGCTCCAGGCTCTGTTGCCCAAGGCTCTGTTGCTCCTGGCTCTGTTGCCCAAGGCTCTGTTGCCCAAGGCTCTGTTGCTCCAGGCTCTGTTGCCCAAGGCTCTGTTGCTCCTGGCTCTGTTGCTCCAGGCTCTGTTGCCCAAGGCTCTGTTGCTCCTGGCTCTGTTGCTCCTGGCTCTGTTGCTCCAGGCCCTGTTGCCCAAGGCTCTGTTGCTCCTGGCTCTGTTGCTCCTGGCTCTGTTGCCCAAGGCTCTGTTGCTCCTGGCTCTGTTGCCCAAGGCTCTGTTGCCCAAGGCTCTGTTGCTCCAGGCTCTGTTGCCCAAGGCTCTGTTGCCCAAGGCTCTGTTGCCCAAGGCTCTGTTGCCCAAGGCCCTGTTGCCCAAGGCTCTGTTGCTCCAGGCTCTGTTGCCCAAGGCTCTGTTGTTGCTGGCTCTTCTCCCCCAGTCTCCTCATCGCCCAGCTTTTTTCTTTTTCTACAACAGCGGTACAGGAAGCATAAAACGATGGCTAGCGGCACACTTGCCCCAATTCCAACTCCAAGGATTATGTGGAACTGCTTTTTGGCGGTTAACAATGGCAGCTTTTCTTTGAGAAGTGCCGCTGTTCCCTGTTTCTGCCATTCTTCCTTCAGGGTAGGAATTTTGCTCCGCTGTAGGGGATAGAGTTCAGGGTCGATTACCCGAACGGCAAAGTAGATGACCTTCACCAGCTTGCCATTGGAGTCCTCAATCGTGCACCTATATGTGCCAGACTGACTCTCCTGGATATTGTAAAGCGGAATGGTGCGCTGATGGCTGATGATTTCATATTCATCTTCAAAGCTATCATCATCTATGGTGATTCCAGGAATATATTTCCAGTCGTAGGACATTGTTTGTTCTGCATGTTCAGGCAGAACTTCCGGTTGGCAGTCCAGTGTAGTGCTGGCACCGATGTTCAAATAGTAATTTCTCGGTGCGCACTCCCGGATGCCGTGGCATACTACCTGTTTGTCTTCACATTCGGATGCAACGTCCGGTCCGGAGGCAACCTCCGGCCCCACATAGCAATGGGTTTCTATTTTCATCCCTAAGCCGCAGTTTACATCACATTCCGTGGAATTGACAAGAAGTTTCAACCTTCTGTAGGGTAACTGGTCGATTTCCTTTAGCATCTGTACTAGTCGGTGGCTGAAGGCTTTGACATTATCAGGAAAAAGCAGGAAAATCGCTGCTAAAATCAGAAAAATTTTCATTCTCAGAGCTGTCAGTAAACGGGTATGTACTCTGCACTGTCAGCTAGTCAAATGACACTGAGCTGTAGCTGCAGCTGCAACTTTAACTGACAGGTTGCCATGGAGACCGCCCGCTATGACATCATCAGGTAATAACTGCCAGTCTGCAAAGCAGGGAGACCTACAGAGTGACAGATCCACACTGTAAACAACAATCAGATCTAGTATATACAGACAGATCTATTAATATCTAATATATAAAATACAGAGAAATCTAATGTATACAGAGGTATCTAATATATACAGAGAAATTGAATATGTTCAGAGACATCTAATGTACAGAGCAATCTAATATACAGTGAAATCAAATGTATACATATAAACCTAATATACACAGGGAGATCTACTGTATACATGGAAATAGTAATACAGTGTACAGATAAATCTAATATATACATAGATTTATCTGTGTATATATTAGATTTCAATGTATATATTAGATGTATCTGTGTATATATTAGATTTCAATGTATATATTAGATGTATCTGTGTATATATTAGATTTCAATGTATATATTAGATGTATCTGTGTATATATTAGATTTCAATGTATATATTAGATTTCAATGTATATATTAGATGTATCTGTGTATATATTAGATTTCTAATATATACATTGAAATCTAATATATACATAGAACTCTAATATACACAGAGAACTCAAATTTATACAGAGACATCTAATATACACAGATATATTATATATCTCTGCGTATATATTAATCTATCTAATATTTAATATATACACAGAGAAATCTAATATATACATTGAACTCTAACATTTACATAGAAATCTAATATACACAGAGAACTCGAATTTATACAGAGAGAAATCTAATATATACATTGAAATCTAATATTTACGTAGAAATCTACTGTTTACAAAGAGATCTAATATATACATAGAGGTCTAATATACGGTACACAGAGAAATTTACCGTATAGAGAAAATACATTGGATATTTATTATCTTGGTTTCTTTTTTTTTTTTAAACACGTATATGGGATGTTTCATAGCCATCTAACATTTTGTTTTTGGTGGAGCAACTGAAAATGTATTATTTATTTTTCTTTTTATGTGACCACATATAGTATACGAGGCATGTCCCAACCATTGTGTAATGTTTCCAGTTTTAGGATGGAGTAACCGAGAATCCTTATAATTTTGGGCGGACTAACTGAAAATGATGACCGATTCCTTGGCTACTAAACATATTCCTTTTTTTTTTTTTTTTTTTTTTTTTTGTGACTCCTATATAAGAAGCCTCACAACCATTTCAACACTTTTAGTTTTGGGAGGAGCCACTGAAAATTCTGATTGATACCTCGGATAGTAATATTATTTCTTTGAATGTTATGCATATATTGGTTGTTTCACAACCATTTTTTTTTTTCCCGTTTTGGGAGGAGTGTCTGAGAATTTTTACAATTTTGGGTGGAGCCGCTGGAAACGATTGCTATGTTGGATATTCATGTTTTTTTTTCCCGTGTGTGTGTTTTTTTTTTTGTTTTTTTTTTGTTTTTTTTTTAATTTGCAACACATATATGGGACGTGTCACACATCCATTTTAAGGCGCTTAGACAGATTTCTGCTCAGTCAGTTTCCCACCTTTGTCATGTATCTGTAGAGCTGGACATATAATCACATCCACGTATCTGGGTGGATCTTTTAGGAGAAACTGGGCTTTCATTTGCTGGTAAATGGTGATAGATATTTCCTAATTTTTTTATTATCAAAGGGAAATGAGCAAAAAAAAAAATAGTAATAGTAATATTATTTTTTTTAATTAAAATGTAGTTGTAGATTTTTTAATATTACCATAACCTACTGCCGAAGAGCAACCCAAAATAAATTCCTTTGCTCCTGACGATCTCAGTACTACCACCTATGTGAATGCCACTTGTTGTTTGTACCTGTAGTAGAGCCCAGAAACAATTATTTTTTTATAATATAAAAATTATTTATTATATATATATATAATCTCTCGGGGCTCTCAAACTGGTGGCCCTCCAGCTGTTTCGGAACTACAAGTCCCATGAGGCATTGCAAGACTGACCGTTACAAGCATGACCCTCATAGGCAGAGGCATGATGGGACTTGTAGTTCCGCAACAGCTGGAGGGCCACCAGTTTGAATATATATATATATATATATATATATATATATATATATATATATATATATATTCTAATTTTTTTTAATTATTTTTCTAAACACAATGGTGCACGGATATATACTGCTCTATAATTGCTGTGGTCTCTGATCTCCTCTCCACAGGTGAAGGTATGGACAGGGATGTCAGTGGGTCCTCAGTAGCAGCCACAAAAAGTTTTTTTTTCCTTCTCACATCTCCATATGGAGGGGTCAGAAATGGAAGTTTGGCCATTTGACTCCACCCCCAAACTGCCCCTAGTGCAGGGAGACAGAAGCTTAGCTGTACACGTCCCCCTAAGGTAGGGGTCTTCAAACTATGGCCCTCCAGTTGTTCAGGAACTACAATCATGGGATGATCACGTGTAGTTCAGCGACAGCTGGAGGGCCGTAGTTTGAAGATCCCTGCCCTAAGGTCTGCTCCCTCACACCTCTATGTGTAGTAGGAGTTTTCCATAGGACCAGGATCCCCCAAAACCAGACCCGTTCAGCATCCAGGCTTTGGTTCACTCTGATTTTGGAGCTCAGGTGCGCCACCACCATCCCAGTGGTCAGCAGGTGTCTCAGCAGTCAGAGAATTGAACACTGATTTCATTTTCCATTGTGTTAACTACCTTTTCTTGATCAATATTTTTCAGATTCCAGAGCTGGATAAGGACACGGTTCATATGAAAGATCCACAGAGGGTTGAAGAACTGATCATGGCATTGCAAACTGGAGGGGATAACAAATTACAGGTCAGTTTGAGTCATTTACACTTTAAGCTCCGGTTCACACTGGTGAGGAAAAGCAGTGATTCCTGTACGTTTCCTGCACTGCATAGCAATCGCACTGTGTTTGTGTGATCTGCTGCGGGTGTCAATTAAAAGTTAACAGTACCCCAAAAGCCGCTCACAAAATGCAGTGCGTTTGCCTGAATCAGATCGCATGGGTATGCACACGGTTCAAAATCAGAATCGCACAGGAATGCGGTGCGTTTCCTGCATGAATTACATGCGCTGTGACAGTGTAAACCGATAGTCAAGAAGAAATTGTAGTAATGTTTTTTTGTTCTCCTTACATGTACTTTGTCCCATCTCCTTAGGTGACGTATAAGGCTAGCTGTGAGGTTGGACAGGGTACCCCTTCTGCTGCTATGGCCGTCTGATAACGCCGCTAGCAAGGTGACGGCTACATTGACAGATGGTGCATTTCTAAGTCTCCAAGCGTTTCCCCAAGACAAGCTCTTCATAAGGAATGCAGGAGGACGGGGGGGGGGGGGGGGGCTCGTCAGATAAAATGTTCCAGACCAATGCTTGGAGACTAAGAGAAGTGCCATTTGTCAAAGTAAGCATCTTGCTAGCTACGTTATTGGACAGTGGTGGAGAGAGGGGGTGCACTCTGTCCAACCTGACAGCTAGGCTGACCATACATTATACAATTTTCTTATTCAAGTTTCCTTTAGATTTACCTTCAAATATGTAGTGCAAAAGCCTACCTGGTTGCATACATATGATATGGTCATATGATATGGCTTTGGTAAATCTAAAGGAAAATTGTACAAAAAATTGTATAATGTATGGCAAGCCTTAGACCGCTCATAGAAAGCTGGGGCAAATTACTGCATGTGCATTTTTTTTTTTCTCTCTCTTAACTACTTCCTGCCCGCCCACCGTTGTTCTGGGGCGACGTCATATGATGGGGCCCAGTTTAGCCGCCTGTGACACGGTGCGACCCGGATCTCAGCAAAGAGCTGCCATGCCATTTACCCATGTGATCGGCTGTGTCCAATCGCAGCCTATCACATGTAAATAAGGAAGTCCTGTTTACCGGTTCTCCTCGCATCACACTGACAGTGTGAGGAGAGCTAAAAAGCAGGATCTCCTCACAGAAAAAAATGTGTAATCGGGGCACTGATCATCGGTGCCCTGATTACAATGCAGCCTCAACAGTGCCCATCAGTGACACCAGTCTGTGCCCATCAGTGATGCCAATCTGTGCCACCTTTCAGTGCTGCATATTGGTGCCGCCTCAACAGTGCCCATCAGTGACACCAGTCTGTGCCCATCAGTGATGCCAATCTGTGCCATCTTTCAGTGCTGCATATTGGTGCCGCCTCAACAGTGCCCATCAGTGACACCAGTCTGCTCATCAGTCCCGCCCATCAGTGCTGCATATTAATGGCGCCTTATCAGTGCCCATCAGTGTAGGAGAAAAATTACTTATTTAAAAAATTTGCTTCCAGAAACTAAGAAACTTTTTTATGTTTATTTTTTTTTCTTTTCAAATTGGAGGTGATTAAATACCACCAAAAGAAAGCTCTATTTGTGGAAAGAAAATTATAAAAAATGTATTTGGGTACAGTGTTGCATGACCGCGCTATTCTCATTCAAAGTGTGACAGCCCTGAAAGCCTGAAAATTGGCCTGCGCTGGAAGGGGATGAAAGTGCCCGGTATTGACGTGGTTAAAGGTGAACTAAAACTTTAACTTGGGGTGCAGAGTTTGACAAACGACTCCACAGCTTATCCATTGAGACCAATGGGGCATTAAAGGGTTAAATCTATTTGGATGGTAAGCACCCAGGAGCAGGGTCTTCCTGTATTGAATTGTTGCTGTATTGACTCCCTTTTATATTGTAAAGCGCTGCACAAACTGTTGGCACTATATAAATCCTGTATTATAATAATAATAATAATAATAATAAATGGGGCAGTGAGGAGGCAATACAACACCTAACCCACCACCTCTGAAAGTGATGCCAATGCAGATCGCTCTTCAGAGGAAACCACACTCCATCACAAGTGTGGAAGAGCCCTTGCAGTGCAATGAATGGTGCCGTATAGCAATAAGCAGGCTCTATTAATAGATGGGAAGTTATTAATTTTTTTTTTTTATAAGTTTCAATTTTTGGTAAAACAATGTATTAGCAGAGTATGTGTGTTTACTGTAAACCTTTATAAAATGTGGTGCTGTAGTAAACGGTAATAATGAATCTCAATTGGTTGACTTCCAGGTGATTTCTGATTTTGATATGACACTCAGTCGCTTCAGGTTTAAGGGGGAAAGATGCCCCACCTGCTATAGTGAGTATATCGCTGTCGCCCCCCTACTGGTCTCCTTTAACATTCTCCGGGTAATAACGCTGCTGGCCATCTCCTCCCCATCTCTCCTACACAGATATCATTGACAACAGCAACATAATTAGCGAGGACTGCAGGAAGAAGGTGAGTCATGGGATGGACTTTAATGCTGAATATGGTTTAGTGAATCGGTCTGGTCGATCGACAAAACAAGGGAGCTGTTTAACCTAATGAATGATTAGTATTTCTATCTATCCAGTCCTGAGATTTACAAAACATACCAGAATGCACAGCCAGGCAGCTCAAACGTTCAGTACCTGTAGAGGGGGTACAGTGGTGTCCACTCTCCAAACCCAGCTTGCTGATTGGACAGTGATAGAGCAGCAGCACACTGGTGTTTTGAAATCTCCGCTTGCTCTGCCCTCGTTTCCCATCAACATGTTCCTTGCCAGTATATTTGCATGCAGCTGAGTGTTGCTGTACAAAGGAATAGAAGTATAATGCCCCGTACACACGAGCGGACTTTACGGCAGACTTTGCCCGGCGGAATGGATTTCGTCAGACAATTCGATCGTGTGTGTGGGCTCCAGCGGACTTTGTTTTCTCAAAAGTTGGACGGGCTTAGATTTGAAACATGTTTTAAATCAATCTGTCGAAATTGAGTCCAGTCGAAAAGTCCGCTCGTCTGTATGCTAGTTCGACGGACAAAAAGCCACGTTAGGGCAGCTATTGGCTACTGGCTATGAACTTCCTTGTTTTAGTCCGGTCGTACGTCATCACGTACGAATTCGACGGACTTTGGTGGATTGTGTGTAGGCAAGTCCGTTCATTCAGAAAGTCTGTCGTAAAGTCCGCCGGGCAAAGTCTGCCGTAAAGTCCGCTCGTGTGTACGCGGCATAGCTCGAGTTTTTCTGCACATTTTTTTTTTGTGCTGAAAGTGCCCCCCATGGCTTATACTCGAGTCAAGCACTTTTCTGGTGCAAAGAATGACATTTTCCGAACCTACTTTGGGGCCCCGTATCTCGGGGCCACTTGATGCTAGGAAAAATGCAAACCCAGTGGAACTAGCACTACAACATATCCAAAGCTGGAGTTCCTAGCATTAAGTGGCCCCGAGATATGGGGCCCCAAAGTCGGTTCAGAAAATGTCATTCTCTGCTGCAGAAAAATGCTTGACATTTTCCGAACCGATTTTGGGGCTCCGTATCTCGGGGCCACTTGGTTCTTTAGAACCCCAAAATTTGGTATGCAAACCCAGTGGAACTAGCACTACAATATATCCAAAGATGGGGTTCCTAGCACCAAGTGGCCCCGAGATATGGGGCCCCAAAATTGGTTCAGAAAATGTCATTCTCTGCTGCAGAAAAGTGCTTGACATTTTCCAAACAGACTTTGGGGCCCCGTATCTCGGGGCCACTTGGTGCTAGTTCCACTGGGTTTGCACAGCAAATTTGTGGTTCCTAGCACCAAGTGGCCCCGAGATACGGGGCCCCAAAGTCGGTGAACTGTGTCCATCTGCAGCAATGTCATTTCGGGACCCTTTGGGTCCAGAGACCCCAAATTTTGGTTGCAGCTAGGGGGCATCTAGGAACCCTTAACTACCCAGTTTGAAATTCAGGGGACCTATGGCTGCAAATGGGCACAGTGAGGCTGCAAATGGGCATTGTTGACCCTCTTTTTTCCACTTACAGTAGCTGCTCATTTCTCACCCTAGGCTTATATTCGAGTCAATACGTTTTCCCAGTTTTTTGTGGTAAAATTAGGTGCCTCGGTTTATATTCGGGTCGACTTATACTCGAGTATATACGGTACTTACACTGATGGATTGTATATAAAAAATATATTTCATTGCTTATTAACCCCTTGGTGGGCCCTTAAGTGATCTCAAAAATATAAGGTGTGACTTATGCCTCGTACACACGATCGGACTTTCCAACAACAAAACCGTGGAATTTTGTTCGAAGGTTGTTGGCTCAAACTTGTCTTGCATACACACGGTCACACAAATGTTGGCCAACAGTTACGAACGTAGTGACGTACTAAACTTACTACGTGGTTTTTAAGCTCTTTAGCGCCACCCTTTGGGCACCTTCTGCTAATTTCATGTTCGTAGAAGTGTTGATTCGCGCTTTTCTTTTCGTGCTTTTCAGTTCGTTTCTGAACGGCCGTTCGTCAACCAGCCATGTTGCGGAATTGGAGGAGATAACGTGTCTCCTCCGATTCCGCAACATGGCTGGTTGACGAACGGCCATTCAGAAACTAACTGAAAAGCACGAAAATGAAAAACACGAAAAGAACCATTGGCCTTGGAGTTATTGCTTTGACATTTTTGTTTTTGGTTGAATAATGATTTTGATTTGGTATATTTTCTATATTTTTTGGATACATAGAATGCACTTTTTGGTTAAGTTCTATTGGCAGGTGGCATGTCTAATTTTTTTTTAATGCACAAATAAAAACAAAAACATAATAATATTATTCTTTATCGCTAGAAAAAAAAAGCCTTTGAAAATTAGTTTGCAATAACTCCATCAGTATCACCAGCAAAGCAGCTTCATTATCCCATTAAAGAAGACCATGTGCGCTGCATTTGGAGATTTCATAATTTGCCACGTCACGAATGTTAATTCTCCATTTATAAACGCTAGTTTACAAGACCGTCCGCTTCTACTTCTGAGAAGGCGTGTTTGTACTTTGGACTTTTGTCCGACGGACTTGTGTACACACGATCGGAAAGTCACCACACATTTGTTGGCGGAAAGTCCGCCAACAAATGTCCGATGGACCATACACATCGTCGGACTTACCGCCAACAAGCTCACATCCAACATTTCCCCGTCCGAAAGTCCAATTGTGTGTACAGGGCATTAGACCTGTGTATGTGCCAACATCCCTATATATGATGGTACAAGTATGAAAGGCCAAAGGTCTATAGGACTTTTTAGGCACATTATTCAACAACACATGGATATCATAAAATATTGCAATTTTTCATTATTACAAAGCTAAAAACATCCATAAATGGGTTGATACATTTGTTATATTGCATATCATTCTTCTCTCGTAGATCCAGCTCCAAAGTTGGATTTTAAAGTGGCTCTAAAGACTGAAGGTTTTTTTTTTTTTACCTTCATGCATGAAGGTTAAAAACACTCTGTGTGCAGTACCCCCCCCCCCCCCCAACCCCTCTAAAATTTACCTGAGCCCCATCCTGATCCAGCAATGTGCATGAGAGCCTCGGCTCTCCAGGGACTCCCTCCTCGTTGGCTGAGACAGCAGCCAGTGAGCCAATGAGGAGAGAGAGGGGTTGGGGCCATGCCATGGCTCTGTGTGTGAATGGACATGCAGAGCAGTGGCTTGGGTGCCCCCAGAGCAAGCTGTTTGCGCTGGGGGCCCTTGGCAGGAGGGAGGAGCCAGGAGCGCTGGAAGGGGACCCCAGAGGAGGAGGATCAGGGCTGCTCTGTGGAAAACCACTACACAGAGCAGGCAAATATAGCATGGTGGTTTTTTTGTTTTTTTTTAACTTGCCTTTTAATATTACTTTTAAATATTGGTTCTATGTGATCTTCATGTTCTAAGCCCAACGCGTTTCGAACTGTTTATCAGGGACAAAGCAATGCTGATAAATATTTAGCCCTGTCATGTACTATATTCGCCATATACAGGTAAAAACATTTCAACCTGTGGACCCGGAGAATGCCTGGAGAAGTACATGGAGGAAGAAATGCATGTAAGGACTCAGGGATAGTTCCTGTACATATACAGACACCGCAGTATACTGATGGCGGATACTCCCCAGAATCCTGACCAGCTGCACCACTCTTGCTTAGAGCGAATGCAGTGTTTTTACCTGTACATGGCTGATAAGCATTGAGTTCTCATGATATAAATCAGCATTGCTTACCTCTGATTAAGATCTGTTCAAAACATGATGAGATTAGACCTTTTTGTATGGACATGTCAATGGACATGACCACATAGGACTGATATTTAAAGGATAAGTTCACCTTTATAGAAAAAAATGCACATATATTTGCAGAAAAAAAAAGTGCATTTATTATTTTTTTCTGCAAGAGCCTGGAAAGCATTGCACCTGCAATCACTAGATCATGGCTGCAATGTGGTCTCCTGCAGACATGTCCTCCAGCTTTTAGCCTGTACCTCCTCCTATAGGATTTCTGTTTGAAAGCCAGAGGAGAGCCCCCGCCTGCTATTACAAGGAGGGGGGAATGGGGCAAAAGCTGGAACATGTCCCATGTTCCAATCTGAATACTGTCCAATATTAGCGTTGTATCTATGAGAAAAAAAAAATATTACATATGCATCAGTCAGTGCTTTAAGTGCCATCTTGCTGCTGGGAGGTGGAGTTTTTGGTCATGTGACCACTATGATTGGCTTTCACAGCACTTGCATGATGGTGATCCCACCAGCTCCTGATTGTAAACTGGGATGAGCTCAGGCCTGTCTGGATCCTAGTCCGATCCCACTTGAGTGAGCCCACCATGAAGCAGTCACTGTATTGGGCCAATCAACTGCGGCCAGTGCATTCCCTGTCCCAATGTCCCACATATACAAGCCATGCATATGTGTGGGGAACGTCTCGGCTGCTTATGATTGTACAGTACAAGTGACCACTTCCTGGTGGGCACTCTCAGGTGGGTTATAGACTAGGATCCAGACAGGCCGAAGCTCATCCCTAATCTAAATATGGTAACCAGGAGCTGTCAGTGATAGCTCAGTCATTATGCTGGGAGTGTGCAGTAAACCAGCTCTCAGCTACAACAGCTGGGCTCCATGGACCCATATACAGATGCATCTCATAAAATTAGAATATCATTAAAAAGTTTATTTATTTCAGTAATTCAGTTGAAAAAAGTGAAACTCCTATTTTATATAGATGTATTACACACAGAGTGATATTTCAAGCATTTCTTTCTTTTAACCACCTCCGGACCGCCGCACGCTGATATACATACTTATTTTTACGGGGGATTTCGTTGTTATGGCAGCAGCAAGCTGATATAACCCCGGTATCCTCTTGTTCGGCTGGTGGTCCGCTTGAAGATAAAAGTGTTCTCTGTGGCGGATTCGCCGCTAGATCACTTTTATCGGTGGCGCGCTTCGGTGACCTCTGCCACTTACCGGAGCCGTTGGCAGCGCTGGAGGCGATCGGATGTTCCTCCTTCCTTGGCATGGAGATGAGTGAGGAGAAGATGGCCCCCACCCGTCTCCATGACATTGCAGGGCGGAAGCGACGTCAAACTCTCACTTCCGCCCATAGCTCTTAAAGGGACATTTTTTTTTTTTTTTTTATTGCATTTTAGTTTGGATTTTTGACCCCAGATCTCATATTTAAGAGGTCCTGTCATGCTTTTTCTTCTATTACAAGGGATGTTTACATCCCTTGTAATAGGAATAAGAGTGAAATTTTTTTTTTATTTTTTTTTTTTTTTAAACAGTGTAAAAATAAAAGGTAAAATAAATTAAACTCGCCCCGTCCCGCCAAGTTCGCATGCAGAAGCGAACGCATACGTGAGTAGTGCCCGCATACCAAAACGGTGTTCAAACCACACAAGTGAGGTATCCATGGGCGGGTGCAATTTTGAAGCGTGACATGTTGGGTATCGATTTTAAAAAAAATTAGCTAACTTTACTGTTGTCTTATTTTTTAATTCAAAAAAGAGTATTTTTTCCAAAAAAAGTGCGCTTGTAAGACCGCTGCGCAAATACGGTGTGACAGAAAGTATTACAACGACCGCCATTTTATTCTCTAGGGTGTTAGAAAAACAAAATGTATAATGTTTGGGGGTTCTAAGTAATTTTCTAGCAAAAAAAACAGTTTTTAACTTGTAAACAACACATCTAAAAAAGAGGCTCGTCCTTAAGTGGTTCATTTTGATGATTATTATTATAATCCCACCACCCAGAAGGGGAAGCTCCGCTTGTTTGGCGCCCCCCCCCCCCCCCCCCCTCCCGAAAGGTGCCAAACGTGGCAGTGGAGGGGGGAGCGGATACCTGTCAAAACCAGGCACCCACTCTTACTTCCGCGTAAGATCGCCACAATCGTGCGACGATCTACACAATTTCCGACCCCTTCTCCTTACCCCCCCCCCCCCCCCCTTTTCCTCTGGAAGACACGCAGGTCCCAGAAGAGAACGGGACCATTCAGAAAGCACAGTGCGACTCGCGCATGCGCAGTAGGAAACAGACTGTGAAGCCGGGTGCAGGCCTTCCCCTTAGTAAGGCCTGCACCCGGAGCCGATGGAAAGATCGGCTTGGGGTGCCGATATCGCAGAATTCCAGGACCGGTATATCTTATATCCTTATATTAAAAGTCAGCAGCTACAATATTTGGCTGCTGACATTTAATCATTTCTTTTTTTTTTCTCCAGGCTGGAACTCCGCTTTAATCATGCTCAAATAGGCCCCTATTGTTCATTTGAATGCTTTTCCACTTTGGTATGGCATCCTTTAATAGGCAGTTCTAAAAATCAAACACGTTACTTGTTGTGTACACTTTTTTTTCATAACCTTGTATTGTCTTTTTTTTTTTTTTTTTTTCAGTTAAAGGATCTTTGTAACTTCTACTACCCTCTTGAAATTGACCCTCATCGGACCATTGAGGAGAAGTACCCGCTAATGGTGGAATGGTAAGAACATGTAGAGAGCAGTCAATTAAAGGGAAGCTCCAGGCAAATCTAAAACTGGCCATACATTTATCTACTTCCGTTAAACCAGTGGGTTGAACTAATTAAAAAATTGACCCAATTCCCCTACACTTGATGTGAATGGGGGAATCATCCCATTGAGCTGGGGAGACTTCACCACCATCAGAACATACTTATCGGTGTTGCCAGATATAGCCGGCGGCACTAATCGTTTGGGGGAAAAAAAGACAGGCTGGTTATACCGAAGTCGATCAGTAGACCAGCCTGCCAATACATGGATCAGAATTTGTCTGATCCCTGCTGAACCAGCCAAATTTCGATCTTTGTATGGCGCCTTTAACCACTTGTCGCCCGCCATATAGCAATATGACGTCGGCAAAGTCGTTGCGATATCCTGACCGGACGTCATATGACGTTGCCAGGATATCAAGCCCCCGGGGGGCGCGCATCGCGGCGATCGTTGTTGCGGTGTGTCAGTCTGACACACCGCAACTCCAATCTAGGTAAAGAGTCGCTAATAGAGACTCTTTACCATGTGATCAGCCGTCTCCAATCACGGCTGATCACGATGTAAACAGGAAGAGCTATTGATCAGCTTTTACTCACTCGCATCTGACGGGGGGGGTCTGTGCTGACTGATATCAGCGCAGCCCTCCCGAGGATGCCCACACTGGACCACCAGGGACGCCACCATGACCACCAGGGATGCCCAACACTAGTCACCACCAGGTATGTCAATCAGTGCCCACAATGGATGCCAATCAGTGCCCACAATGGGCATCACTGATTGGCAGGCATTATTGTTTGGCACTGATTGGCATCCATCAGTATCATCCATTAATGTACATCAGTGCCCATCCGTGCCGCCTATCAGTGCCCATCCGTGCCGCCTATCAGTGCCCATCCGTGCCGCCTATCAGTGCCCATCCGTGCCTCCTTTCAGGGCCACTTATGTATACCCACCAGTGCCACATATCAGTGCCACCTCTTTGTTGCCACCTCATTGGTGCCCATCAGTGAAGGAGAAAACTTCCTTATTTACAAAGTTTTGTAACAGAAACAAACAAAAAAAAATTTTTCAAAATTTTTGGTCTTCCTTTTTTTTTTTATCAGAAAATGAACAAATTTGTGGGCATGACCGCGCAATTGTCATTCAAATTGCGACCGCACTGAAAGCTAAAAATTGGTATAGGCAGGAAGGTGTATAAGTGCCCAGTATTGAAGTGGTTAAAGCTCACCATCCATAGTACAATCTTCTTTAGATCTACTAACCGCTATGTAGTGCAAGGGCCTGCCTGTTTGTATACAGATTGGTTGGATAGATTAGGTAGCTCATCATATATTACATAGTTTTGGTGGGTACAAAGATTCTACAGTCTGTTTGTAACATGTATGGTGACCCTAAAGAGCGACCCTTCAATCCAGTTATGTTTCACTGGTTCTGTTCTGTTTCAAATGGCGCTTTATTCATTGACCTACCTCATAAGACCCAGTCTGTCCAGACAGTAAGGTCACCTGCTGGCTTGGCACCATCCAACATAGGCGGCACAGAAATTGAATCCAACACAGTTTTTCTTCAGTTAATTGTAGTACAGAGGATGCAGTTCAATACAACACTATAACCCAATATAGAAATAGAAAAGCTCACACCCAGGTCCCTATCTAGAAAAATGAGAGAATGTACAGGCTTAGTCTCCTGCTGGCAGATTTGTAACAGTGATATCCAGAAGAGTCAGCATTACGGCTGGATGAAATAAATGTAAAACTCCTTTTATTGAGACATTGGAGGGATTTACTAAAACTGGAGTACTCTGAATCTGTTACAGCTGTGCATGGTAGCCAATCGGCTTCTAACTTCAGTTTGATCAATTAAGCCTTGACAATAAAACCTGGAAGCTGATTGGTTTGTAGAGCTTCACCAGATTTTGCACGCTCCAATTTTATAAATCTCGTCCATAAGGTTAGAAATCCATAAAAACAGACCTGCTTACATGGGTTTAGGACTGCGAAGCTGAAATGCGTAAGTAGGTCTGTTTTTATGGATTTGTGGGATTAAGGCCGCAAAGCTGAAACGTGTAAGCAGGTCTGTTATTATGGCTTTTCTAACCCTATATCTCAATCGTATATCTTTACATTCATTGTATTCAGCTGTAGTGCTGACTCTTCTGGATAACCCAACTTAAATCTATAAAAGAGGGACCTAAAAAGAAATAGAGGGAGATCATGCAAACCATATAGAAACACAGGTGCAAAAATATCACATGAAAACTGGGATGATCTTGATGTTGCAGTCTGGATACCTGAAACAGTATTGTCTATGAGGCATCAAGTCACTTCTCGATAGGTGGCAAAGCATGTGTAACCACTTTGAGGTTTAGTAAAAGTAAAATACTTAACTGCATTCCATAAAAGTCACCCCGCTAGGTTTATTGTCAATGTGGCTGACTTCCAACATGGTACTCACCCTAAGCCACTCCGCTCATAGGGCATGGAATGTGTTGAATGTCAGCTACAGTGATTGCTTAAACCTAACGGGATGACTTTTATGGCATGTGGTTGTGTACTTTATGTTTTGATACAATTATTGAGCTGGATGAGCTCTTTATTATCCAGAACCCAAAGCATTGGAGGACCTGAGAAGCAAGTTTAGGACTTGGTGCAGCTTCTTTCATCTTTTGCACTGAGGTGTAAATGGAAAAGTCTCTCTTGGTGTGAAGGAATTTTAGATGACTCTGTCCCCAGGAGATCCCGCTCTCAACCTGCAACTTGGAGGACACTCCTGTTTAAAGACTGAGTTGGAAGATATGGATGAATCTTCTAGGCCACTGACTACTAGTAAGACTCTTAATGTGTGTTGCTCAAGCTGTCTACCATGCCAGCTTTGATCTTGGTAGATAGATGTGCAACTGAACTGCAGCTTAGGCCAGGTCTCCTTTGCAGTGATGAGGAATCAAAGGCCTTGAGGCTCTTGCAAGGACTCCTGTGAAGTAGAGTCTTGTTTCAAAGGACCTAGGTGTAGGGCTGATACATGCCAGTTCCTGTCACATTCTGAGAACTTCGCAAGAGACCACAAGGTTATAGTTAACTGCTACATAGATGTACAAAATCTGAAGTAAATGTTGCGGTTCTTTACAAACTCCTTGCACTCTTTGGAGAGTTTTCTCTTGGAGCGGTCAACATTTCCTTCGAGGTTGAGACCGTAGGAGTTTACTTCTTTTTGCCCTTCTTTGAGATCACTGCTGGTAGTGGGTGTAACTCTTGTCTGTCTAATGAAAACAACATTTTTACAGTCTCTCTCTGCACTTAGTGTTGAGGTTCCCTCTTTCTATTTGGAGGGCTAGGGATGCTCAAGTCAACAATTGAAAAGCTTGGATCGTTCTTAGCTCTGGTTAAAGTGGTTGTAAAGGCTGAAGGTGTTGTACATTCATGCATTCTATGCTTAAGGGTAAAAAACCTTCTGTGTGCTCCTCCCCTAATACTCACCTGAGCCCCCTCTCGATTCAGCCATGTGCACGAGAGCCTTGGCTGTCCCGGGTCTCTCTCTCTCTTCATTGGCTGAGACACAGCAATGGCTTCCACTGCTGTCAGTCACAGCCAGTGAGCTATTGAGAGAGTGGGGAGGGCCAAGCCACGGCTTTATGTGTCTTATGGACACATAGAGCAAGGCTCGGGAGCAAGCGTGTACCAGTCCCCACATAGAAAGCAGCTTGCTATTTGGGGCACTGGTCAAGGAGGAGGAGCCAGGAGCGCTGACGTGGGACCCAAGAAGAAGAGGATCGGGGCTGCTCTATGCAAAACCATTATACACAGCAGGTAGGTATGACATGTTTGTTATTTTTGAAAAAAAACGATGCCTTTAATATAACTTAAAGTCTTTTATGAACTTTGAAAAGAAGGAGCAATGTTATAGGGCCCATGGCTTGACACACCTTGTCCAAGTGAACTTGCATATCACAGAATTCTCCTATGTCCTGGGAGACCATAGGGGCACAATTCTGGCTATGTTTTACAATGTAAAATGCATTCTCGTCTTTTGATATCTTTGATGCCTGCTGGAAGTTGCTGGAGGAATGTTAGGGTTTTGTACAAAGTTAACATCAGGGGCGATCAAAGGGTTAACTGATCCCTGGGAGTGCTTTCTTACTGTGTGGGGGACGATTTAACTACAGGAAGACAGAGATCCATGTGTGTGCTTAGCAGAAACCCAAGATCTCTGTCTTCCTTACTAGCAGAACGGCGATCTGCATTGTTTACATAGGCAGACCGCCGTTCTGCCTCTCTTGGAACTATCACCGGGTTTCCAGCAGACATCGGGTATGCCAGACCTGCTGATTGGTGGGCCCCAGAGGTCCTTAAGTGGTTAATGACAATCGTATGTAATATCCTGGAATGCGGTATTTTCTTTAAGAAAACATGTTATTGATTTTTTTTAAAAAGAAAAGGAGAAAGGTGGAAAGGAGACTTGATGCTGCTCACATAAAAGGTAAAAAATATGAAGTCCTGATGGTTGACAGGAGTTCCACTTTTAATGCGTTGCCTTTGGTAATACGAGGGTTTATTGATGATCAAAATTGACTTCTAAGCTGATAGCAACCAATCGATCCCTACAGCCATTTCTAAAGTACCTGTCTAGAATTGAAAGGAAAAATCTGTATCCTTTGAGCAACAGACACTTGAATAAATTATTCCTATGCTTTCACTTAACAATCTGCTGATGAAGAGCTTTGTATTGCAGAGGCTTTGTGCTTTTTTGACCAGCTTCTTCTAATCTTTGTGTCAGGTGGAGTAAAGCGCACACATTGCTCTGTGAACAGAGGATCGAGAAGCAAAAGCTAGCTCAGATTGTGAAAGAGGCTCAGGCTAAGCTACGGTAAGAGAACAACCATATGTTGGCCCACAAACCATTGCTTTTTTTTTTAATGAGGCCTTCAGAGTTAGTCCCCATCGTAGTAATAATTGTGCATCTATAAATAAGGTTACCCAACGTTTTCATAGGAGACAATGACTGCTTCTGTGGCAGTAGCCGCATTGCTCATCTGGGGAAAAAGCCACTAATGGATCAGCATTTCCTTTTCATTGGTGGGTAGATACTGCATGGTTGTATCACCTAATGGCTTTGTATGTCCTCTTGTTACTCCAGTAACATAGTAGGTAAGTTTGAATAAAGACGACAGTCCATCCAGTTCAACGTGTGTGTGTGTGTGTGTGTGTGTGTGTGTGTATCATTTCCCATATCCCCGTATATTGTTTGACCTAATATGCATGTCCAAGAGTCTTTTAAAACTATCCATACTTTCTGCCGACACCATCAATTGTGGAAGAGAGTTCCACAAGCTTACCGCCCTGACAGTGATAAATCCTTTAGGGGCATATCTACCACGAGGCAAATAAGGCGTTTGCTTTGGGTGGCATTTAACAAGGAGGACTGCAGAGAACAGGGGTGGATTGGGCTGCTGATTTGATGCCCCAAAAAGGCCACTGCAGACAGGGCCACTGACCTGTCGCTTGCTCCACCTCCCCTGCTGGCTCTACTGCCCACTGGTTGCTAGGGCCTCCATGCCTAGCAACCAGTGACATCACATCCCCCGCCCTAATGCAGAGCGAGCCTGAGGCCCCAGCATTCAAAGCGGAGGAGGATTTAACTTCCTCCGCCAATCCGCTCCTAGTGCTTTAGCTTCACCCACCTCCCTCTTCTCGCATGGCATACTCGGAGGGAAGGGAAAGGGAACTGCCAGAACTCAGTTGAGAGCAACTCTAAAAACTCTGAGGTGAGGTCAGGCGCTAGGGATGGATTGAAACCGTGTGTGTCATGAGGGAGCCGGGCACTGCAGAGACCAATACAAAGAGGAGGGGTTCATTCTGGGACTTGAAGCCCTTAACTTTTGGGTGATGTGACACCCCCCACCCCAAAAGCAAAGGACAACAGGTCCCAGCATGAGCCCCTCAGAGCTGAGGATGTGAACCCCCCTAACTAGTAAAGGACTACAGGTCCCAGCATGAACCTGTGAGATCTAAGGCAAATTTAGATTGCGTGGGCTCCCAATTTTGGTGTTGCCTAGGGCACAAATCCAAAATACACCACAGGGCGGGATATTGCATGTAGATTGATGGAGCCTTCACCTCCCTCTTATTCTAAGACACAGGTTGGAGGGGCATGACACAGTTTGTGGCTGGCAAAAATCTGCCCATACCGTGCTATTGCCAAAAAAATAACGAAGATTTAATTTAAAATATATATTTGTATGCCATTTTAAAATACTTTATTGATATTAAAAATGTATTTTAACTCCGTATTCCAAAGGCTGTTTTTTTATTTTGAGCATGTGACCAGAGGCAGAGGACTAGCAGCTTCACCTGCTTATGTGTCCCTGCAGACAGGCTGGGAAAGATCTGGTTCATGTGACAGCTGTATATCTTAAGGAACTTGGATGTTTGTTTTTTTTTTGTTTTTTTTTTAATTAAAATAATTACAGTGCCTTCATTCACATACAGAAATAGAAGGGACAATGTAAATTGAACAGTATGTGTTCAGTATCACTTTTAATGGTCAGTTTCTTTTTTCCTGATCCGCCATTCAATATGATTTTCATCCTTGCATCATCTATACAAAGCTGGTTTGTCTTTTTTTTTTTTTTTTTTTTTTTCTTTCAGGGATGGTTTTGAGAATTTTTTTGGCACTCTATACCAGAATGAGATCCCTCTGTTTATTTTCTCTGCTGGTATTGGAGATATTCTGGAAGAGATTATCCGCCAGGCTGGAGTTTATCATCCCAATATTAAGGTGGTCTCGAACTACATGGACTTTGATGATCAGGTAAGTGAAATGCCAAATCCACCGACCTGTGGGGGCAGCCCTGCTGAAAGCTGGTGATGTGCACTGTTGTAGGGGACCAAGTGGGGTTTACTTGACAAGGGAGACCAAGTGAGATCTAACCATGCAACAGGGTGGTCAGGGTGTCCTAGTATCACTTATAAGGGCACTATCAAGTGACAGTGGAAGAGTCCTGTTACACCAAAAGAGAATAGAATGGTTCATAATACTGGACAGAGATTGAGGAAAAGGTGACGTTTTGCTGCAAATGGGTCAGAAATGAAAAAGGAACGATGGGTTAGTTGAGGCAAGGCCAGTCCCATGTGGTCCCTAGCAATTACCTTTCAGAGAGTGTCATTGAAGGAAGCTGTGTGGGCAGCATGGCTACCTACAATGATTAAAGTATGACCATATAGCAAACTAACCTGGGGGATCAAAATTCTGCTATACAATGACTGGAACATCACCTGTCCAGATGGGCAAAAAGAGGTTCTTTTTTTTTTTTTTCTATTACTATAGTATCTATTTATTCATTTTCAAAAATATAGTGGTAACAGGCACTTTTCAAAGTAGCATTGAGTACACACTGAGTTTATAGAACATATGGCCAGCATAGTAGTAAAACCATAACATAACCCATAGACCCCCAGATGGAGGAGAATGACATAGAATAATATAGCAAAATTGCCTTAGAAGGACCCCACTGGGCCCAAAGTACCACCATCTCTTAAAATTGAATTTTTCTCTAACATAGACATTGCAATGTAGCTTGCTGAACGCCTAAAATGTGCTAGGGTTGTCAGTGATTGGATATGCAGCATAGGGTAGTCTTGCCATTTAGTAACCAACAGCTAAAACTAATTGTAGTAATTGAAGTAGAGACTAAAGCAGGATGGGGTTATGTGTAGATACACGTTAGCACTTCCAGGTCTGGGCGTGCATGCGTGCGGCCGGCGGCCCGCTCCTGCTGTGATTAGACAAAGCGTGAGCTGATTTGTGTGTACCGCGGACTCTATGTTCGCCGGTACCAGCCGATCGTTGGACAGAAAGCCAGAACGGTGATCTGCCTATGTAAACAAGGCAGACTGCTGTCAGTAAGAAAGGCGTTGATCCTATGTTCCTCCAAAGCAGGAACTTGGATCAATGTCCTCCTATAGTAAAAGCAGCTCGCACACTCAGTGGGAAAACACAATGTTAGGCACACAGTTAACCTTTTGATCGCCCCTGATGGTAACCTCGTCCCAGCCAGTGTTATTAATACAGTAACTGCATATTTTTAGCACTGATCACTGTATTGGTGTCACTGGTCCCCAAAAAGTGTCAGTTAGTGTCCTGATTTTTTCCGCCACAATATCACAGTCCCGCTATAAGTCACTTATCACCACCATTACTAGTATAAAAAATAAATGAATAAAAATTCCAGTGTATATATCCCATAGTTTGTAGACGCTATAACGTTCACGCAAACCAATCAATATACGCTTGTTGGGAATTGTTTTACCAAAAATATGTAGCAGAATACATATTGGCCTAAATTGATGAAGAATTTTTTTTTTTTTTCTTCAAACATTTCAGTCTTTTTTTTTTTTTTCATTTTATATTGCAAAAAAATAAAAAATGCAGCAATGATCAAATACCACCAAAAGAAAGCTCTGTGTACTATGTTGCATGACCGTGCAATTGTTAGTTAAATTAACGCAGGGCCAAAAAGCAAACCATGAATGGGGGTAAATCTTTCAGAGGTCAAGTGGATTTTAATCCCAATTAATGATACCAAGATCAAAAAAAACTTAAAATATGCACCAAAGTGATTTAACCACTTCAGCTCCGGAATTTTTACCCCCCCCCCCCCCCCTCCCTGACCAGGCCATTTTTTGCTATACGACACTGTGTTAATTTAACAATTACGCAGTCGTGCGACACTGTACCCAAATAGAATGCATGTCCTTTTTTTTTTTTTCCCCCCCCCACAAAAAGAGCTTTCTTTTGGTGGTATTTGATCACCTCCTGCAGTTTTTATTTTTTGCCCTAGAAAAAAAAAATGACCGACAATTTTTAAAAGAAAGTAATTTGTTTTTTTGTTTGTTTTTTTTGTTTTCTTAGGGTATTCTTACTAATTTTAAGGGTAAGCTTATACACACGTGCAACAAGAACAATTCCGTCCTGATGGATGCTGAATATTTCCAGCAGATGAGCCATCGCAGTAACATCATTCTTCTTGGAGATACACTGGGCGACCTCACAATGGCCGAAGGAGTCACAAAATTGGACAACATTCTTAGGATTGGCTACCTCAATGACAAGGTGAGGCTCCAACTTGGTGGCGTAATCTTCGTTTGTGCGGTGCACAGGGGCCCCGAGGGTGGTGGGGTCCACTGTACTGAGCACATATGGAGATGAATATTCCTTATGAAAAACATACGGTTTCATTGTCAACACTGTTTCTTTGCCAGGTAGCGGGTGCACTGCCAATGCTGCTAGTGTATTCTTGATAACAACATACTCACAGGACTCCTGTGAGTATGTTGTTAAGGGCCACCAGGGAGCTAGGGGCAGACGTCAATGTCACACTGGAGGGGTGGGTGCCAATGTTACCCTGGGGATGGGGGCAGGCGCCATTATTACCCTGGGGATCAGGGCAGGCACCAGTGTCATACTGTGAGGGCGAGCACCAATTTTACCCTGGGGTTGTGGGTGGGCACCAATGTTATGCTGGGGTGCAACAGGATGTTCCACGGGTTGTGGACAGAAGTAGCAATTTAGGTGCCTACCAACCCGAAGGCTGCATTCACATCTAAGTGTTCTGTGAGTGCGCACGAAAGCTCACGTTTTCACGGAACACGTCGCGCTTACGGTGCCATTAATTGTTAATGGCACCCAAAATGCAGCAAGCAGACGTTTGATAAATGTGCATAGAGCAGCCGATTGAAATGCATCAGCTGCCCTATGTGAGTAGTGCAAAAATGTGTGTTTGAGACACTGGGCTTGAACCTAGCCTAAGGGTAGGCTCATGTCTGAGTGTTGGGAACATTTGCAAAATCACACGCTTTTTCGACATGCAAAGAAACGCACTGCCATTTAAAAAACGTGCAGCACAGACATTAATTGTTAAAGCTCAACTCCATCTTTTGATATACTTTACATAGTTCAGCTTGGCCCAAACGTACTATGTCCCTCACTAACATGTGAGGCCGCTGGATGTGCGGTATAAACTGTCACTGAGGCCACAAAGTCATACTGCACTGTGTTCTGGGTTTCATCTGAGACTTCAAATCTCATACGTGGAACACAATAGAGCCTATCTGATTGGCGCTCAGCCATTTGGAGAAAGCGATTATATTCTTCATTGAATACAAAGCTTCCACTGATTGGCTGAGTCAGAGGTTCTGACATCATCAGCCTGCCTCTCTGACCCAGTTAGAGGAAGCTTTGTATTCCGTGATCTAATACAATCCCTTTCTCTGAATGGCTGAGCGCTGCTGTAATACACTCTGATGTTCTGGGTATGAGACAGGAAGTCTAGCCTGGGACCTGGAACACAGTGCAGTATGTTGTATGTAGCCGCAGCTACGCACAGTTTATACCGCACATCCAGCGGCTTCACACGTTAGTGAGGGACGTATCTTGTTTGGGCCAAGATGTAAAGTATATCAAAAGAAGAAGTTCAGCTTTAATGGCACCCCACGCATCTGCAAATGTGTGTGCCACACCACATAGTGCCATGGTACCATGCAGATTGGTGCAGCACATTTTTGGAAAGGCGTCGGAGAGTAGGGCAGCCCATTGACATGAATGGGCTGCCCTACATGTGATATGCAGAAACATGTCTGCACTTGGTCCAACCTGAAGGTGTGAACCAAGCCCAAAGCCACCATCTGTTTTAGTGAAGCTTATATTATATAGTTCATTTGGACCAAGCTTATGGATAAGATTATTATTTGGACTTAATGCCCTGTTATTGGTGTGGCCCTGGACTTCCCCTTAATTATGTCTCTTTTGCAGGTGGAGGAGCTGATGGAGCAGTTTCTACAGTCTTATGACATAGTGCTGGTGAGAGATGAAACTCTGGATGTGGCGAACGGCATTCTTAATTGCATTACCGCCAAGAACTAATCATCTTCCTACAGTCTATCACCAAACTACTCTCCAGTCATGCAACCTGCCAAGATACTTCCTGACTCTACGGACAGGACAGACCTCACACAAGACAGACCGATGTCTTCTACAACTAATACCATTCCAAAACTGACATACTTGCCCCAACCTTTTTTAGTTGATTAATTACACTTCCTTAACTCCTTGAAACATAATGAAAATTAACATTTACTTGGTTGCTATGGGCAACATAAATTTTTAGGGTTGTCCTGATACCGATGCCAGTATCGGTGCCAATACTGAGTATTTGCAGGAGTACTTGTACTGTGCGGGGAAGTTATAATCACCAATCTCCCTGTGTGGCTTTCAGCTGCTTTATCGAAAGCCACACAGGGAGATCGGTGGTTATAACTTCCCCCGCCGCCACACCGATTTGTTCCCGAGTGTCCCCTGTGTCCTCCTCCTCCGATTGCAGCCCCCACCCTGTCCTCCTCCGATTTTCGGCCCTCCATGTGCTCCTCCACAAAAAAAGGAAACCTTGTAATAAGTATTCTAAAGTAAAAATAATAATAAATTAAATAAAATAAACACTGACTGTCCACTTCCCCGAAAAAAAAGGACACATTGTAAAACTAAAATAAAAAGCTACTGACCCAGTCAACGCCTCATCAGTGCCACATTAAAAAAAAGTATTGGTTATCAGTATCGGCGAGTACTTGAAAAAAGTATCGGTACTCGGTCATAAAGTAGTATCGGGACAACCCTATTAAATTTTCAGCGTTTTTATTCTTTGTTTATGAAGCCGAGGATAGCTGAGTAAAAGGAGATGACTTCTAGTGGGGGTTATGTACTGAAAAGTGCAAAATCTGGTGCAACTCTGCATAGTAACCAATCGGCTTCAAGACTTTATTGCCAAAGCTTAACCACTTGACCTCCGGAAGGTTTACCCCCCCTCTTCATGACAAGGCCATTTTTTGCGATACGGCACTGCGTTAATTTAAGTTAATTTAAATTGCGCAGTCGTGTGACACTGTACCCACATTTTTTTTTTCCACAAATAGAGCTTTCTTTTGATGTTATTTGATCACCTCTGTTTTTTGCGCTATAAACAAAAAAGTCTGACAATTTGTGGAAAAAAAATCTACATTTTTTTTACTTTCTGCTATAAAACCTATCCAATAATTTAAAAAAAAAAAAAAAAAGTCTAATTTCTTCATACATTTTAGGCCAATATGTATTCTGCTACATATTTTTGGTAAATAATCCCAATGAGCATATATTGATTAGGACCAGTGAACACTAAGTCAGTGATCAATGCTAAAGAATATGCACGGTCACTGTACTAATAGGGTTGCCACCTCATCCATATAAACCCGAACACATATTAATTACACAGGTTCTGTGGCTAATTGAATGCAGATAAGGCACTAAGTGAGTTTAATTACTAATCTGCATTAAATCAGCCACAGAACCTGTGTAATTAATATGTGTTTGGGTTTAAAGGGATGAGGTGGCAACCCTATGTACTAATGACACTGGCTGGGAAGAGGTTAATGTCAGGGGGCGATTAAAGGTTTAACTGTGTGCCTAGCCAGTGTTTTACTGTACTGTGTGAGGTGCTTTTACAAGGGGAAGAGATGGGGTTAATTCCCATCACAATCGGCGTCGGGTACTATGCACCCACTGATTGGCTGTGGATCACAGTGGAAGCGAGCCGCCAATGGCCCCCTACCCGGAAGTGTTAGATCATGTGTGTGTGTATATGTATGTATATATATGTATGTGTGTGTGTGTAATATATATATATATATATATATGTGTATATATGTATATGTGTGTGTGTGTGTGATATATATATGGTCGGAGCCCTATGTCCGATATGGACATAGAAAACACTTATAGTAAAGATAAGACTTACCATCGGAAATAGACCTAAAAGTGTGGACTTACCATATGAAATGGACCTGAAAGTGTGCCTTGGTCTCATGGCCGGTATGCCAAAATAAGGGGGCATACCCTGGTTTAAGAAATGATTATTCTGTAATAGAAATGAATGAAATGAATAGTTGAGAAATGCTGTGAAATGGGGATGGGAGGGTGGGTATCGCGCACAGGAAACCGACAAGCACCACAGGTGAGCGGGCTGCTTAAATACCCCCCGGGCTCCTCCCATAAATTCAGGCCACCATGTTGGCCTTCCTACTTATGGTCGGAGCCCTATGTCCGATATGGACATAGAAAACCCTTATAGTAAAGATAAGACTTACCATCGGAAATAGACCTAAAAGTGTGGACTTACCATATGAAATGGACCTGAAAGTGTGCCTTGGTCTCATGGCCGGTATGCCAAAATAAGGGGGCAAAAACATTCAGGTAGGGTTATAATTTTATTGATTTTCAGTTATTTATTGAGCCAATTTGGAGAATGCCTGTGCCATCTCAGTTTGTGGATTGGGGATGTACCGGGCGAAGCAGGCTGATTTCCACCTGCCTAGTCTTTTGATGATGTGATCTGGCACCCCGTGGCGGGACGCCGCGGAGGCTGCTCCGATGCGGAAAGAGTGTCCGGAATACTGACTAGGGTTAAGGTGAAGATTGCGGAGAAGTATCCTTATGTGGCTCACAAACTGAGAGGCGTTTAAGGGTTTGACTGGAAATGGTAGAAGGGGACTGCTGTCTGGTTGCTCAGGCAGGAGAGATAGGAGTCGGTTGAGTACAGCGACTGGACACCAGCTGTTGTTGGTTCTGTAGAGGTGGATGTTCACTCCCGAGCCCGTTTGCTGGGTTTTAGAGACCTGGAGGTGCAGGATAAAGTGGTCTTGGTGTCGAAGCAAGTGTCGTCTGCATAGTACTTGGTCTGTGGGTTTGTTAGAGGTGAATTCGCCAGGCCGCAAGAACCCATAGTAAGCTAAATATATGGCTGCTTGTAAGACCGTGCTGGGGAGCAGACCGAATGGAGAAGTAGCCAGAATATTTGACATGTCCCTAAAGATGGGCCCCGTAATGGGCAAGCGCTTAGTGCTGATGACTGGTTGTTGTCTCTGTATTCCCCTTAGGATGGCTCGTATAGCGTGAGATGAGAACAGTGACGATTTCGTCGGGTCTTCAAGCGCCATGAAATGTTGAATGCCGGCTAGGTATAACCGGATGGTGTTGTAGGATAAGGCTAGCTGCGTGTGGCAGTGTGCCGTGAAGGCCAGTACCTGTTTGATATCTGTTGGTTCTTTGCGGCTGGGCGTGAGGAATTTATTAAAAGCTTTCCAAGCTGTCTGGTAGGCTTTGAGTGTGTTGCGGGAGAGGGAATTATTTATGAGTTGCGTAGCTCCGTGTAGATGTTGCATTAGTCCAGGGTCAGTTGTGACCAGACGGGGATAGGGGCCGACATTGGATCGGCATCGGGAACCTGTTTGAAAAAGGAGGGATAATTGAAACGTGATAGTGCGTCAGCTGCTGAGTTGTATCTGCCGGGAATGAATTCACAGTGTATGTTGAACTGATGTTGTAAAGACAGTTGTACCAACCTGCGCAGGAAGGACATGACTGCTAGGGACTTGGACCTGCCTCTGTTGATGATGTCTGCCGTGGCCTGGTTATCGGTGGTGAAGACTACGGTTTGTCCTGTCCAGTGGTGGCCCCAGAGTTGTGCGGCTGCCACTATGGGATAAAGCTCAAAGAGGGCAGATGTTTGGGAAAAGCCAGGTATCAACAGTATCTGTTGAGGCCAGGGTCCTGAAAACCAATGATGGCCAAAAATTGCAGCGAAACCTGTGGAGGCTGCAGCGTCAGTCACTACCTGGGGTGAATGGATCGAAACCATAGGTATAAATAGAGATATGCCATTCCAGGCGGACAAGAATTCCTCCCACATTGATAGGTCCGCTATAGCTGTCTAATTTCAAAATCTGATCAGGGTCTTGAGTTTCTGACAGAAATCTCAGCAGGCGTGACACAAATGTGCGGCCTTGTGGGATAATTCGCATAGCGAAGTTGAGCATACCCAGGAGAGACTGCAACTGTTTTTTGGTACAGCCCTTGGTGTGTGTAAACTCGTGAAGGACTGCCCTAATGCGTGTTAATTTGTCGGGGGGGAGACTGGCCTGCATTGCGCAGGTATCCAAGCTGACCCCGAGAAAGGTGATGATGTTTGCTGGACCATCGACTTTGTGCTCGGCGATAGGAACGTTGAGGTTTCCAAAAATAACTCTAAGTTTGTCGAGATCTGCTGGGGGTTTGTTGGGCGGTTCTATCAGTAGGAAGTCATCCAGGTAATGGATGACTTCATGGCATTGGCCCTTGTGTAATAGTATCCAAACGAGGGACTGTGCGAACGTGTCGAAGAGCCACGGGCTACTCTTCGAACCGAAGGTGAGTTTCGTAGCAAAATAATAGGCTTCCTTCCATTTGATGCCATGCCAGCACCAAAGGGATGGGTGGATGGGCAGGAGTTTGAAGGCATCCGATATGTCGGCTTTGGAGAGCCAGGCACCTGTGCCTGCTTTGATGATCGCTTGTATTGCCATATCAACGGAGGAATATTTTAGGGAAAACTCTTCGGAGGGGATCAGGGAATTGAGACTGGGTATGTGCGAAGAATGAGGCGCAGACAAGTCGTACACCAAACGCAATTTATTAGAGAATTTGCCCTTGACAAGCCCAATAGGGCTGACTCTCCATGTGCTGAAAGGGGGGCAAGTGAAAGGGCCTATTACGTAGTCTCGATCTACCTCTGCCTGTAAGAGCTGATCTATGGCCTGTTCGTCGATGGCTGCCGAACGAAGATTGGCGCATTCGTGAGTACTGTGGGGCAGTGCGATGAGGCCGGTGTGAAAGCCTACTGTGAAGCCTTGGATAAGGTAGGTGGCCAGGGAAGGGGTGGGGTGTGAAGTGAGATACAGTCCTAGCCATAAGATGTTGATTCGGCTTAGTCATGCCCTTTTGTGTTGCTTGACTTCACACAAATTCCTAGGGTGTGCTCTTTGGCATATAGTGCAGATGTGAAGTAGACGACATTGGCTGAAGTTGCAGGACCCATAGTTGTAGTTGTTACAGATGGCTGCCCCTCCCACGGTTCGGACTGGGCGTCCGAGTTTGTCCACCTGAGGCGTTGGTTCAGGGATCGACTGGCCCTGTACTGTACCTGAGGTAGAGGGGAACTCGAAGGGC
>JBBDGP010002496.1:295000-300000 GCA_037952835.1 Lithobates septentrionalis | reverse complement strand
TTCACAGGTTGCCACTGGAGTCCTCTTCCACTCCTCCATGATGACATCACGGAGCTGGTGGATGTTAGAGACCTTGCGCTCCTCCATCTTCCGTTTGAGGATACTCAATAGGGTTTAGGTCTGGAGACCTCCTTGGCCAGTCCATCACCTTTGCTCTCTGCTTCTTTAGCAAGGCAGTGGTCGTCTTGGAGGTGTGTTTGGGGTTGTTACCATGTTGGAATACTGCCCGGCGGCCCAGTCTCCAAGTGGAACTTGCCCTGTTAAACCTCTGTATGGTCTTGGCCACTGTGCTGCAGCTAAGTTTCAGTGTTTTGGAAATCTTCTTATAGCCTAAGCCATCTTTATGTAGAGCAACAATTCTTTTTTTCAGATCCTCAGCGAGTTCTTTGCCATGTTGAACTTCCAGTGACCAGTATGAGAGAGTGAAAGCGATAACACCAAATTTAACACACCTGCTCCCTATTCACACCTGAGACCTTGTAACACTAAGGAGTCACATGACACCGGGGAGGGAAAATGGCTGATTGGGTCAAATTGGGACATTTTCACTTAGGCGTGTACTCGCTTTTGTTGCCAGCGCTTTAGACATTAATGGCTGTGTGTTGAGTTATTTTGAGGGGACAGCAAATTTACACTGTTATACAAGTTGTACACTCACTACTTTACATTGTAGCAAAGTGTCATTTTTTTCAGTGTTGTCACATGAAAATATAGAATAAAATAATTACAAAAATGTGAGGGTGTACTCACTTTTGTGAGATACTGTAGGTTCTCACCAGATTGTAGATTTCAGTTGCATGTGTGATTAAATCACTTTAAGCTTTATGCAGGTGATCAACCCAATCTCCACTCTGATCTCCTCAGATTCAAATGGATGACAGCTCTCTCCACATGTAGAGATAAAATCACACAAAGCCTCCAATAGTGTAAAAACCTCTTGGGTAACAATTTTAATGAAAAAGTAATGCGCTTACATTACAAATAAAAACAAATCCCCTTTGGTATATGTTAGTTACATGCCGGGTTCCTGCGTGCCGCGTCTCCAACACCTCCTCGCTCGCACTCACAGATGACACTCTGTGTCAAGATTCAGTTGCCGTGTAGCCACGCCCCAACTTGATCCCCTGCGGCTCTCTTTGCCTCACACTGACAAACGACACTTCCTGTATTTACATGTGACCTGCTGTAGTCACAGCCAATCACATGGTTAAAGAGCCACATCAGCGGCTCTTTACAGAGATCGGGGTAGCGCCGGTGCGGCCGCAATCGCCATGTTGCGCGCCATCATATGGCATCCACCCAGAACGGCAGCAGCACTGCCCCTCCGTCAAATGACGGAGGGGCAGTGCTGCTGCCGTTCTGGGTGGATGCCATATGATGGCGCGGGTGGCAAGTGGTTAATGATTGAAATACGTATTTGACCCCTACACAAAACATGACTTAGTACTTGGTGGCAAAACCCTTGTTGGCAATCAGAGGTCAGACGTTTCTTGTAGTTGGCCACCAGGTTTGCACACATCTCAGGAGGGATTTTGTCCCGCTCCTCTTTGCAGATCCTCTCCAAGGCATTAAGGTTTTGAAGCTGATGTTTGGTAACTCGAACCTTCAGCTCCCTCCACATATTTTCTTTGGCACCTTAATGTGCTTCTTCTTAAGCCACTCCTTTGTTGCCTTGACCGTATGTTTTTGGTCATTGTCATGCTGGAATACTCATCCACAACCCGTTTTCAATGCCCTGATTGAGGGAAGAAGGTTCTCACCCAAGATTTGACAGTACATGGCCCTGTCCATCGTCCCTTTGATGCTGTGAAGTTGTCCTGTCCCCTTAGCAGAAAAACACCCCCAAAGCATAATGTGTCCACCTCCATGTTTGACAGTGGGGATGGTGTTCTTGGGTTCATAAGCAGTATTCCTCCTCCTCCAAACACGGCGAGTAGTTGATGCCAAAGTATAAAAATGCAATCAGCATAAAATAAAGTAATCAAAATGGCATGCAGCTGAACACTAACAGATCTCCACAAAATCTATGTATAACGGCAATAAAAATAACAGTGCAAATATGTTAAATCAAGATAGAAGGTAAATAAAAAGTCCATAACTCAATTGGTGAAACTACAAGGCCCAGAAATCAATAAAAGAGATTTTTCACGTGATGAAAAAAAGTCCAAGAGCCACAGCTTCAAGTGACAATCCCTCCACCTCCAAAGCACTCCCTTCGCTCACCTCAATTATTGGACCCCTGACCTAACAGGTGGTCATAATTGCATGTCCCATCAATGGGTAAAATACAGCAGATAATGGAAATCCAAGGCAATGTAAATAATAGAACAAATCTAAGTGCTCTCCGTTTAAAACTAATTCAACGCTTTATTTAAGATAAAATCCTAGTCGCATAGAGCTGGTCAAAATATGCATGAAACATGAGAAATGTTCATTCAGGATGGCAGCGGGTGATGCCAGATGTAGCTCCTCCCCCCGTACGTGTTACGTTCACAAGAACTTTGTCAGCGGGGTGGAGCCACAGCGTCACCCTGCCTGTCTTAAATACACCCATTGCCATAACAACATACAATGATAGAAATGCAACCCCAGCGAATTGATAATAAATATAAAAGCTTTGTCAGCGTTTCTAGCGTCGGACAAACTTACTCAAAAAGCAATTTTTAATACAATGTATACATCTCACTCAAATGCTAACATACCCAGATAGGGAACTGTCTCAAAAAGATGTATATTAAAAAGAAAAAGAAAAGATATCCAAAATACTTGAGAAACACATTTTGGATATCAAGTCTAAAATGGAGCCTCTTTAGACTACATCTGAATTCCCTAAATTATCAGGAGAATTAAATACTAAGTTAACCAAATAGGATAAGGAAGCTCAGGATAAAAAGGAGGGTAAATTTATTAGGGATTTTGGGGATTTCTCTCATAAGGAGGTGTTTAAATGGCAGGCCAATGTCTCCTTGAATAACCAAATACCCAATTCTCACCCTCCTAATGCTGTAGCAAAACTAGTTGCCACTCCTACATCTCACACTTCATGGGTTTTGTCCCTCCTCCATCTTCGGCCCCTTATCCACCTAACTGGAATGATGATCAAAGTTACGATTGACTGTCCAGGGGTGGAACATATAATAATATTAGACCTAGAGGGGGTTTTCACCCCAACCCTGGTTAGAAATCTCAATATCACCAGGACTTTCCTATCGTCTCTAATAACTTCACTCCTTTATATGATAGAAAGGAATTTGATGAGGGTTTTTTTTAGGGAACCCCAACCCCCAATGGTAGGGGCCATCCACTCATACACCCATGGGAAACAGAATAGAGGGAAAAAGAAGAGA
Source organism: Lithobates septentrionalis (assembly GCA_037952835.1). Taxonomy (NCBI): domain Eukaryota; kingdom Metazoa; phylum Chordata; class Amphibia; order Anura; family Ranidae; genus Lithobates; species Lithobates septentrionalis. The sequence goes on along the minus strand of JBBDGP010002496.1, from coordinate 296,653 downwards.
ATGTGAGGAAGGAGAGCAGGGAGGAGAAAAAAGAAAAAGAAAAGACCCCCATTAGGAACTGGCATTTATAATATCGGTGGCTCTAGTTGATCTGAGGATGAACTTCGGGTCCTTGATAAGGGACTAAAATTAGCTCCAGTATGTAACTTCAATAAATTCCAGACCTATGTGAATTTACAAAAATTTGTTAGAAGCCTTAATATCAATAAGTATTTTTTGTCAAAACCTGCTGAGAGCTGTCTTGGACCCTGTAGGTACACATATTAATTTAGGGAATAGGTCTGTGTTTAATCCTCCAAATGTAGATACCAAACACATTGAAGTGTTTAAAAACATGATATTAAGTGATTTAGATAGTATGAAGATTAAAAAAGCCAGAGATCCTGCATATATTAAAAAGGGTATTTCTTCCTTAGAATCCAAAAAAAAGTTGGTGGTGATGAATAAATCTTTTTTATAGGGGGGAAATGGATCGATTGTTGGGGGACCGTAATACATATGAAGTGTTAAAAAGTGGTCCCCATCTTTAAATGTAAGCATGAATTATCGTTTTTGGTTAAAAAAAGGTTTGAAACCAAAGGTTCTGACCTAAAAGGAAGCAATTTTTTTGGATTCCAGTGCATGCAGGACATCATTTTTATATATTTTTTGCCAGAAATCCATAAGGATTCTCAGTCCATGCACAGCTTGGACAATATATTGATTTTTTTTTTTTTTTTAAACCTCTAGTGTCCACAGCCTTTCTTAGAGACACTAAGCACATTATCCAGATTTTGGAAGATCTTCCCTGCAATAGTAATAGTATACTTGTCTAGGCTGATGTCAGCCCTCTATACACTATCATTGGTCATCAGGATGCTATAACATCAGTCAGATGGGCTCTAGATAAATCTGACCTTACCAATAGACCTAAAAAGTTTTTATTACAATGTCTTGAGTTTTGCCTCACTAGGGATTACTTCTAGTACGATGGACAGTTCTTCCTTCAGATAATGGGTGTTGCCATGGGGGCTAGGTTCGCTCCCAGTGTGGCAAATTTGTTCATGGCATTGATCCCCTGCGGTTCTCTTCGCCTCACATTGACAAACGGCACTTCCTGTATTTACATGTGGCCTGCTGTAGACACAGCCAATCACATTCAGGAGGAGGAAACTGTCTTTCGGGACCGCCCTAGTCAATTAGCATGTTATAAAAGATACATCAACGATCTCATTATGATCTGGAAAGGTGATATGCTGAGCCTTGAGGCATTCATGATAAGGCTAAATAGTAACAACAAAAATATCTCCTTCTCTTGGAACATCGATTACTCAAAGTATGGTGTTTCTCGACTTGGAGGTATTTAGGGAGGAGTTCATTACAGGACCCATAACTATTTCAAGCCCACAGCTAGGAATGGGTACATTTCCCTTGATAGTCACAAAACCTAGCTGTGCAATATTCCGAGGGGGCAGTTTATTCGCCTTAGACGAAACTGTTCTTCCTTGTCTATCAGTCCCAGTCTCAGGTTTTGGCAGAGAGATTTCTGCAGAAGGGATATCAAAAAGATCAGATTACCAATGAGATCCATTCTATTGGCAATTGTGATAGGAAACAATTGGTATCCAACTCCAATAACAATTAACAAACTACGCATGGAAAGTAGATTATACG
>JBBDGP010002496.1:0-287500 GCA_037952835.1 Lithobates septentrionalis | reverse complement strand
CTTGTGTAGACAAAAAAGCTCTGAGACAGTTGCTGGGTGCCACCATCTTGGATGTGATGTTCTTCCCCTTGCCCTTTCCCCAGTTGCTACATAATATTTTGAAGGAGCTGGTTCAACAGAGACAGTAATTATTAGGTTTTTACCGATACCACTTTTTTAAGACTGAGTACAAGTACCGATACTTTTTTTCAAGTACTTGCTGATACCTTTTTTTTTAATGTCATTTGACAGTAGCACTAATATGCAGCACTGATGAGGCGTGGACTGTGTCAGTAGTTTTTTTATTTTTAATACATTTTTCTTTACAATTTTACTGTTAAATATTTTTAAAAGTATTTGACATATCCCCTTTGAAACAGAGAAAGGGACTAAGGACACAGATTCCCCAGTCCCTTTCTCTGCAGCCTCAGCTACACTAAAGATGAGTGGACAGGAGGCAGAGACTCATGTTTATTCATAAACTGAAACATCGTAAACGCAGTTTACAATGCTCTGTTATGAATGGACAGGTGTGCATTCAGAAAAGGAAGGAGCCGGTAAATGACAGATTTACCGGCTCCTTCCTCCGCTCTCCATCCTGACAGATCTGAGGCAGGGGGGGACAGGAGGAGGAGCGCAAAAGGACATGACAGGGGACCTTGGAGCACGGAGGAGGTCACAGGGGACAATCGGTGCGGCGACGGGGCAGTTACAAGCACCGATCTCCCTGTATAGATTTCATTAAAAGCAGCCGAAAAGCCATGGGAGGGAGGAGGAGGTGGAGTAGCAACCGCCAGCTGCTTTACTGAAATCTATACAGGGAAATTGGTGCTTGTAATGGCCCCCACCAATCATCCCGACTGCCCAGGTATCGGATTAGGCATCAGAGCATTTGCACAAGTACAAGTACTCGGTACCGGTATCAGCACCGATACTAATATCGGTGCAACCCTAGTAGCTACACACTAACAGAAGAGGAGGGGCTGTGCTAGAGAATTGACTCATCCTGGAGTGGTCATTTTTTGTAACAAGTTCATAAATTAATAAAATTAATTTATGGAACCAAAAAACACTGCTAGTAAAAGACCTGATTTTTCTGTTTTTTTTTTTACTTGCAATTGTTGGCGACAGGTTCTCTTAACCTGTCTGCTAGTATCAGCTGTCTGATAGGAGTGTTTATAGATATTATCAATCACAGATGTAGTTAGAAATAAACGAATATACTGCCGTATTTTTTAGTTGAACATGGTGCTTCAGTCACAACTTTTCTATTTTTATACTGATTAACATAGGGAAGGGTCAGAAACAAACCACTTTTATGGCTGCCTGGAGTCCTTTGGTGAGATGTCCCCTCTACCACTTGACAACCGCCTAAGACCGGGCTTATGGCTGCAGCTTGTAGAAACCATAACCCCGCTATTAAAATTTCCCTCAGCCGCTGCTCTTTCCGATAAAAGTGAGCCAAGCAGCCGATTAGCCGCTGGATCACTTTTAGAAGCGGCGGGAGGGGTCGCCCCACCACCACTGCTTTCCGGTGGTTCTTGGGCTTACTTGGCTCATTTGGGAAGCCCAGCAACCAATACAGCCGTTGCAGCGGCTTGCCATAGAGATTTGCAGAGGAAAGATGGCCTCCGCTCATCTCTATGACCTAGGAGGCCCGAGTGCAATGTCATGACGTCATTTCCAGTTTACGGCCAATGTAAACAATGCCTTTTTTTGGAAGCATTAAATCACCTGGGGGGGGGGGGGGGGGGGGTTTGATCTGATGTTTTCCCATTATAGACCGTAGATCTCTCCATAAGAGTCGCAATGGAAATCATACGATTTTTAGGTTGCACAAGTGTGAATGGAGCCTAAAAAGATCCTATCAATATTATCTTGTTATCAAGAGAGATGTTTACATTTCTTGTGACAGCAATAAAAGGTTTTTTTTTTTTTGTTAATGTTTAAAGTGCCCCCGTGCACAATGGTGAACACATACGTAGGTCACACCAACATATGTGAAACGGTGTTCGCATCACACAGGTGAGGTATCGCCGCAAACGTTATAGCGAGAGCAATCATTCTAGCACTAGACCTCTAACTCTAAACTAATAACCTGTAAAAATGTTTAAAGAGTCGCTTATGGAGATTTTTAAGTACCATAGTTTGTCACTATTTCACGAGCGTGTGCAATTTTAAAGCACGACATGTTAGGTATCTTTACTTGACGTAATATCTTTCATATTTTACAAAAAAATGGGTTATACATTGTGGGGGGTTTTTTAATCCGAGTATTTTTTCCCCAAAAATTGTGTTTGAAAAACTGCTGCCCAAAAAAAAAAAAAATTAGAATGTTTGGGGGTTCCAAGTAATTTTCTAGCAAAAAAGTGTCAGAATAGGCCTGGTTCTTAAGTGGTTAATGACAGATGAGGGTAAATCTTCCAAATGGCATACAATTAAAAAAAACAAAAAAAAAAAAAACCCTTTTCTCCTAGTTTGAGCTAGAGTTCCACTTTACATTTAAATATTTTAAATAGTATCTATCTAAAGCTGAAAAGACAATGAGGGTATATAAATGGCAATCCTACTTTCCTTAGTTAAGGGCTTTGGATATCCCAGGCAATCCAATGTTGAACTTCTGGCCACACTCTGGTTGTCCAGCAATCTGCATTGATAACGGCTGGCCATTTACCAGCGACCTCCTGCAACTCATGGTGTCGCCCAGCCCCCTATGCCATCTACATCTTGTGATGTGACTACAAAGCCCAATTGATAAAAGGTACTGATGCTCTCTAAGATGTAGATGGCACAAGGGGAGGCTGAGCGACACCATAAGTTGCATTGTGTCACTGGCAAATGGCTGGAAGTTTCCAAGGCTGATTGATGGAAGACCAGAACCTGGACACAGTGGACAGAAGTCAAACATGGGGTTAAGCATTTATCAAGTTACATGTGTTGTATCGCTGTTTAATGTTCATAGAGCGATTCTAGGATGGATTTCCACCTTCAGGTGTTCCAGTGCAATAGAACCCTTATTATTTAACCATTTCAATACCGGGCACTTAGACACCTTCCCGCCCAGGCCAATTTTCAGCTGTCAGCGCTGTCGCAATTTGAATGACAATTGCGCGGTCATGCTACACTGTACCCAAACAAATTTTTTATCATTTTGTTCCCACAAATAGAGCTTTCTTTTGGTGGTATTTGATCACCTCTGCGGTTTTTATTTTTTGCGCAACAAATAAAAAAAGACAGAAAATTTCGAAAAAAAACAAGTTTTTCTTTGTTTCTGTTAAAATTTTTTGTAAATAAGTACGTTTTCTCCTTCAATGATGGGCACTGATATGGCTGCACTGACGGGCACTGATACGGCGGCACTGATGGGGTGGCACTCATAGGTGGCACCGATGGGCACTCATAGGCGGCACTGATTGGTACATATGGGTGGCACTGATGGGTAGTTATGGGTGGCACTGATAGGTGGGCACTGACAGGTTGCACCGATGGGCAATGACAGGTGGCACCAATGGGCAATGACAGGTGGCACTGATAAAATATATTGGGGGCATATCTGGAACATAATGGTGCCAATCAGTGCCCATTTGTGGGCACTAATTGGCACAGATTGGGCACTGTGGATGGCCATGGGGTACATACCTGGCCATCCACATGTTGCCCCTTCCCTGGTGGTCCTAGTGGCGATCCAGTGTGGTGATCTGAGGGGGGGCTGCGCTGATAAACAATGACCAAAGACCCCCCCCCCCCCCCGCCAGGAGACCCGCCGATCGGCTCTCCTCCACTCGCGTCTATCAGACGCAAGGGAGGAAAAGCCGATCAACGGCTCTTCCCATTGACAGCATGATCAGCCGTGATTGGACACGGCTGATCACGTGTTAAAGAGCCTCCACCGGAGGCTCTTTACCAAGATCGGTGTAGCGGTGTGTCAGGCTGACACACCGCTCCATCGATCGCCGCGATGCGCGCCCCCGAGGGTGGGCGGCGGCATGTTATCCTGCTGGACGTAATATGACCTCCAGTCAGGATAACGGAACCACTTCCCGGACGTCAATCCGCTATAGGGCGGGCGATGAATTGGTTAAAGGGAAAAAAAATTTAAAGTACAGATTATGGGGAATTGGTGTGCGTTTTTACTTGTATGGCTGGCGTTCTATCATGTGCTATGCATTTATCAAAGTACATGTGACTAAACCATCAAAAAAAACATTCCAGCACTCAATCCAAGATGCTTAACCACTTCAATACCAGGCACTTAGACACCTTCCCGCCCAGCCCAATTTTCAGCTTTCAGCGCTGTCGCAATTTGAATGACAATTGCGCGGTCATGCTACACTGTACCCAAACAAATTTTTTATCATTTTGTTCCCACAAATAGAGCTTTCTTTTGGTGGTATTTGATCACCTCTGCGGTTTTTATTTTTTGCGCAACAAATAAAAAAAGACCGAAAATTTTGAAAAAAAACAAGTTTTTCTTTGTTTCTGTTAAAACTTTTTGTAAATAAGTACGTTTTTTTCTTCAATGACGGGCACTGATATGGCTGCACTGACGGGCACTGATATGGCGGCACTGATGGGCACCGATGAGGTGGCACCGATGAGGTGGCACTGATGAGGTGGCACTGACGGGCACTGATGATGGGCACTGATAGGCGGCACTGATGGGCACTGATAGGTGGCACTGATGGGCACTGATAGGTGGCACTGGTATGCGGCACTGATGGGCACTCATAGGTGGCACGGATGGGCACTAATAGGCGGCACTGATGGGCACTCATAGGTGGCATTGATGGCACTTGTAGGTGGCATTGATGGTTACTTATGGGTGGCACTGATAGTTGGCACAGATGGGCACGGATGGGCACTGATAGATGGGCACTGATGGGCATGGATGGGCACTGACAGGTGGCATGAATGGACACTGATGGGTGGCACTGGTGGCATTACTTGTTTGCAGTGATGCCCCTAAGGGTGGCATTGCTGGGCATCACTGCAACATAATTGTGCCAATCAGTGCCCATTTGTGGGCACTGATTGGCACAGATTTGGCATACTGGGCACATGTGGATGGCCATGGGGTACATACCTGGCCATCCACATGTTGCCCCTTCCCTGGTGGTCCTAGTGGTGATCCCTGGTGGTCCAGTGTGGTGATCTGCGGGGGGGCTGCGCTGATAAACAATCAGCGCAGACCCCCCCTGCCAGGAGAGCCGCCGATCGGCTCTCCTCTACTTGCGTCTGTCAGACGCGAGTGAGGAAGAGCCGATCAACGGCTCTTCCTATTGACAGCGTGATCAGCCGTGATTGGACACGGCTGATCACGTGGTAAAGAGCCTCCGCCGGAGGCTTTTTACCAAGATCAGTGTAGCGGTGTGTCAGACTGACACACCGCTCCACCGATCGCCGCGATGCGCGCCCCCGGGGGCGCGCTGCGGCATGTTATCCTGAAGGACGTCATATGACGCCCAGTCAGGATAACACAACCACTTCCCGGACGTCAATCCGCCATAGGGCGGGCGGGAAGTGGTTAAAAAAAAAAAAAAAAAAAAAAAAAAGGTACTTGGGTGCACAGTCCACAGATCAGGAAATCTCCAGTCAAGTGTAAAAAACAGTCCTATTTAAATTTTCTTCCACCCAAAGTGACTGGAGACTTTAAAGACATCTTTGTGAGAAAAATCCACCACCTATAAAGGTATATGATTACCAGAGGTAAAATCAGCCGGCCGGCCTGCAAACACCCGTTCGTTATGGAGTGGAAACGCTGACGTCATCGTTTCCACTCCATAACGAACGGGTGTTTGCAGGCCGGCCGGCTGATTTTATACATGCTGTTTTAACTGTTTCCTTTGGTAAGTGTGCTACTTTATCCTTCATTAAACTGGTCAAACGGATTTACACTATGGTAGATATATTTCTTATTTTCCCGGGTCTCCATTACTGAGCCAATCACTACCGATGAATCCTGGGTGATCTTCCTTCCATGCAGCGACAGATGGTGATGTCCTTAAAGAGTGGATCTCTGGCACAAGGCTTTATTACAGCTTACCTCTGGTAATCATATACCTTTATAGGTGGTGGATTTTTCTCACAAAGATGTCTTTAAAGTCTCCAGTCACTTTGGGTGGAAGAAAATTTAAATAGGACTGTTGATAACGGAAGTTATTTCCTCACGGACTGTGTTTTTGTTTTTCTTATCTTCACACAACATTTTTATTAATTAGTTTTTATTTATTAATTAATTTTCTATTTTTTGCCTCAAAAATTTATTGTTCTTGTGTGGTTCATAGCGCATTCTTGATTTGATTTTTTCACATATGTTACTATATGAGTTTAGCATTTTTTGATCACTTTATATATTTTTCATTATTTTGATCATGGTTTGGGTTTAGCGCGGTTCCTTTATACACTTTATCCATTTTATTCTACACCTAAGAATTAGAACTGCAGCTTGGTATTAGAGGGAAGCGCGGTAATTTTATATTATTTTCTGATAAGTGTAAAAAACACACACAACAGGACACAATTCCTCGTGCATTACTACCAAACAATTTAATGAGTGCCAAAAAAGAAATGCAATGCCTCAGAGCTGTGAGGGAGGGGGCTTGACTCCTGAAACACGGTAGCTTTCCTACCAGATGGTCCTAAAGAAGTTGTTTGTTATATGCCGGCTTGTTTAATCACTTGTGAGTATCCATTTGTCTTTTGGGACTCAATAAATTGTATGGTGGGTAATGGACGAGGAGTTGCACCCTCTTATGTGTGTGTTTACAATCAAAGTACATGTGTTATATGGCTGACTAATGTTCATAAGGTAATTCTAAAAAAAAGTGGACATCACCATCCTCAGCCCTATGACAACTGCAGTCCCTGATTGTCTCTTTAGTGCTGCAATGTTGATGGGTGCTTCTAGCAGTGCCCACATTTCAGCTGAATGACAAGGATGTTAGTCCTCCACCAATGACGTGGCTGAGAGGGATGGCAGCAATACTAATCAGACTGGCAAGCAGAGTGGCTTCAGCAGATGAGCTGTCACAACCTGAACTTGGGTAGAAGATCACGGGATCATGGATTATATTACTATTTTTTCATTGCTCGGCTTGAGTTCAACTGTAAATAAACATACCACCAACTGAAAATAAAAATGGGCTTGAAGACCCTTTAATAATCTTGAATTCCCATTGCAAAAACAACATTTACATCCTCTCGAAAACAATATCATCGTTTGGAAACCCGTCAAGGAGATGTTCTTCGGATGCTTGCTATGTGCAACGTCGCTGTGGAAAAATCAGATGTGAAGGGAGAAAATGAGTCTGTGTGTGCTGTATTCACTAGCTACTTTGGAAAAAAAAAAAAAAAAAAAAAAACTACTGTCTTTTGGCACTCAAACTTGAAACCGCTTGAATTTTCCTCTTGCCGGGATGCGGAGTCCATCTGAGTCACTTTACCATGATTTTGCTCATTAAATAATTTTTGGATTGTACTCTGCATAGCTGCCAAGTTGTCCCCTTACAGCCAGATATTCCAGCAACATATTAAAGCCTTTTCTGTAAAGGGGATAAAGTAGCCGCAGACATCGCTTTTCGCACCAGCAAGATTGAAAGACATCAGGAGATAGGCCTCAAGTCTCCCAGCTGCCTCTCGAATTTGCTCAGCTCTATGTCCTTTACAGTTCTTCATGAACTCGCTCTTCTTCTGTCTTCAGTTTCAGCTCATCGGCTGTGATCTTCCCATCATTGTTGCGGTCTTGATGTTCAAACATGTCGGAAATTGACTTTTCCCGGTCTACTCCTGGTAGGAAGCGGCCCTTCCCTTCTTTTACCTGAGCATGTAAGAAGGCGGAAAACTGCAAAAGAAAAAAAAAAAAAAGTTAGTAGAAATGTCATCTTCTCCTGCAGATTCCTGGGATCCGATTGCACACCCCCAAGGGTTTGAAATAGGACCATTGCTGACTATGCACTTTCTACAGTGCAAAGTTTTAGCAAATGGGCTGGACAGGGATGTATAAGCCAGTTATTAATCAGGTTAGTGCCTCTGTTGACCCCCTGACAGGGTCACTTTAAGGCAGGGATTCTCCAGAGGTTCTTAGGGGGTTCCTTAAGCTGTGGCCGATTGACCTCCCATCTTATTTTGCCTTCAAGTGGAATGACACCAATGAACATTCAGACCACCACTGTAAGAATGTATTTATTCCTACTGACCAATAATGTAAGGGGCAGCAGTGCTGGGACAAGGCCATTTGGTGCCCAGGGCAAAGATGGCAAACTGCGCCCCCCCCCCCCCCCCATTTTTAAGAAAGAATCAATGTCATTTCAAAACAAGGATATACTTAAAACAATACAAATTTAATTAGGTTTAATGTGATAGAAACAGAGTTCACTCACACCTTTTAATTATATGTACAGTCAGGTCCATAAATATTGGGACATTGACACAATTCTAATCTTTTTGGCTCTATACACCACCACAATGGATTCCACCACTCGTCCACAGTGGGAGGATTCCCCCTTCCACCTGGAATGTGTAGATGGGGGAATTGGAACATTCTTTTATTTTTTCATTCAACCTAATAGTTGAATGAAAAAAGTGATGGGCTGCCCAAGAGCGAAGACTAAGATAGTTTAACCTCTTGACATCCACGCTATAGCTGAATGACGGCCACAGCGCGGACCTGAATTTCTGGGAGTGCACGTGCCCTGTGCGCGCTGTGATCACCGAGTCACTGAGTCCCGGCCCCTTACAATGTGATCAGCTGTCAGCCAATGACAGCTGATCACATGATCAAAACAAAAGCTCTGTGATCGTTTTTTTTTCTCCTCACGCTGACAGCGCGAGGAGAAAAAAAAGCTGATCACTGGCTCATCTGCAAGGGACATTGGTCCCGAAGAGGAAGAGGCAATTATGCCTCATCTGTGCCACCTGCCATTGCCACCTACCTATGCCCATGAGTGCCAGCTATCAATTCCCACAAGTGCCACCTATCAATGCCACCTATCAGTGTAACTGATCAGTGCCCATCAGTGCCGCCTCAACAGCGTACATCAATGAAGGAGAAAAATTACCTGTTTTCAAATTTTATAACAAAATATAATAACTTTTTTTTTTTTTTTTTTCATTCGGTCATTTACATTTTTTTTTAACAATAAATAAAAACCACAGAGGTGATCAAATACCACCAAAAGAAAGCTCTATTTGTGGGGAAAAAATGATAAAAATTTCATTTGGGTACAGTGTTGTATGACCGCGTAATTGTCATTCAAAGTGCGTCAGCGCTGAAAGCTGAGAATTGGTCTGGATAGGAAGGGGGTTTAAGTGCCCAGTAAGCAAGTGGTTAAATCTCAGCTGTTTCAGCGAGAACTGGCTAAGATTAGAACCATTAATGGGCAGGCTGAATGTACCAAGTTGATCGATCAAATTGGGTACAACCAGCCTGCCGGATACTTATGATTATCACTAGCGGTTGCTATATCTGCTAGTGATAATCACTGTTTGTGGGGACAATACAATTGCTCAGCAGAAGGGATTCCCCTGTCAGCACTGACTGTGCTGACAGGGCAATCATTTACATTTCTTTCCTGCAATCTGTGGTTACTGGAAAGAAATTTGTACCATCTATTGTCTAACTGAAAGTGAAAGTGAAAGTTAGTGAATATCTTGAAAGAACATGATGGGGGGAGGGGGAGACAGATGGAGATAAGGACAGTTCAGTGATTACATTGCACTGTAGTGTACACAGTTGCTCACTCACCCAGGTCCAGGCTGGATACTCAGGCATCTTTGGCACACAGGATCTGCAGCTGCTGTTTTCATATTTCCCTCCCACACATCCCCTCTCTTCAGATACATCTGCACGCCGGGGATAGTGTGGGCGGGGCGGGAAGTCACTGAAGGAGCAGAGGTGGGAGGAGGAGGTGCTGTATTCCTCCCTGATCTCCTGTCAGTGAGGGGGGAGGTAATGTGTTCGCTGGGCTGTGTAAGTGTCACAGTCAGACACACTTACACAGCTGCAGCCACCAGTTTCACAATATTACAGACTGATTCTCCTATCCTACGGACGGGAGAAATCAGTCTGTTTCTTCACAGTTACCAAGATAATGGGAGGCTTGTCCGCTCCTCCCCTGCTGGTTCAATCCCTCTGAAGTCGCTCTCCTCCCTGCCAATGAGGGGGAGGGAGCAGATCGGTCGGAGCGGCTCTCACATTATGCTCAGAGTCAGCGAGCAGAGGGAGAAATCCGCCCCCTCTCACACTCCGCCCAGGGCACCCGCCCCTCTCGCCCACCCCTTGTACCGGCCCTGAGGGGCAGTCTTCCTACTGACCCCTAATTTTTTCCGGGAGTTCCCTGAGACATGAAAATTTCTAGAGTTCCTCTGGTGTGAAAAGGTTGAGAAAGGCTGCTTTAAGGTATGAAGACAAGTTAAAAGCATATCAAATCAGCTGGGAACAGACAAAATACCTTCAAGTACTGTAAGTTACAACACAAGGTTTTACCATTGTTTATGATGGATCTGCTAAGCAAAAGACCCTTCCCTACATCACCGTGTATGCTGTGCTATACAATATATACGCAATAATGCTCTATTCTGTATACTATACTATCTTTACGCCGCACAAATTGAGCTTGTACACATGCTGTCTTTTAAATACACCGCATTGTTACACTCTATACCCAGAGCTGTATATGCTACACTGTGTATATTGTGTTGCACTCTATATAAAAACGTTCTACATTATACCATATCTGTACACTGTGCTTTATGCTCTGTAAATCAACACTTGTCCATTTTGCTCTACTTTAGCTATTCCACATCAGTCTGCCATGTACAATATGCTGTACCTTATATACTCCACTCACTTCAACCTTTATACGATACTTGCTATATACTACACCAGTGGTTTTCAACCTCAGTCCTCAAGTACCCACAAAGGGCCAAGATTTGGGAACTTCCCTTAGATAAAATAGCTCTCATCAATACCATGTCATTGGTATTGATTTAAATCAGCTGTGCAAAGTAAAGGAAAACCTGAAAACTTGGATCTTGGGGGGTACTTGAGGACTGTGTTTGAGAACCACTGGTGTACACCATTCCTCTTTTTACTAACTTGCAGCACAGCGAGTTTGTACAGAACTGGTTTCCTGGCTTCAATTCCCACCAGGGACCCCATCTGCATTGAGTTTGTTAGTTCTCTCCTCACTTCTCTAGGTTTCCTCTCACAATCAGGATTCCATCCAAAACTGGCTATTGTGTCTGTATCTAGTAGCTGTGTTAGGGATGTTGGATTGTAAGCTCTGTCAGGGTCTTGAATAGATGTAAATGATCTGTGTATTCTGAAAATATGAATATATGCTATATAAATAAAGAAGACAAATCTTTGGCCACTCACCTCTTCCAGTGGAACCTCACTATTCTTGTCCAAGTCCATTATTTCAAAGAGGTTGTCTGGAGTGTCTGCAAGCCAGATGAACAGGTAACCCTCTGGGACCCCTTCTTCTCTGTGGAATAACTCTACATCAAACCTCATTACAGCACTGGGGGGAATTCCACGAGCTACAAAGAGGTGGAAGAGGAATACTCTCAAAATTTTACAGGTTTCCAAAGAAAAGTAAATGTAAACATACAAAAAGTGCATATTAAAAAAGGGAAACAACAATTGTTTTGGGTCAGTCATACAATCTTGGTTTCGGAAATACATTTAATACAGGGCTCACCTATGACAAATGATTTACAGAGCACTCTGGGTCCTCTAATGAGAGGGCACAGGAGTAGTGGTTTGCTTTCACGCATTATTTATCCGATTGAAACTTCTGACAAAGCAATGCAAAGGAAGGGGGGGGGGGGGGTTAGCCACTCATTCTAAATCATATGTGTGTATAAATTTTGTCTCAGGAAACTGAGCATTGTAAAAAGACAGACAATTTCCAACATGACAGATAAGGACAGCCTTGAAAATGTGTGAAAATTAGCCTAGAGGGCCACCTCCTGGCTAACAAAATACTTTACAAAAGAGAGTACCAGTTTGAAGTCTAGCTTTCATCAGGAACCTTATTGTACAAGCTCTTCCAAATCCAAACAGAAGACAAAACAAACTTGCAGTCTGCACCCCCCACCCCAGCAATGGTTAAATGCTTGCTTTTGCCTAGGAGGTAAAAAAACAAGGTGTAATACCTTATTCCTTGCTCCAGCAATGCAGCCTCCTCTCTAAGGTGGTTCTGGCCCCTGTTGTACTTCTGCCTCCTCCACATATAACTCACGGTTACTAGATCCGCGGTGGATGTTATGGCACTCAAGGACCACTCACAGCCCAGCATAACGAAGGGAGAAAATGACTTGAACAGGGGTAAGACAAGTAAAGCAGCCTTTTAATTACCACCTAGATGTAGTGAACATTTAACCCTTGTGGTGAGGATTGGGGGGCACTGCAAGGTTTCCCCCACCTTCCAGCTCGGAGTTTGGCTGGAATTACCTCATATGTGTAAGCTAGCAATTAGATAGTCATGGATACCATTTTCCTGGAAATTTGGATCTGAAGTTGGATTCTAAAACTTCAGGTGTCAACTGTTATGTAGAGAATTATTGGGATATCATATTACTAGTGGTCTTAGACTTAAAATTGCTAAATACAAGTCAATTTGGTGCCCATAGCATGATGTTTATGCTATCCATTTTCACAGCAATGCAGTGTATTGCTGTCTCCCAGGGGCACGCTGGAGTATTTGTATCCTGAATATGCAGCGATGGGATTGTATTGAGCCTTCAGCACTGCTGATACTAAATCCAGGATCTAATTGATGCATCCGGTGCTGGCCTTCCTCCCTCTAATGGCTGCTCCTATAATTAGTAATACTGTTTACATGCCCCTGCTGAGATATTAAGCTATATCCAATATCCTTTCTAACTGCTGATTGAACTTTCTCATCCTACCGTGACTTGCATGATTTTGCTTTTCAATTTAAGATAGAGAGAGATATTCCCTTCTCTGTCTCATCTATGAACCTTGGCCGTGTCCTGAGGAAGCCTAACGGTGAAACGCGTAGACATACAAGGGCTCACTGCACAATAATCATAGATGCTATATGTTACAACTGCCATTTTGTTTTTTAGATATTTGTATTTTTCAATAAATTTATATTTTTTATACTGCTATATCTTCTCCACTGTTTCTTAGCCTAAATACCTAATACTTAGTACTACCTTATGTTGTATCTTCGATGGGGTAAACAGTTCTATCTCTATTTGCGGATGATACTAAGCTAAGCAGGGCAATAACTTCTCCGCAAGATGTGGAAACCTTGCAAAAAGATCTGAACAAATTAATGGGGTGGGTAACTACATGGCAAATGATGTTTAACCACTTCAATACCAGAAACTTAGACACCTTCCCGCCCAGCCCAATTTTCAGCTTTCAGCGCTGTCACAATTTGAATGACAATTGCGCGGTCATGCTACACTATACCCAAACAAATTTTTTATCATTTTGTTCCCGCAAATAGAGCTTTCTTTTGGTGGTATTTGATCACCTCTGGGGTTTTTATTTTTTGCGCAACAAATAAAAAAAGACCGAAAATTTTGAAAAAAAAACACGTTTTTCTTTGTTTCTGTTAAAATTTTTTGTAAATGAGTACGTTTTCTTCTTCAATGACGGGCACTGATATGGCTGCACTGACGGGCACTGATATGGCTGCACTGACGGGCACTGATACGGCGGCACTGATGGGCACCGATGAGGTGGCACCAATGAGGTGGCACTGATGAGGTGGCACTGACGGGCACTGATGATGGGCACTGATAGGCGGCACTGATGCGCACTGATAGGTGGCACTAATGGGCACTGATAGGTGGCACTGTTGGGCACTCATAGGTGGCATTGATGGGCACTCATAGGTGGCGTTGATGGGTAGTTATGGGTGGCACTGATAGTTGGCACAGATAGGCACGGATGGGCACTGATAGGTGGGCACAGATGGGCACTGACAGGTGGCACCGATGGACACTGATGGGTGGCACTGATGATACTAATTGATGGCAGTGATGCCCCTAAGTGTGGCATTGCTGGGCATCACTGCAACATAATTGTGCCAATCAGTGCCCATTTGTGGGCACTGATTGGCACAGATTTGGCACTGACTGGGCACATGTGGATGGCCATGGGGTACATACCTGGCCATCCACATGTTTCCCTTCCCTGGTGGTCCTAGTGGCGATCCCTGGTGGTCCAGTGTGGTGATCTGCGGGGGGGCTGCGCTGATAAACAATCAGCGCAGACCCCCCCTGCCAGGAGAGCCGCCGATCGGCTCTCCTCTACTTGCGTCTGTCAGACGCGAGTGAGGAAGAGCCGATCAACGGCTCTTCCTATTGACAGCGTGATCAGCCGTGATTGGACACGGCTGATTACATGGTAAAGAGCCTCCGCCGGAGGCTCTTTACCAAGATCGGTGTAGCGGTGTGTCAGACTGACACACCGGTCCACCGATCGCCGCGATGCGCGCCCCCGGGGGCGCGCTGCGGCATGTTATCCTGAAGGACGTCATATGACGCCCAGTCAGGATAACTGAACCACCGCCCGGCCATCAATCCGCTATAGGCCGGGCGGGAAGTGGTTAATGTAGAAAAATGTAATATAATGCATTTGGGTGGCAAAAATATGAACGCAATCTATACACTGGGGGAAGAATCCCTGGGGGAATCTAGGATAGAAAAGGACCTGGGGGTCCTAGTAGATGAAAGGCTCAGTAATGGCATGCAATGCCAAGCTGCTACTAACAAAGCAAACAGAATATTTGCATGCATTAAAAAGGGGATCAACTCCAGAGATAAAACGATAATTCTCCCACTCTACAAGACTCTGGTCCGGCTGCACCTAGAGTATGCTGTCCAGTTCTGGGCACGAGTCCTAAGGAAGGATGTACTGGAAATGGAGCGAGTACAAAGAAGGGCAACAAAGCTAATAAAGGGACTGGAGGATATTAGTTATGAGGAAAGGTTGTGAGCACTGAACTTGTTCTCTCTGGAGAAGAGACGCTTGAGAGGGGATATGATTTCAATTTATAAATACCGTACTGGTGAGTTTACCAAGACACGTGGCCACTCATTAAAATGAGAAGAAAAGAGGTTTAACCTTAAACTATGTAGAGGGTTTTTTACTGTAAGTGTGGCAAGGAGGTGAAATTCCCTTCCACAGTCGGTGGTCTCAGCAGTGGGGGGGGCATCGATAGTTTAAAAAAAACTATTAGATAAGCACCTGAACGACCGCAACATACAGGGATATACAAAGTAATACTGACATATAATCACACACATAGGTTGGACTTGATGGACTTGTCTTTTTTCAACCTCACTTTCTATGTAACAGTAATCATCAAGTGGAGAAGATATGGCACAACAGTTACATTACCAAGAACTGGACGTCCATTCAAAATTGATGAAAAGACGAGAAGAAAACTGTCCAGGGAGTCTGCCAAGAGGCCTACAGCAACATTAAAGGAGCTGCAGGAATATCTGGCAAGTACTGGCTGTGTGGTACATGTGACAACAATCTCTCGTATTCTTCATATGTCTGGGCTATGAGGTAGAGTGGCAAGACAGAAGACTTTTCTTACAAAAGAAAAACATCCAAGCCCGGCTAAATTTTGCAAAAACACATCTGAAGTCTCATAAAAGCATGTGGGAAAATGTGTTATGCCCTGATGAAACCAAGGTTGAACTTTTTGGCCATAATGTCAAAAGATATGTTTGGTGCAAAAACCCCACCACACATCACCAAAAGAACACCATACCCACCATTAAGCACGGTAGTGGCAGCATCATGCTTTGGGGCCATTTTTCTTCGGCTGGCACAGGGGCTTTAATCAAGGTACAGGAAATTATGAACAGTTTCAAATACCAGTCAATATTGGCACAAAACCTTCAGGCTTCTGCTAGAAAGCTGAACATGAAGAGGAACTTCATCTTTCAGCATAAGGATCCAAAGCATACATCCAAATCAACAAAGGAATGGCTTCACCAGAAGAAGATTAAAGTTTTGGAATGGCCCAGCCAGAGCCCAGACCTGAATCCCATTGAAAATCTGTGGGGTGATCTGAAGAGGGCTGTGCACAGGAGATGCCCTCGCAATCTGACAGATTTGAGTGTTTTTGCAAAGAAGAGTGGGCAAATATTGCCAAGGACAGATGTGCCATGCTGATAGACTCATACCCAAAAAGACTGAGTGCTGTATTAAAATAAAAAGGTGCTTCAACAAAGTATTAGTTTAAGGGTGTGCACACTTATGCAACCATACTACTCTTTTTTATGTCTACTTCCCTCCACAAAAGATTTCAGTTTTTTGTTCAACTGAGTTGTACAGATTATAGGTCACAGAAAGGTGTGCGTTAGTGTGTGTGTGTGATATATATAAAATTTTTATTTATTTTTTCTCTTCCATGCACATTCAGGCCCACAAAGTCAAACAACTGTGGCTGTTGCTTTTATTAATGGAACATCTGCTACTCAGATTATAACTGCATAGTCCAGGAAACAGTATGAGCTCATGTCGGCAAACAATGCTGACCGACACAGGTCTTCATATTACCTTTTATGTATATTTAAAAGGCTTATGATTATGTCTACAAAGTCTTCTCATTGAAGAGGAACTAACAAAATATAAAAGATCAAGGAGTAAAACAGGAGAAATGCCCCCAACCCAACCTGCTCACCTGTGTTTTGACAGTTTGATTTAAGCAGTAAAGAGGGTAATTCAGAGTTACAAAAATTTAATCAGCACAGCAAGAAGCAATCCTATAAGGCCCCTTTCACACGGGCTCCTCCGCTAAGCGGAATCCACTTGTTCGGTGGGGGTTTGCTCCACTGATCCCTGCTGAGCAGGCGGATGACAGGTCTGTGTCCGCTCCACTATGCAGAGCGGACGCGGACACAGACACAATCCCGCTCTCCTCTATGGGGCAACTGGATAGAAACGGGCTGCCTGTGCGCTGCCATCCAATCCGCCAGACTGATGGGGAATAGGACCACCTGTTTTTGACAGACAGGATCGGATGGCGGCGGGTGTCAGGGGATAAAAGTAAAGTATGGTGTGGTTTTAATGAGAGGCACTGAGGGAGTTCTCAGTGCAATTATTCTGTTTCTCATTTAAAAGAAATTTGGCTGTCATTATGGACATCTCCTTTTCAATGCCCGTTCCCATTGTCATGCTGAACAGTGGCTGGAGCAAGCGACCAGGAAAAATGCAAGTAAAGACTTCTGACTTTCATGGTTGAGGACCTCCGGTATAGTGTGGGAGATTTACTAAAACTGGGGCACTTAGAATCTGGTGCAGCTGTGCCAATCAGCTTATGCAGTTAAACTTTGACAATAAAACCTAGAACCCGATTGGTTTTTATGCAGAACTGCACCAGATCTTGCACTCTCTAGTTTTAGTAAAGCTCCCCCAATAAATCCAGAGGGTTAGCAAAAACAGCCAATCAATTAACATTTTCAGAAAGGGCAACCAGATATCGATCATGATAGGTTAAGTGCAACAAGCATTGTGTGTAATAAGCCAGCTGACTCAGAGACTTAAGCTGACCATAGATGGATCGAAATTCGGCCGGTTCAGCAAAGATAGGTCGAATTGCCATCCATGTTTGGCCATCACTGTTCAGTTACAGGAGCAGATCAGTGTATTCTGGCAGCAGGGAGTCCGACTACATAATTAGTTAATTATATATATTACACACACACACACACACCCACACACACACACACACACACACACGCACGCACACAATACTAGTGAAATCCAGTGGCGGCTCTCTTTTTTTTTGGGTGGGCAGCAAATCACCCCCCCAGTGGGAGGCAACGCCCGCTCTAGGTAGGTCAGTCGGGTCAGCCGCAACCCCCCCCCCCCCTCCGAGTCGGTCATTAAGCCTGGCAATTACCCCATGTAGGTTGCGGGTGGATTGTGGCCTCCTACTGGCAATGGGCAAAAGCATGCATGGGTGAGGGCGGCGCCCGCGTGCCTCTAATGGAAGCGCCTTTTTCTCTCTCCTTTGCTTCTTTATAATAGCTAAACCTGAAATTCATACACTCAAAATGCAAAAGCGACTCAAGGCGTTGACTCATCCCATACGGGACGTCTCACACTAGCGTTTCAGTTGGACAAAGTCAGCCACGGTGCAAGAAACTATGAAGGGTGCCCCCCCGACCCCGCCTTCCTTTTGAGCCCAGGAACCTTCCCACCAATCCTGGGGGGGGGCCCTTTTTTTACAGTCCTGCAGCGGGACCCTTTTACATTGTTTGTAGTGGGCCCCCTTCCTGCAGTCTTGGGGCTCCCTCGTGATGGCATAACGCCATTGCCCGGTTGTATGTGCAACCCTTGCAACCCTGGTAGTTCTGACTCTCTGGTGTCAGTAGTTTTTTTAATTTTGTGATTTTTTTTCCTCTTTTTATCATTTTATTTATCCAATTTTTCTTTTATACAATTTTTTTTTTTAACAGGAGCCCTGTTGGGAGTCTTCTTAAAACAGCCCTCTGATGTTTCACTTTTGAGACAGAAAAAGGTGATAAAGGAAACCGCCCTCAATCTCCATCTCTGCTGCACAGAATGAATGGACAGGAATAGCTCTGTACAGAGATTGCCGTTCATTCACAAGCTGAAGCATAGTAAACACCATTTACTGTTATTCCTTTTCTAAATGGACACAGGAGAGATCGGTACCGATCACTCACTGTGACCATTTAGAAAAGGAAGGGGCTAGTAAATGACATTTACTGGCCCCTTCCCCGCTCTCCATTCTGACACAACTCTGGCACAGCAGCTATCACCAGAGGGAAAGGGTGAAAACAGCAGCAGTGTCCCAGGGTAGGGAGTTGCACACAAGGGCCTGGGGGTAGCAGAAGAGAAGAGGAGAAGCACACATTTAATTTTAATAAAGTTCCCTCCCTTGAATACCTCAACCCCTATATATGATCTTCTAGGATCTACGCACAACCTGTTTTAATCCCTTGACTTATACCTGGATATCACACTCACCTCCACTTTCTCCATGGCCCAGATGTGGGGGAACAGTGAGGGATCTTTTCTCCCCAACACACATGCCTGTTAGACCCAACTCCAGACCATCTATTACTTTGTTTGCTCCGAGGTTGATCTGTTGGGGGGCTTCAAAGTCATACCTGGCACACAAAAGCAATTTATTAGCGTCTCAGATCTTCTGAGCCAAGTTCACCTATTAGCGGGTAGTTAGCAGGAGGTATGCTGTACTTACGAGGAGAAGATCTGAGTTCCATCCATCAGAGAGCAGTTGTAGTGATACTGAATAAAATCACCCTTTTTGGAAGTAACGTTGCACACCTCTGGTTTATAGATCACCTCTATATCCACAGAGTCTTTGGGATTGTGAAAATCTAGCACATGGACGTCAAATATCAACACAGCAGATCCAGGAATGCTTTCTCCTTTAAAGTTAAAAAAAATAATTACTTGAAGGGAAATTTGGGTTTACACCATGTTTATTTTTTTTTTAAACAATTAACTCACAATTTATAATGTTTGGAATGTTTGAACTCCAATTTGGACTCAATTTAGATTGGATTCGGGACGATCAGCCAGGGCGGAATATTGATTGTTTTGCATCGATCAGCAAACTAAGACTACATGGTGGAAGCAAAGATGTGATTGATAATTTACAGTCGTAAGTTACAATCGTATCTTAACCCCTTCACGCCGACCTCCTCTTTAGGAGTTCTAAAAGCCGGGAGGCAGAGGCAGGCATTCGGGTTATGTGACCACTGTGATTGGCTTTCACAGCAATCACGATCTCAAAGCTGCTGATTGCAAGTATGCATCGGGAGCTTACCGATCCCCAGGCTACTGTGCTGGGAGCGCACAGGGAGAGTGCTCTCAGCAAGGCATGTTGTAAACACAGGGCCGCATATATGCGGCCACACAGCATCAAGGCCCACCTGCCAAAAGGCCGCATATACAGTAGGTGTATGGCCGGTGCCAAGGAGTTATCTAGCAATCAAAATTTACTTCCCCATGTGGCTACCTGTTGATTGAATGGGTTGTTGACTAGAGATCGATGATTCAAACTGGAAGAGATAGTTTAGAAAATTAATCGATCATTTATTAAAGCAATGGCTTGCCAACCTCAAGATGCCCACCTGCCACAAGGAAGAGGAAATGAGGACAAGGTAGTCTCCTTCAAGGAGTTAAAATGTTTTTCTTGATCTTGGGTAGGGAAGGGTTATATTTTTTTTTATTTTTTTTTATGGCTCTGCTATTTTTTAATATCTCCTAAACTGAATTTTTGGCCGATATTTATAGTAAGACTTAATATAGGCACAAAATTGAACTAGAGACTGTACTACCGCTTTAACTATAAATGCCATTAGAAATATCTGATCATTTTGGGGACCCTTCAGACAGGATTATTTATATAAAAAGTCACTTACCTGCTCCATTCTCTCCATAACCCAGATGTGGTGGGATGATTATTCTCCTCCACTCTCCCACACAAACGCCCTGCAGGCCAGAGTCCATGCCAGCAATAATGTAGCCCATTCCGATGTATGTGTTGTAGCTTGTGTTTCTTGAGTAGCTGTGCAGAACACAACACACATTTGTTAGGGATATATCCTGCATTTGACAAGATGGGTCATTATTTAAAGCTATAGTAGACCATGCAACTAGTATGTGGCCCAGCACTGTGTAGCCAACATAGTGTTTTATGTAGGTGGCAATAGTGTTTCTATACATACATACTCTGGGAAACTTTTGAAGACTATTATGAAGAGACACAGGAGCCTGCATGTGTAGAGAGATGGCCTTCAAGTTGGGTATTAAAGAGACAGGGGACCCTTAACGATTTTGCTATGGGGCCCTATCACACACACATAGTTACAGCATGGCGAGGCCTAATCTCATGTTGCCATTTTACCGGCTTTGTGTAAGCCTTTGTGGAATCTTACACAATCATACAAGCTACACTAATCCAGTGTGAAAAATCTGCCTCTGTGCAGGAGCTTCCTGTAATGACTGATCACTGCTGCTTTCTCTCTTTGTGCAGGGTGACTGGTCTCATCTCCGCCCACTCCTGTAGTTTTCTGCAGACAGCCTGTTGTGGGTGGGGCCTAGGGTGACCACGTTTCCAAACTGCCATTCAGGGACACCCCCCCAGCATGCACCATGTGACATCACCGGGTGGCCCCGCCCCTTACCTGTTTAAGAAATGTCGGGTGGCCGTGCTTGAGAGTGAAGCAGGGTTTATATGCTACTTAGTGCCTTAGATAGAAAAAGCATTTGTTATTTGTTTCATGTATGTAAGCTCAACATTGCAGTTACAGGCAGCCACTTAGTTTCAAAAAGTGTAATTGTTCTTTCAATGTCAGGCTACGATACATGAAAAAAATGCTCTTCATATCTAAGGCAATAAAGTTGCATATAAAAAAAAAAAACCCTGTACTTTACACTACAAAAGGAATACAAATGACCCGAGGGATCTGGAGTAAACATTGGACATACACCGACCCACCTGTCCACTACACTAACCTACCTGTCCACTACTCCCACACACATGTACAATCCAGGTAGATCGGTGGATTTTGCTCACCAGTCTCCAGAGCCTAAATGATGATCACCCATCAAATGAGTGCCCTCCCCCAGCTGTTCCTCGGTATCCCCCGCCGTACGCTCCTCTGCACTAAGCGCTGCCCCTCCCCCTCATGCACACGTGGGCCACCCGAGTCCCGCACCTGAGGAATCATGGGGAACAGGCTCTACCACAGGAGTCCCTTGGTGGGAGGAGGGTGCTGCGGCTCAGTGCCTTGCTCCGGGATATGCCTCATTGAAAGTGTATGGTGGGGCTGGAGAAAACACTAGTTGGCACAGTTGGGTCACTCTTGGGACAGCAGTCATGGCAGCATAGGAAAGATGTTGCACTCGGGAGAGAGCATTGGCTGCCCCCCCACGCTACACCACTGGGGCTGCCCGGGCCAGATGACGTCATCGGCAGAATCGCTGACGGACTGCATCAGTTTCATTCCGGGACACTACATTACCCCAGAATGAAGGTGCTCGGGAATCGGGACAGGCCTGCCAAATGCAGGACTATCCTGGGCAATCCGGGACACGTGGTCACCCTAGGCCTGCTGGGACCCCCCACAGCTCTACTAAGGCCATGTGCAACACAGGGAAGAAGAGTTCACCACTTTAGTGCCCTCCAGAACTTTATTGTGGAATAAAAGAAACAAATTATACTCACAAAGCCAGTGTAAATAATAGCATTGTATATAACCCATGAAGCAGAAGGAAGCCCATTACTGAACTCCTTAGGTACAAGTAATAGTACCCTTTGATGCATTTCTGGGGGACGTGCCCCTTTCTTCAGAGCAGAACTGAATGTTCCCCGAAACGCATCAGCTGGTACTATCATCCACTTCCACTCATCCACTATCATCACTAGTCTTAAGAGGGCTGTAGTTCCTGGATTATTCAGTGTGGGTTGCATAGTGGTCACCATTATCAGAAAAATTATCAAGAATGGCGTAGGTAGGGATACATCTAAACTACAACATAATCACGCACGTGAATGTGCTCTGAGGGTGTAGGATTATACTAAAAAGTCCATAGGTCCAAAGATATCTGTGGCAGCTTATCATTGAGACTCAATCTCTGCAACATATAAAGGACACATCAGAGGGCACCAACTAAATGCAGTATTATAATAAAATATTTTCCTATATACTGCACTTAGTTGGCGTCCTCTGTTGTTATCAGAATATGTCAAGTATCCATTTCCTTATAGCACTACATCAGGGGTAGGCAATCCCCGGCACGCAAAGCCTCTTTTGCCGGCACCCAAAGCCCTCCCCAACAGCAGAGCAGTGCAGGGAAGTGTCAGTGAGACACTAATGCATTACAACCTCACAATTCCCCATGCCGCACCTGCACTGGGGGGGAAGGCACTGTGCCCCTACACATTGTAAACAATGGGAAACATTGATTGGTTATCTAACTTTGTAGTAGCTGCGATTGTCAGCTCTTGTGATGGGGTAGAGATTGGGTGCAGTTCTGCTAGGGGGACTGTCCCTGTTTGCAGGAGGAGGAGGACTGATTGGCCACTGCCAATCATAGTCCTGCTAGCTCCACCCACCATCTGGAGGAAGATGACTCGCTTGGTTGCCACTACCAATCTCAGAAAGAAGGGATTTCACTGTGATTGAGAAAACCCCAATCAGGTGACAATTTGTGGAATTACTGTTGAGCGTCTAGGAACTTTGCTGGAAAAAAAAAAAAAAAAAATCACAATCAACTTTTTCTCAGCTGTGGGGGCTCGATCTTGCATACAGGCCCACTGCTTTCACAAAATGCCCCTGACCTGAGCTTATCATTGCGCATCCATTCCAGATGCTTCTATGTGACTTCACATACAAGCACGTGGGCTGGATGCGAGAGGTGGATCAGCGGGGATGAGTGTGCCAGGACAGGTAGATGTGTCTCATCTCTGCTTCCTTTCACTACTCTGCATATCGCGCATATCAGATGAGAAGAGGGTACAGCAGTGGGTAGAGCAGTGGGGCAGCGGGGGGAGGGGTTCAGTGGAGGGCAGAAGAGCAGGAGGGTACGATGGTGGGGCAGATGTGCAGGGGGGGTACAGTGGTGGAAGAGATGAGAAGGGGGTTCAGCAGTGGGACAGAAGAGCAAGGGGGTTACAGTGATGGGGCGGATGAGCAGAAGGGCAGAAGGTACAGTGGTGTGTGAGATGAGGAGGTTCAGCAGTGAGACAGAAGAGCACAGTACGGTACAGTGATAGGGCAGATTAGCGGGGGGGGGGGGGATACAGTGGTGGAAAAGATGAGCAGGGGGTGTTCAGTGTTGGGGCAGATGTGAAGGGGAGGTGCATTAGTGGGACAGATGAGCGGGGGGTTACAGTGGTGGGGCAGATGAGCAGGGAGATACAGTGGTGGGGCAGATGAGAAAGGGGGAACATTGTTGGGGCAGATAAGCAGGGTGGTACAGTAGGGGGGACATGCTGTGTTCCTGTGCTGCTTACAGTAACACCAATAAAGTAATTTGCACATTGTATCCGTGTGATCCAATTTTTTGTCTTCACATAGTCCTTCCATATATAACAGATCTACCTGGAATCAAAGAACGTTCCATCCATAAGGGTGCCATTATAATGGTAGCGGACGAAGTCTCCTGTAACTGCCTTGCGCTTACACGGCTGAGGGATGATTTGGTTCTGTACGGTGATCCCATCTTTTGGATTGTGAAGGTCAATCAGAAGGACGTGAAATACCAGAGAGGCATGTGCAGGTATGACTGTTCCTGGAAACAGAAAATAAACTGATGTTACAAGATTTCTAACCCATCTTAGAACAATCTTTAGCTAGTAACCCTATTCATATTGATCTCTAGCCAAAGAGCTAAATAAACACATTCGTGGGAACAGTTTAGCCTTTCAAAGATTTATTAATTCCGTTTAGCCAATTCTTCTGATCCAGGTGCCCCTACCAGACAGCACAGCCAGGTCATGGCCCTCCATTCTAACAGCAGCAGCACAGTCTGGTCAAGAATACACCCCCATCCTGCTGGATTGGACAATGAAGGGGTTGCAAGAATACATTGATTAGGTCAGCCTTTGACCCACTCTATCCTGTTTGTTTAGATATACAGGCTCACTAATGCAGCTACAATACAATTAGACATTATTCATATGAAAATAGAATGAAAGTGGAACTAAACCCATCAAATTAACCATTTCTCAAAACCGTTATCATTCCTGGCATGCCAGGAATGATAACCGTCACAGTTGCTTGTGTTCTCAAAAAACTGTCAAGCCATTCTGGCTTGGCTGGTGTCATTACTGATCACATGTGAAGCACCATGGCAACTGCAGATCAAATAGAGGCCAAGATGACAGCTTCCTTGGTTGTGAAATATTGGAGGGTTCAGTTCCGCAATAAAGTGCTTGTAAACCTCAGACGTAAAGCGTGAACAAAGCATATCCCTCTATAGGATGTACTTGTCTCAATCCAGAGCACTAAGTGTCAGCTATCAGCATGAATCGCTTCTGACATGTTTTCCTGATACTAAGAAAAAAAGTGATAGAGAAGGAGCTTCAGGACACAGCCTGTGATTGACAGCCTCAGCTCTGTTCCAGTGTGCTATGTGAGGGGGGGCCTGTCTCTTCAGCTCTCAGAGTGCAAGTTCATCACTCTGTCCCCTTTTTTTCCCCTGAAAGCTCAGACAAGCCTAATAAATGCTGTAGAGAAGAGAAGATGCAGATAAACAGGTACAACTTATGTAGGAGGATTTTTTTTCACCTGAGGCCAGTCACTTCCCTGGGTATATGTGAGGGTTTACAACCACTTTAAGTATTTCTGTCTCTGAAACTTTGCAATTACCATATCCTTTTTCTGCGTAAGCCAAAAATGGTGGGACGATGACTTTTCTCAACTCTCCAGCACACATGCCCACCAGACCTTGATCCATGCCTTTAATCAGCCAACCAGATCCAACATACGTGTTATATGTGCTAGAACGACTGTAACTAAAAAAGGGAGAGAAAACATGATGATATTATTCATGTGTTATTTTTTTTTTTTTTTTAATGAAAGAGTAAATCTAGGCAACGGAAAAAATAAAAAAATAAATTAAAAAAATTCACTCCCTGGACTGTGATCCAATAACATGGTGCTACAGTCAGATTGTTCACCTTGGGCTCACTTGCCCACCATACCACTGAAATTCATAGAACGTTGTGCAATCTGCTGTTTTAGGATGCCATGGTAGCCAGTCACATGACATGATTTTTGTACATGGACCCTCCCCTACAGGGGCTATGTGGTCATGTGACCAGCCACAGTAGCATCCTGAGGACAGGTACCTTAGGTCAACTTTAACCTTTAAACACATTCAGGGTCTGGCGTATTATCCACAGTGATCTGACTTTGCCAGACAGCGGGGAACCTACCTGGTATTCACTTCCTTTGGCTTAAAAAACAGAAGTCCTAAGGAACAAAGTGCTGACCCTTGTTTACAACTTTCAGTAGCGAGTGGATTATACCCTTAAACTATCTACTTGAAGTTGCTGCCAGTTAGGCAGATTTATTGTCTCTAATTATGCATGGCAGCTAGCATGAGCATTGGGAATCACCACGGAGCAAACTACCGTAATCATTTGATTGGCTCTAAAGGTTGACATGCTCTAGTGTAACAACCCTACCCAAGCCATGTCATACATGAGGAAAGAAGGGGAAATTTATATCTCACGTCATTTGTAAGCAGCCAGTCATTAAGGAGCAGTCCATTCAGAGCAGAACGTGACGGGGATGTCCCTTTTGTAGCCTGTTTACATCAATCTACCCCCGATCTGTCACGTTTAGGTCCGGAAAAATAAAGGTGGACGTGGACCTCTTCTATTTTTTTTTTCTGGACCTGAACAGACTCAAAGTAAATCGAATGTAATCGCCACGTGTCTGCTTACATCGGCCCAGGCACATGGTTATCTAGAGCCCAGGGGGCAAACATACCAAACTGCACCCCCCCACCCCAAGATGTATGAGCATTATGTGGAAGCAAAAATCCCCCCCCCCCAAAATAAAAAAAGCACTAATCTGTATGCTTACCCCCTCAAAATCCTCCTTCCTCATCCCCCCGCCTAGCACAAATCTCTACCCCCCCCCCCAAATTGCCCCTCCTAGCATACACAAACCCCTAAAATTCCTACCAGCACAAATCCCCCCCCCCCCAAAAAAAAAAAAATGAAATAAAATAGTCCCCTTTCCTACCAGCACAAATTCCCTCCATCCTCTACCACATCACCTCTTCCAGCACAAACCTCCCCCCAAATCACCATTCCTAGCACCCCCCCTTCCTAATTTCCCCTTCTACACTCTAATTCTCCCTCCTAACACAAATGCCTCCCCCCATTCCACCTCACATGATACCACAGTGCCCAAGGCTGCCGACCCTTTTGCCCACCCCTTGTCCCGGCCCTGCATCTGCCTGCTCATAGGCTTACAAGGAGCCTGATCACACAGCCTGTATTAAAAGGCCCATAACAGCAACTATGGCTACTCAATTCAACTTTTACTCCATTTATAGGGGGCGGGGTAAAATAAAAAACATTTTACCAAAACGTGCTAACGCTTAGATGAGATTTTCGAGATTGGGTTTACATATACTTTATTTAAAGGATTTAAAAGGAAATAAACTAAGGTTAATTCAGGGTTAAAAGAGACTTAAACCTTCAGGGGTCTAGGGGGATTAAGGCTAGCCGTATAGATTTCAATTTCTCTCATTCAGCACCACAAATATGATGTAAATATAATCCTCCATCTAACAGTGTGAACCTGTACTGCCGGCCATTGTATTCAGACAGCCGCAGCACTCATAGTTGTCTGAATACCTGAACAGTGACTGTATCTGTTAAGATGCAGTCTGTTTGGCTAATAATTTTCCTTCAATTTTAAAACAGACCTTTAGTGAGCAGGGTGGTGCCAATACAAGCCACCCACAGCTTGAGTGTTAGCCAATTCAGCAAGAATCAGCAGCTGTCCAGCTAAAGATCTCACTTATTCTCTTTTGTTTGTTATCTGCACCCAAAACGCAATGTCAAGCACCACATAACCCCAGCTTTTCAGTACCATAAACCAATGTATCATTCATATAGTTCGTTAACATATAGGTCAATAAAAATGCATAAGTAGCATAATCCAAAGTGCTTGCATCATTCTGTGCTATTACCTTGAATCAAAGTAGGTTCCATCCAGCAGAGTTCCGTTATAATGATATCTGACAAAATCAGAGTCCTGTACAGTCCTGTTACAGTTGCTGGGTTTTTCTAGAGTTGTGATATGAACTTCGTCTTTCTTATTCCAGACATCCACCAGCATGATGTCAAAGTAGAGGGTGGCATCCGCAGGGATCATTCCGGCTAGGAAAGAGGACAGATTTCTCATAATTATAAACATTTGTGCCAATTCCATGAGTCTACATATCTGGTCCATATTAATGGTCCATATTATTATGGTAATCGCACTGTAAGCAACAAAAGAAGAGTTGAAATTCAAGCACCACACCACTGCTAAGAAGTCCACATATAACTTTATTCCATTAAAGGTCAGGGGTACAATTCAAAAAGTAGCCAGTGCATGTCGGGTTTTCCAAGGGCCCCCTTCATCAGGGCTGGTCTGGCAACAAAGTGAACAAACCAGAAGTGAACTGGACCTACAATAGTACTACATTGTAGGTTCAGTTCACTTCATTTCACTGGTTTGTTCACTTTGTTGCCAGTCAAGCCCAAATGAAGGGGGCACCTAGACTTTTGAAACTTATTTGGTTACTTTTTGAATCGTACCTCTGACCTTTAATGGAATAAAGTTATATGTGGACCTCTTGGCAGTGGTGTGGTGCTTCAACTTTAACTCTTGTTACTTTACACTACAAGCCAAGGAGACTGTGGAGAACCTCTGGGGTGTAGAAGCTGCCTGCCCAGGAACCAGATTATTTACCCCAACAGTAATACCTTAAGATAACAATACCAATAAAATAAAAATATGGGTCCAGCGCTATCCTTCCACTTTCCTCAACATGTCTATGATCATGTCAGGCCTTAACATCTGAAGCTGCTCTTTGAGAGAGAGGACACAATCCAATGGGAAAGACCGTCTACAGTGGACCCAAAGCAGAAGATCCACCTGGGCTCTTCTCAATGCCCATCCCTCTTAAACACAAATTTGTCAGTGTTAGAAGGTCATTATACCCTCTACTTAAAGCCAACTAAGGCCAAGCTCTTTCTTGGTGTAGATCTCCATCCTGCCACTACTGCTTGATATGTCCAACCTGCTTTTATATTGTGCCAGCTATACACTCAGTGATATGAATGCTCTTGGCGCCCCTTGCACAACGCTTAAAAACCCTGCCATGGCATTGGTCCATGTCCCGGGAGAAAAAAGTCTGGTCAGACTACAGAAGGGCTTGGTCAATGAGCAGTAAAAAAGGCCAGTTTCATGTCCCCAGTTTGAGTTTCGAAGTTGGTTGCCCAAGCAATAGCAGTCTGGATAGGAAATGAGGAGGAATCTCCCCATATTGGACACGAATGGCGAATAAAATTTGATTGATCATGTGATAAAGTCAACGTTATATGCAAATTTCCTGTACAAGTTGACCTTGGCTCCAGCCCTCCCACCTATTGGTCAGTCAGTCAGATACTTTGGTATCACATTAAAAGACCAAGAGAAACTCTAGGGAGGCAGTGCAAAGCTTGACTTTTCCCAAAAAAATCATCATCTAAATTTATCTGCCTATATCTCTTTAAATCTATGAAGTGTGTACTGGTGTCATGGAAAATTACAATACTGGTGTCACAGTAAGGCCTCATGCACACGGACGTTTTTACAGCTGCTTTTTTGAGCATTTTTTGCAGCTTAAAAAGGCCTGTCTATGTTAGTCTTTGGCTTCATGCCCACCTAGGCGTTTTTGAGCTGCAAGTGGCATAGGCGTTTTTAAGCTGTTAAAAAAACCCAGGACCAGTGGGTTCTGAGAGACGTTTTTCAGCTGTAAAAACGCTCTAACGCTGATAAACGCTCAAAAACTCTCAAAAACGCTCAAAAACGCTTAAAAGCGCTTAAAAACGTCATTCACCAACGTTTTTTAACATTTTTGATCCAATGAAAAAAAAAATTTGAAAAAAAACCCACTAAAAAAACGCTAAAAAACGATAACGCGGAAAAAATGCTAAAAAACGCTATTGCAAAAACGTTGAAAAAAAGCTGAAAAAAGTAAAAAAAATCACTGCAAAGATACTGGCGTTTTCATAACGTTATTTTTACATCCTGTGTGCATGAGGCCTAAAGGTTTGCCTTAAGACTGTCTCTCTAGTTGAGCCTCCAAAAGCACCTTATCTGAACAGGGAAGAAGGTGGTATAAGGGGATCACTCCTCTGACCCATCCAGTTGTCTTTGAATTTAACCTTGAACAATCGAACACTGTTTTAGGCAGAGCAGCTGAGAATACGGGGGGGGGGGGGGGATCTAGGGCTGCACTTCCTTCTGAAGGTGAAGTTACAAAATGTTTCATATCTACCTAAGTAACCAAAATAAAAAATGTTTTTAATTTGTTTGTTCTGAATGTAATAATAATAATAATAAAAAAAAAAAAAATGTATTAAAACACATACAACATATAAGTTTTTCGGTCATTTTCTGAATATAAAAGTACATAGCCTCAACTCACAAAGTTATCACACCAGAAAAAACGCATTTTCATAAAAGTATTAAATATTTAAAACTTTGCCCAATGAGATTTGAAAATTCTAGTCACATGGGCAAACTTTACGATCCTTACCCTTGTGTTAAAGCTTTGTGAATTGAGCGTTTACAAGATTGCATGGTGAACATGAAGTATTGTACTTACGCACTCCGATGCTGCCATAACCCAGATGTGGCGGTACAATTAATTTTCTCCTCTCGTTCACGCACATACCCAGAATCCCTCTGTCCAAACCGGTGATGAGACGCCCAATGCCAACATATGCAGCAACTGCGAGCCCTCTGTCGTAGCTGTGGAGTTCAGAGACAGAAGTATTAGAAAAATCATTTGTATCGGATATTTATTTTTCGGGCACATTTCGGTTGCAACCACGAGCTGAGACAATAAACACTGTAGTTATTACAAATTAGCATAGCAAGGCGGGGCTTTGTGCAGTCCTAAAGTTGGCCATACACTAGGAGATTTTCAAACGAATATTCGTTTGAATATTAGTATCAAGCTAAAATCCCTGTTTTCATCAAGAAAAGCCAACAAAAAACAAACAGGGGAGGACTATTGTGTCTCAAAAGCTTGGGCCTGGACAGGTAGGAGATTCTTTAATTGGATGAGGTAGAGAGGACAGCGGGGTGGCTTCACGCTTTCCACCTTATCCAATAAAGAATGCCTTATGTACAGGGCGTTCTATGAATGCTCCCCCCCAAGTTTGATGGATGGCATGCCCTACCAAACTCAGCCTGATTCCCAGATGAACCCAGGTCCCCCTGCTGACCCAACAGGGCTGTGCCTGGGACGGGAGGGCTGGCTGTAACCCCCCTATCAGGGGCCCAAGTTGTATTATAACAAGTACCAAGAACCGATCTCACACAGGATGCTGACTCACTGTCACCAAAACTACACCAGTTAATGCAAGATGAAGTGAGCTCTGCTCTCCACCCATGGGAGAGGTCCCATTGAGGAATACCTTGGATATGATAATGCAAAATTGTGTAGTGCTGTCAAGGGTCCTGAATGAGGTCTCAGACCAGTTACTGACGATTTTACCAAGTGAGAGGTTTGTCCATCCACAGGAACCCTGAGGTCACTGAAGATGTTATCATCGTAAGAGGCCCTCGGGCTAGAAGTTTTATATTCAACGATTAGTCACTGCGACTAGTACAGATCTGAACATGTCCTGGGAGACACAAAGATTTCTTATTCATTCATGTTAATACATGCTTACCACTCCTAACTCTGATATTCCACTAGACCAGCGTACTCCATTACTATTCCAGGGCAATGGAGATCAGATTCCATAGCATTGGTTCATATACCTAGAAGAGCATGCCGGGGGCTATGCAAGAAGGCACCACCCTAGGGGGAAAGGTTGGAAGGGACCAATATAGACAATTTATTGTGTCCACCTATAGCCGTGATTAGAGGAGTCCTTTGCTGCATAATCATGTGCTGGCAGCAAACATGTTGAAAGCAGGAGAGAGCAGAGGGGTGACCTTCTCTTGGTGCTGCTGCTCCTTTGTCCAATGCCAAGTTGTGGGGTGTGTTCTTGAACAAGGGGTGCTGTTCCTGCTTCAGTGGA
This sequence comes from Lithobates septentrionalis, assembly GCA_037952835.1. NCBI lineage: Eukaryota > Metazoa > Chordata > Amphibia > Anura > Ranidae > Lithobates > Lithobates septentrionalis. Next base: position 255,698 of record JBBDGP010002496.1, on the reverse strand, counting down.
GGTCCAGGACCTGGTGGGCTACCTAGATCACTGAGTAGAAGATCAAATCCTTTGGCAGCTAAAACAATTGTAATATTTGTGTTTCACCTTTTTACCTGGAGTTCAGTTTTCACTTTATAATATGTAGGAAAATAACCATTTTATTTATAAGAAAAAAAGGGAATAAAATTGATCAAGAGGTGTATTTAAAAAAAATAAATAAAATATAATAGCAGAGCTATTTGCCCTGTGAAACTGCATGCACATTTGTTCTTTGCAAATGGGACAAAGGTGAATATGATTGGGCTAATATATCTCTACAATTCAAATGTTCTTTATAGAGTGAATCAGGAAAATGCAGCCTTATATATAGATATAGCGGATGATCATAGCAAATAAGTATTTAATTCTTTTAAGTGCTGGCTCCATCTAGTGGCCATAATGTGGTATTTTCCTGGTTCACTCTGTTCTATATGAATGAAAAACAAACAATCGACCCGAGAAGAAAACTTGGGGCTTGGTGTATATTCTTGGCACACCTCAGTGACGGGATGAATGAGCTGCCGTGCACATGTGCAGGAGTTACGTCATCCTGGCTTGAATGTAAAGATGGTTGAAGATCCTGAACCTGGAAGAAGTGGAAAAGATACCAGTTCTGGTGAAGGAGCTCATGGACCTCAAATTGACGGAGGGTAGGAAAGTATTGGAAGGTTTAATTTGGGTAAATCTGGGAATCTATTGGAATGGCCGTCACCTGCTACAATATAATAGTACAGTCAGAATGCAGCGCCTAAATAAAATAAATGTCCAAATATAAATAATAGTCCATGGAATTCAATCGGCAATCTGGTGGAGGTTTCCATGTCATCTGTATTGCCGATTGAATTCCATGGACTATTATTTATATTTGGACATTTATTTTATTTAAGCGCTGCATTCTGACTGTTATATTTATGTTTGATGAAATCCACAAACTATGCTAGCTGCTTTTTGATGCTCTTCATTAGTTAGCGCAGATATTTATATTACCTTTTTTATTACAATATAATAGTGCTGCTAAAAAGTGGATGCATTTGCTAGGATAGGATAATCAAATCATTTTTCAGCTCAGTCGATATTTTAAAATAACTTTCGTCGACCTGGGGTATGCTTGCAGGGTCACTCATGGCTTGAATTCTGGCTGATTCAGCAGGAATCGGACGACATTTGAACCGTCGATGGCCAGCTTAAAGATGATCCCTCCCCTATGATGTGAACAAGGGGCCAGGGGAGGTGCTCTGTAGTCCTGCCCTTGGCTGAAAATGTTGCTCCTCTACATGTACGCGTGAGTCAGTATTGTCACCCTATGACAGGAAGTGTGTTTCCAGCAGGATCACCAAGAAAAACAAAAACGGGAAAAAAATCCTGAAACAAAAATTACGAATGCCACAAAATCTAATGGTGACCATACACGCTTCTATTGTAACATCCAATTGTCAAAACGATCGAAATGTCAAATAGCCATAACTTCCCTTCAGTTTCATTTACATTGGATTAGATCAGTGGTCTCCAAACTGTGGCCCAGGGGTCAGATGTGGTCTGTTGCTTGCCCTCGGGGCACTATTTCCCCCACTGAAACCAACGACGGGGCACTATTCCTCCCACTGACACCAACGACGGGTCACTATTCCTCCCACTGACACTGACGGTTCACTATTCCTCCCACTGACACTGACGGTTCACTATTCCTCCCACTGACACTGACGGTTCACTATTCCTCCCACTGACACTGACGGTTCACTATTCCTCCCACTGACACCAACGACGGGGCACTATTCCTCCCACTGACACCAACGACGGGTCACTATTCCTCCCACTGACACCAACGACGGGTCACTATTCCTCCCACTGACACCAACGACGGGTCACTATTCCTCCCACTGACACTGACGGTTCACTATTCCTCCCACTGACACCAACGACGGGTCACTATTCCTCCCACTGACACTGACGGTTCACTATTCCTCCCACTGACACCAACGACGGGGCACTATTCCTCCCACTGACACCAACGACGGGTCACTATTCCTCCCACTGACACTGACGGTTCACTATTCCTCCCACTGACACCAACGACGGGGCACTATTCCTCCCACTGACACCAGTGATGGGGCACTATTCCTCCCACTGACACCGACGGGTCACTATTCCTCCCACTGACACCAACGACGGGTCACTATTCCTCGCACTGACACTGACGGGTCACTATTCCTCCCACTGACACTGACGGTTCACTATTCCTCCCACTGACACCAACGACGGGGCACTATTCCTCCCACTGACACCAACGACGGGGCACTATTCCTCCCACTGACACCAGTGATGGGGCACTATTCCTCCCACTGACACCGACGGGTCACTATTCCTCCCACTGACACCAGTGATGGGGCACTATTCCTCCCACTGACACCGACGGGTCACTATTCCTCCCACTGACACCAACGACGGGTCACTATTCCTCGCACTGACACTGACGGGTCACTATTCCTCCCACTGACACCAACGACGGGGCACTATTCCTCCCGCTAAAGCCAATGACGGTGACGGGGGACTATTCCTCCCACTGACAATGGTGCAATATTCCTCCCGCCGACACCAACGATGGGGTACTATTCCTTTCACAAACACCAATAATGGGGCATTGTTGCGGACGCCAGGACATTTTCTACTCCCACTGGTCACATTCCTGCCCCTCTAAAGTCTGAAGAACAGCAAACTGGCCCTTTGTTTAGAAAGTCTGGAGACCCCTGGATTAGATCAAACTGAGTCGATTGGTCATACGATCATATTTGGATTGATCAGAGTTTGAGGTTGCATGGTGGATACAGAGATGTGATCAATAAATTATTATATCTTCCAACTATGGATCAAAACCCACTTCCTTGTGTGTTTTTCAACTCTCCTTTAGGTTTCCCTGTGATTGTGTGATCGAGCCCCCTAGTGGGGTGAAGAGGGATGACGCTGTACAGACTTATGTGGTCTTCTTTGTGCTGCAGGCACAGCTTGGCTCAGCCACGTCTACAAATAGACAGAAGTTGGCCGGCTCCCCCCCAGCTCCCCCCACACACTGCGCTCCCCTCCAGCTGTGTACACTGTCAGTACTACTACCCGTAGCCTCCATGTACAGACGGGGGAGGGGCAGCAAGAAAAACACTCCATGGAACATGCTAAACGTATCAGATGTAATACTGCGCAGGATATATTCTACCGATAACCAGGCCACTGCATTCCGCAATGCAACACTAAAGATGGCCATACATTGTACAATCAGATTGTACTATCTCCTAAATCTTCCAACAACCAAGTAGTGGGTGCACCTGATTGAAAGTCGCCCTCACATTCTAAAGCGGACCATACACTATACAATCAGATTGTACAATATTCCTAAAGGTTGACTAAAACTGTCATAAGGCCAAACCTACACAATCCATTCAATTTGTATTGCATCAGGCAGGCCCTTGCACTACATACTTGTTGGTAGACGGAAAGCTCCCCACACATGTACAATCTCCATGAAATCTACCAAGTATATAGTGCAAGAGCCTGCCTGATTGGATACGATTTGATTGGATGGAAGAGGTAGGTCCTCCTACTATATCATTTTGGTAGAGCTAAAGTTGATTGCATGATCAGATTGTATAGTGTGCCTAAAGGACATTGTACAATCAGATCGTATTGTGTGTGGCTAGGGTAAAGCAGGTCACACACTACAACTGGATGGTACAATCTTTATCAGATTTCTGGTGGCCATACATGGAACAACTTTATATACAATGGAACTGTTGATCTGTCAAGGAGAAAATACGATGGAAGGGAATGTTTGATGATAATTAAGGATCAACTGGGTCAACAAGGTTCGCACAGCCCACGTGCAGAGCCCGGCAGGAAGTTGGCACTGCACTGCGCTGATCACAGGCAGTGAGACATTGTCCCGATGTGCGCCTGCAGAGATCGGGACAATGTCTCACTGCCTGTGATCAGCGCAGAGCAGTGCCGACTTCTTGGCGGGCTCTGCATGTGGGCTGTGCGAACACGCCGGGACTCATCCTTAATGATGATCTTATTGAATTATCTACTTTCCTACGATTTCAATTTTCCACTTGGGTCGATCAGAATCATTTCATTCTGGTTGTACAATCTCCCTTAGATCTACCAGCAACTGTGTAGTACAAGGGCCTGCTTGATAGGATGGTCACAATTTATGAGCCAGTGGGGTGGGCCCCTGATCACATGCTCACCAACAGCCAATCGCAGTGATCACATGACTGGGAACCCCATGTAATGACTGTGGCCTTACAAACTTTTAAAGGGTCGGCTCACTCGCCCTGAAAAGGGTTCAAGAGATGGTAGATTCAGATTGTAACATGAATGGATCTGCCAACACGTATGTAGCATTCAACTTTTATCCAATGGAAGTAGGTCCTCATGCTACATAGTTTTGGTAAATCTAAGGGTACTCACGCACACTACAATCTTATTGCACAAGCTCTGTTCCATATGTAAAATAATGACAAACCTAAACAATCTTTTGTTTACATCCAACCACACAGGCCCTTATTTTATATGGTTGTTGGAAAGTCTAAAGAGGATCAGATTGTACATTGTGTGGTCAGCTTAAAAAGGTGGTCAATGTAAGGACGTACCCAAACAATCCATACAATTTATCCCCAATGAGGAAGGCCCTCACACTACACACTTGTTGGTAGGTCCAAAGGAAATTGTATAATCAGATTGTATAGTGTGAGGACAGCTTAAAGAAGTGTGTGTGTGTGTGTGTGTGTGTGTGTGTGTGTGTGTGTGTGTGGGGGGGGGGGGGGGTCAAAATAAAGCCACATATGGCCACTTTCGGAAGTGATTCTATGGAGGAACAAGACATAAGCCACCATCCCACAGACCTCCTAGAGCTTCTGGCAAACCTACCTAACTTCTATGGGGGCCAGAGGACATAGGCCAACAGTCCACAAACCTCATAGAGCTTCTGGCAGACCTACCTAACTAGGCCAGAGGATATAGGCCACCATCCCACAGACCTCCTGGAGCTTCTGGCAAACCTACCTAATGTCTATGGAGGCCAGGGGACACAGGCCACCAGCCCACAGACCTCCTAGAGCTTCTGGCCAACCTACCCAACTTCTATGGGGCCCAGAGGACATACGCCACCAGCCCACAGACCTCCTAAAGCTTCTGGTCAACCTACCTAACTAGGACAGAGGACTTAGCCTGCCATCCCACAGACCTCCTGGAGCTTCTGGCCAATGCCATACTGTCAATCCAGGCCACTAGACAGCCATTTAAAAAGCATGCTGCCTATTACATGGCATGCTGGGCCTTGTAGTGCAATAGCAGCTGGAGGGTCCTTGGTTGCCAAAGTATGACAAGTTTTCCCACATCTGCCCCTTGTATCACCATCTGCAGAAGTCATTGTTTATACAAATCAAACACAGGCCTCACATTACAACGTTGTCCCAAGAAGATAGAAGGAATAAATCCCAATTCAGTGCTCAGTCTAACAGAGATAAACCTAATTTTCTGCTTAAGTTTCAGCACACACATTACAATTTGATTGTACAAATCTCCTTGAGCTTTACCAAAGCTATACAATATAGGGACAGGCCTAACCAACCTTTTGTGCATTTGTACCTAATCTGGCAGGCTTTACATACTTGATGGTATATTGTACAAAGTATGGTCACCTTAAGGTTGATTGTATAGTCAGATTTTATGGCAACCCCCTAAAGTCATCACAGTACGTAATACATTTTAGCAGTGTCTGCCACAATCAATTTAGACAACCTGTATTCTGATGCAAAGAAGTTCAGTTTATTGAAAAAATGTCCAGCTTGCTGAAAGATCTCTGTAAGGTCATCTTGGGGAGGAGGCTCCAGTAATGCACCAAAACCTGGATTTGACCACATGGAGCCAATATTGGAAGGGGCTTAAAATGGCTAAAAGTCATATCTATATCAGTGGTATGAAGGAGGGAAGCTGGGAGGCCCTTTGGGGTGTATTATATTGCATTGGTGTGTCCAATATCATCTTAGCACCTGTGACCCTGAATCTGGGGGTCCCTCTAGGGTTTCAGGGGTTGCTGTGCTAGGTTGAAGAGCTAGGCGTCCCTCCATGATGGGTGTCTGAGCCATTGAGGATACAAATGGAGCACAAAGTAGGCTTGTGGCCGGGGAGACCCTGAGCGGAGGTGGGTCAGAGCCAGGACTCCCAGGTAGCTGAAGGTGCTCTTTGGGGTGTGCCCAATATTAGCTTAGAGCCTTTTTGGAGTGTGGCCTGTGACTCTGGATCTGGGGCTTCTCTAGGTTTTCAGGTTTACTGTGGGTTAAAGAGCTAGGCATCCCTCCATGATGGGTGTCTGGGTCATGGAGGATGCAGATAGAGCACGTAGTAGACTGGTGGCCAATGAGACCTTGAGTAGAGGTGGATCGGGCCAAGTCTAGTGTGGGGGTGCAAGAGTGAGGACTCCGAGGTAGCTAAAAGTGCTCTTTAGTGTTTACATACTGCAGTGGTGTGTCTAATATTATCTTAGAGCCTTTAGGAGTGTGGCCTGTGACCCTGGATTTGGGGCATCTCTGGGGTTTCAGGGTTGAGAGCTAGGCATCCCTCCATGATGGGTGTCTGGGTTACGGAGGATGCAGTAGTAGACTCGTGGCCAGAGAGACCCTGAGTAGAAGTGTATCGGGCCAAGTCTGGAGTGGCAGTGACAAAGACTCCCAAATAGGCCTTGGTTATTGGCACCTGCGTGGTCTTGCACACGTGTCCTGCTCTCAGGCTCCTATTGGACAGATACCATGCAGGACCACCCATTCCCTGCCATCCCCTAGAACGCCATGTCCTAGTTGCCTGTCAACTGTTCTCCCATCCAGGTTTAAAAACAGGGGGCCACACCACTGCCTTTTCTGCAATTTTTTTTTTTTTTTCCACGTTGGGAACTACTAAGCCAAATTCTGGTCCCAACCAACTCCCGGGAACCAACTCTGAACATTCTTGGCACTCTACCGTTATGAATGATGGCGTCTGGGAAAAGTTCTAGATGACTAAAATGATAAGGTGAACTAATATCATAAGAGCCAATCACATGGCTGCTGATGTGCACCGGGAAGTCCACAGATCCCATTGTATCGCACTTTTGTTTTCTAGTTAGAAGCAGGGATGCGGTGGTTTGCGCCGCAATCCGATGCGCTGAAAAAAAATAAATTTAAAAAAAAAAGTACATTGTGCAGAATTTTTGTGCAGTGGTACAAACTGACAAGGGAAAAGAGGCTTATTGCCTTGTCTTTGCTTTGGAACTACACCGAGAAACCCTACATCCCAACATGAGTGATGAGAATAAGCCCCAAAAAGGTGCAATCCACTTAATACAAAGAGTGTCTTACCTGGCATCAAACTTCAGCCCGTCTTTCAGGGTGCCATTGTAATGGTAGCGGACAAAGTCACCCATCTGCACTTCTCTAGGACAGATCTTAGGGACATCGTAACGGTCTATGACTACGTCTTCCAAAGGTCCAGAATCGCAGGAAACGCACAAAATCAGGACTTGGATCCAGACTAGGAGGCTGCTGAAGATCATGGCTGGAGAGGGAGATGACTGCAGTCTTCAGTGAGATGTTCTACTTCCCTTCATTGACTGCCAAGCCCCTGGTTAGAAAGGAATTTTTGTTAACGTGGAAAGCGGGGCTTCAGGCGGAGGGGGGGAAGGGGGGAGGGGACTGGGAGTTTTCCTAAAAGTGAGAGACACAGAAAAGCACATTTAGGGTCTACAACCTGGACTATCAAACCTTGGATGAAAAGTCATGTATTTTCTAGTATTCTTGTGTGCAGGAAAAATAAAGGATTAGATTTAGAGGAAAAGAGAAAGGGCGAGGGGAGAGAAGGTGGGACTTGGCAGAGTACGGGACACGCTCAGGGTCCTAGCGCAGCTTGGAAACAAATGAATAAAATGTGAATGACACATGTAGAAAGGGGATTGTAAAGATAGGAATTTAATATACTTCTAATAATTAAGGTAAAATAAAATACAATAAAAATTTAATGTAAAAAAAAAAAAAATACAATATATATATATATATATATATATATATATATATATATATATATATATATATACACAGTATCTCAAAAAAGTGAGTACACCCATGTGACAACACTGAAGAAATGACACTTTGCTACAATGTAAAGTAGTGAGTGTACAGCTTGTATAACAGTGTAAATTTGCTGTCCCCTCAAAATAACTCAACACACAGCCATTAATGTCTAAACCGCTGGCAATAAAAGTGAGTACACCCCTAAGTAAAAATGTCCAAATTGGGCCCAATAAGCCATTTTCCCTCCCCGATGTCATGTGACTCGTTAGTGTTACAAGATCTCAGGGGTGAATGGATAGCAGGTGTGTTACTTTTGGTGTTATCGCTCTCACTCTCTCATACTGGTCACTAGAAGTTCACCATGGCCTCATGGCAAAGAATTCTCTGAGGATCTGAAAAAAAGAATTGTTGCTCTACATAAAGATGGCCTAGGCTATAATCAGATTGCCTAGACCTTGAAACTGAGCTGCAGCACGGTGGCCAAGACCATACAGCGGTTTAACAGGACAGGTTTCACTCAGAACAGGTCTCGCCATGGTCGTACAAAGAAGTTGAGTGCACGTGCCAAGCCTCATATCCAGAGGTTGTCTTTGGGAAATAGACGTATGAGTGCTGCCAGCATTGCTGCAGAGGTTGAAGGGGTGGGGGGTCAGCCTGTCAGTGCTCAGACCATACACTGCACACTGCATCAAATTGGTCTGCATGGCTGTCGTCCAGAAGGAAGCCTCTTCTAAAGATGATGCACAAGAAAGCCTGCAAACAGTTTGCTGAAGACAAGCAGACTAAGGACATGGATTACTGGAACCATGTCCTGTGGTCTGATGAGACCAAGATAAACTTATTTAGTTCAGATGATGTCAAGCGTGTGTGGCGGCAACCAGGTGAGGAGTACAAAGACAAGTGTGTCTTGCATACAGTCAAGCATGGTGGTGGGAGTGTCATGGTCTGGGGCTGCATGAGTGCTGCCAGCACTGGGGAGCTACAGTTCATTGAGGGAATCATGAATTCCAATATATACTGTGACATACTGAAGCAGAGTATGATCCCCTCCCTGGGCTGCAGGGCAGTATTCCAACATGATAACGACCCCAAAGACACCTCCAAGACCACCACTGCCTTGCTAAAGAAGCTGAAGGTAAAGGTGATGGACTGGCCAAGCATGTCTCCAGACCTAAATCCTATTGAGCATCTGTGGGGCATCCTCAAACGGAAGGTGGAGGAGCGCAAGGTCTCTAACATCCGCCAGCTCCGTGATGTCATCATGGAGGAGTGGAAGAGGACTCCAGTGGTAACCTGTGAAGCTCTGGTGAACTCCATACCCAAGAGGGCTAAGGCAGTGCTGGAAAATAATGGTGGCCACACAAAATATTGACACTTTGGGCCCAATTTGGACATTTTCACTTAGGGGTGTACTCACTTTTGTTGATAGCAGTTTAGACATTAATGGCTGTGTGTTGAGTTATTTTGAGGGGACAGCAAATTTACACCATAATACAAGCTGTACACTCACTTCTTTACATTGTAGCAAAGTGTCATTTCTTCAGTGTTGTCACATGAAAAGATATAATAAAATATTTACAAAAATGTGAGGGGTGTACTCACTTTTGTGAGACATTAATATATATATATATACACACACACACACTGTACAATACTAAATCGCTGTCTTTTATGAAAACGGCCATTTTAAATAAATAAATAATAAATCCTGTACCAAGTGCCCACTGAACACAGGGGGTCACTCGTTTTGAGCTGCCGCCGTTCACAGTACACCTTGTTTTTTTTTTAAAGAATACGAGGACTTATCTGGCTGGATGAGGTGGAGAAGAGGGGTGGTGATGTTACTATCTCCACCTCATCCATCCTCTGTGTTCAGAGGGGAAGTTGCTTGCATGGAACCTGAGCGGAACCCGGAAGATCACAGACTGGATTGGTGTATGCCATAGCGATCATGCTTGAAGTTCAGCTTTAAAAATGGCTTTTTAATGGAATTTAGGGGCTCATTCACACGGGCGGCAGATCCATCAGATTACCGAACGCCCACCTGAACATGTCAATGCAGCCGCTCAGGGCTCTACACATGCAGCGGCAGTGAGGCTGTGCTTCCTCTCAAAAGGTAGAGTCTCCATTATTGCTGCCTGAAGGCCTGGCGTATGCCCTCTGAAAAGTGGTCCACCATGAATCACTCTTCAGAGGGCTGTCAATAATAGCTGCACGTGTGAACGACCCCCTAGTGTCCGGGATTCCATCTACTTTAAATGAGTGATCATGCAGATCCCTGCTACAAATTGGGAATCACCAATCGTTGTTCCAATACCGTTCTTCCTTAAAATCTGATAGGTGTATGAATAAAAATAAAAAAAAGCGTTGGCGCCCCAACTACTGGAGTCTCTGAATTAACCCTTTGCACACCTTCACATATTTTGTAGCAAACATTTGCATATTGGTTGTATATATTGTAGATCAGGTTGTATATATTGCAGTTCATGTTCAAGCTGGCCAATCGCGTCAAAGTGATTGCTCCCCCCCCCCAGCCAATCCTACTCTAGTACACAAAACGCCACTTTCATATAATGTACTTTGATGGACACATAGCGCCAATAAGGGGCAGGAACAGTTGTGGGGAGAGCTACAGACTCAGGAGCTTGAGTGCCAGTTCACACTTATGTGAATGCTACATGGATCAGATACAATCCAAAAAGTATAGGATTTACACGTCATCTAAAGAAAAAAAGCATTATTTCCAATGAAGGTCATTCACACGGTAAAAAAAAAAAAAAAAAAGGGGTCCTGTGTGAGTATAGTACAGGTGTGGTGTGAATTTATTCTCCAGTCCCCTCAGAAATCGCATTAAATTTGCACCTGTCACAACAGAAATCGCACAGTGAAATCACATAAGATTCGCACCACATCAGTGTGAACCGGCAATGAAGCCCCAAAACGCTTAAAACCCAAAACTTTTCAGTTGTGTCCATTCACACCTGAGTGTAACCTCAAGAACTTTTGGCCCCAGCACTGGCTTTCCATTGGCTAAAAGTAATTGGGGGGGGGGGAACGACGGCACACTCAAGTCTTAGTTGACCACAAAAATGCTTGTAGAAAACGCGTGCATACAATAAAAAAGCCTGTAAAGCCCTCATTTACGCTTGGGTTGCCTACTGAAGAGCGATCCACATTGGAGCACTTTTCAAAGGGCTTTTGACAGGCAGTGAGGAGGCTTCATATCACGTCCGCACTGCCTGCTTTAACCCCATAAACCTTATTGCATGCAGTTGTGGGACACCCCATTCAGTTGAAATAGTTCGCATTCAGTAGGCAGTACTGTGCACTAAACGCGACAGCGGGGATACTTTTACCCCCCCTCCCTCCTTCCTTCCTCTGCTTTTGCAACCTAAGGGAGAGCAGTAAAAATGCAACTTCAACTGCATTTTATTTTTACCACCCCCCAACCACAAGTGTAAATGAGGCCTTAAATGGCGAACGCCATCCAGCTCATGCGTGAATGTAGCCTGGGTCGCTGACCTCCACAATTTAGTAGAAAATGGAAGGGAAAGGCCTGTTCTTGGATCTCTATAGGTTCCATATTGATAACACATCAGATTCAGGTGCTACAGGGGTGTGTCACTGCGTATTAACAAGTCAAAATTAACCCTCTGCATGCCGCTATACACCCAACTTACTGGAGTGCTTCAGAGGATGTAGAAAAAGAGGTCTTTCTTGATTTACATTTATATGCGTTTTTTCCACTCATTTACCTATTTTGTGCAGGTTCAGATTAGTAACCATGGCTTCAGTTTATGTTGGTTAACCTCTTGCCAACCATGTGACGCATATGTGTGGACGCAGGGCGGGTTGGCCTGAACACCCAAAACTGTGGTAGCATCTACAATTAAAAAAAAAAAAAAAAAAAAACCACACGATACCCCCGAATCCAATAAATGTATCTAAAAACATTCACCATGCTTCACCATGAGGGTAAAGTTTACACACACACAAAATCCTGTGCATCCTCGCAGAGCATTAAAAAAAACGCACACCCGCGCAGCAGTGTCATTAATACTTAAAGGGTTAGTTCACCTTTACCAAAAATGTCAGATAAGGTTCATCTATAGCTGAACACTAATGCCGAGTGCACACGATCGGAAACTCGGCCAGCAAAAGACCGATGAGAGCTTTTGGTCGGAAAATGCGACCGTGTGTATGCTCCATCGGACTTTTGCTGGCCGAATTCCAGCCAGCAAAAGATTGAGAGCAGGTTCTGAATTTTTTGGTCAGAAAAAGTTCCTATCCGAAAATGCGATCGTCTGTAGCAATTCGGACGCGCAAAATTCCTAGACATGCTCGGAAACAATTCAACGCATGCTCGGAAGCATTGAACCTCATTTTCTTGGCTCGTCGTAGTGTTGCACGTCACCGCGTTCTTGACGGTCGAAAGTTCAGCAAAATTTTGTGTGACCGTGTGTATGCAAGGCAAGCTTGAGCGGAATCCCGTCGGAAAAGCCATCATATCTTTTTCCGATGAGAAATTCGATCGTGTGTACGTGGCAAAACTGTTCCGTTCTGACTAAAGTTGAATAATGGCCTTGCTCTAGGTGCAGGCCATTTATATACCTCAAGAAGCCTGACTGGAATTCTCCCAGGATGTTGCTAATTGAGGCCTAGCTGTTACGTCTCACCTTACTATCACAAGACTAATGCTGGCCATACACTATACAGAAAATCGGCCGAACCCCTTTTCGAAAAACGAACGTTCGACCGTGACCGCAAACGATCTTGCCATCATATAATGACCGATAATCTGTTCAGTGGACATGAATAAATAATTTTGTGTTCGTTTTTTTACATATACCTAGTGCAGAAAGTTCGGACGGGAAACACATTAACCTTGCAATTTATCGTACGTTCGGCAGAAATTTTCCAAACATGCCGTTCGTTTTTTTTCCACAAAAACGTCACAAACGATTATCGATTTGTACCCACTAACTTGCCGAAAAACGAACGAAGTGTCCATTCGAACGATTTTTCGGCCGGTTTTTCGTATAGTGTATGGCCAGCATTAGGCTGGCCATACACTATTCAATTTTCCTGTTCAACTTTCCTTTAGATTTACCAAAACCATATAATATGAGGTGAAACCTAAACACTTTCAATTTGGATGCAATCAGGCAGGCCCTTGTACTACATAGTTGAAGGTAAATCTAAAGAAAATTGAACAGGAAAATTGTATGGTGTATGGCCAGCTTTAGCTTTTTCTCTGATTCAAATCCCCTCACGTGCTTAGTAACGACTAGGCCATTTACGTAGGATCGCCAAACTACAGCCCTGCAGCTGTTTGCAGAACTACACATCCCATGAGGCATTGTAAAACTCTGACATGACTAGGCATGATGCAAATTGTAGTTCCTGAACAGCTGGAGGGCCCCTATATGAAACCTGACTGGAATACTCCCAGGATGTTGCTACGTGAGGCCTAGAGTTACTACTCGCCTCTACCATCACAGGCGTGAGCTCTTTCTCCGATTCAAACCTCCTCACATGCTCAGTAATGACTAGGCCTCACTTAGGCCCCATACACACTATTAGATTTTCTGCAGATTTTTGTCTTCAGATTTACCAAAATCATGTAGTGCAAGGGCCTGCCTGATTGCATACAAAGTCAAACTCTTAAGGTTTGACCTCACATTGTATGGTTTTGGTAAATCTGAAGACAAAAATCTGCAGAAAATCTAATAGTGTGTATGTAGGGTTGCCCCCTCATCCCTTTAAAACCGAAAACATATAATTACACAGGTTCTGTGGTTGATTAAGGTGGTAATTAAACTCACTTGGTGCCTTATCTGCATTAAATTAGCCTCAGAACCTGTGTATTTCACGTGTTAGGGTTTAAAGCAGGGGGTCTTCAAACTATGGCCCTCCAGTTGTTCAGGAACTTCAATTCCTATCATGCCTAGTCATGTCTGTGAATGTCAGTGTTTTACAATGCCTCATGGGAAGTGTAGTTCTGCAACAGCTGGAGGGCCGTAGTTTGAGGATCCCTGGTTTAAAGGCAACTCTATATGTGTGAGGTCTTAGTTCCCTTTCACACTGAGGCGGTTTTCAGTCATTTTAGCACTAAAAATAGCGCCTGTAAAGTGCCTGAAAACCGCCTCCCATTCATTTCCGTGTGACTTTTCACACTGGGGCGGTGCGCTTGTGGGACGTTAGGAAAAGTCCTGCAAGCAGCATCTTTGGGGTGGTTTGGGAGCGCTGTATACAGCGCTCCCAAAACGCCCTGCCCATTGAAATTAATAGCCAGCACTTACAAAGCGCCTGAAAAGCACTTCAGAAGCTCCGCAACACAGGCGATTTTAACCCCTTCTTCGGCCACTAGCGGGGGTTAAAAGCGTCCCGCTAGCGGCCGAAAAGTGTTGCTTAAACAGCGGTAAAGCGCCGCTAAAACGAGCGGCGCTTTACCGCTAGCGCATGGGCAGCCCCAGCGTGAAAGGGGTCTTAGCAATGTCCTAGGAGTATTCCAGTCAGTTTTCATAGGATACATAAATGGCCTAGTTATTACTGAGCATGTGAGGAGCATTTTTTGTGACGGTGAGCAGTAACAACGTCCTGGGAGTATTCCAGTCAGGCTTCATGAGGTATGAGAAAGAATGGTCTACAAAGCCCTATACCTATAGCAAGGCCATTATTCTACTTTAGAAAGGCCATATCTCAACTAGTCAACTTTGGTCAGCCGCTCAACACACGTTACAATCTGATTGTACAACTTTTTTTAGATCTGCCAAGTGTGCAAGGGCCTGTCTGATTGGATACAAATTGATTGGATAATTTAGGTAGGTCCTCATACTACATGGTTTTGGTAGATCTAAAGTTGATTGTCTGGTCATATTGTATTGTGTATGGAGAGCCTTATGCCCTGTACACACGACTGGTTTTCCCATCGGAATAAACTCTGAAGGTTTTTCCGACGGAATTCCGCTGAAACTGTCTTGCGTACACACGATCACACCAAAGTCCGACCGTGAAGAACGCGGTGACGTACAACACGTACGACAGGACTAGAACAAGGAAGTTCAATAGCCAGTAGCCAATAGCTTCCGTCTCGTACTTGCTTCAGAGCATGCGTCGTTTTTGGTCCGTTGGAACAGCATACAAACGAGCGGTTTTCCCCATAGGAATTGGTTCCGTCGGAAATATTTAGAACATGTTCCATTTCTAGGTCCGTCAGAATTTTGGGGAAAAAAAGTCCGATGAGGCCTAAACACGATCGGAATAGACGATGAAAAACTTCCGTCTGACTTTTTCTGTCGGACATTCCGCTCGTGTGTACGCGGCAGATGGCTGCATATCTTCTGGTACCATACAACAACCTTTTATCATGTTTGGTCACCTGGATGTAAATTGACCCCAGGATGTGGATTCATCCCCAATCCATGGGTGGTCTGAGCCAATAATGACAGTCAATATTCAGGTTTTCTCAGGAGAGAGTCTATTGACATAGGCATCCCACCCACTGCTAAGCCTGAAGTGACATCTACATGGGAGGATACCAAAGCAGGCATGATTTCTTTCACTAGTTTACCAAGACGCTCCATGGGGTAAAGACATGTCATATGCCTCTGGGTCCCTACGGGCCCAATCATGACTTCTCCTACCATGTATTCACCAGTCTATAGATTAATGCATCATTTCTTTTCCTTCGCATCCCTGATGAATGCTCCTTTTTTTTCCCCTCTATGCTGTAAATGAGACGTTTTGGGATTTCAGGACCCAGTGAGATCTAACTGGGTGTTCTAGAGAGGGTGGGCACAAGTCCACATACAGCTCAGTACAGGTACTAGTCACCCCATTTCTGGGCAGAAGATGAAGTCTTAAAGGATGAGCACCAATTATTAGAAAAACTCTGTGCTGTGATTGTGAGATTTTAGAACCAAGTGAAATCTAGCAGGGAGTTCAGGAGAGGATGGGCACATACTGCTCACCCAGCACCAAGGTACTGGTCACCCCATTTCTGGGCAGAAGAAGACGACTTTAAAATTGACAATCACTTACATAGAATAAACAAGAGTTCACCACCACTGACATGGACTAAACCTCTATGCTGCGATTGTGAACTTTGGGGATTTTAAGACCCAGTGAGACCAAGCAGGGAGTTCTGGAGAGGGTGGGCACAAGTCCACATACAGCACCCCAGCACCCAGGTACCGCTTACCCCCCCCCCCCCCCCAAGTCTTAAAGGATGAGCACTAATGACATACAGAAAACTTCTATGCTGTGATTATGAGATCTTAGGACCCAATGAGATTTAGCAGGGAGCTCTGGAAAGGGTGGTCACAAGTCCACATACAGCTCACCCAGCACCCAGGTACTAGTCACCCCATTTCTGGGCAGAAGATGAAGTCTTAAAGGATGAGCACCAATGACATAGATGGAACCGCTGTGCTGTGATTGAGATTTTAGGACCAAGTGAAATCTAGCAGGGAGTTCAGGAAAGGATGGACACAAGCCCACATACAGCTCACCCAGCACCCAGGTACTGCTAACCCCCCATTGCTGGGCAGAAGAAGAAGTCTTGAAAGTTGACCGCCACGGACATAGAATAAACAAGTTCACCACCACTTGACATAGACTAAACCTCTATGTTGTGATTATGAAATCTGGGGATTTTAGGACCCAGTGAGATCTAGCATGGTATTCGGGTGAGGATGGGCACAAGTCCACATATAGCTCACCCAGCACCCAGGTACTGCTCACCCCATTTCTGGGCAGAAGAAGAAGTTTACAACCACTGACAGTGTAGAATAAACAAGTTCACCACCACTGACATAGACTAAACCTTTATAATGTGATTGAGAAGTTTGGGAATTTTAGGACCTAGTGAGACCTATCAGGGAGCTCTGAAGGGGGTGGGCACAAGTTCACATACAGCTCACCCAGCACCCAGGTACTAGTCACCCCATTTATGGGAAGAAGACGCTATCTTAAAGGATGAGCACCAATGACATAGAGGGAACCTCTGTGCTGTGATTGTGAGATTTTAGGACCTAGCAGGGAGATCTAGCAGGTAGTTCAGGAAAGGATGGACACAAGTCCACATACAGCTCAACCAGCACCCAGGTACTGCTCATCCGCCATTGCTGGGCAGAAGAAGAAGTCTTGAAAGTTGACCACCACTGACATAGAATAAACCTCTATGCTGTGATTGTGAGATTTTAGGACCCAGTGGTATCTAGCAGGGTATTCAGGAGAGGGTCCATATACAGCTCAGACAGAACCCAGACACTGGTCACCCCATGTCTGGACAGAAGATGAAGTCCTAAAAGCTGAACTCCACAAATTATGACGTTTTGGGATTTTGGGACCCAGTGAGATCTAGCAGGGTATTCTGGAGAGGGTGGGCATAAGTCCACATACATCTCATACAGCACCCAGGTAGAGGTCACCCCATTTCTGGGCAGAAGATAAAGTCTAAAAAGTTGGGCGCGAATGACATAGTAATAATAAACCTCTATGCTGTGATTGCGAGGTTTGGGGATTTTAGGACCCAGTGAAATCCAGCAGGGATTTCTGGAGAGGGTGGGCACAAGTCCACATACAGCTCAGCCAGCACCCAGGTACTGGTCACCCCAGTTCTGGGCAGAAGATGAGGTTGTGAAGGGTGCAGACCATGAAAGTGGACGAAGCTGGATCCGATTGTCCCTCACCCAGGTTGATGTGACCCAGGAGGAGCTTCTGATGTGTCCCCAGCCCAGAGGTGTCCCTGGAAGAAGTCCTTGTATGTGTCCCAGCCAGGCTGGCACTGATCAGGTCCTCCAGCCCTCCCTCCTCTCATTAGTCTCAGTCCTCCAGCGATCTTCATACAAGTTTGGAGAAGTTCTCTGATGGTCTCTCCCATGCTCCTGCTCCTCCTCTGGAGCTCCCTGCTCCTGTGCCGAGCTCAGTATGAACAATACAGCTTCCGAGGCTTCCCTCGATCCGAGCTCCGACCTCTACAGACCACCTATGGCCAAGCCATGCAGCTCTACGAGGCTCAGTCCTGGAGGGAGGCTACCAAAACGCTGGAGGCCAGTCTGAGGCTTCACCGACTCCTCCAGGACAGCGAGGAGTTCTGCGGACACAGCTGCTCCAAGGAGACCTCCATCCCTGGCCTGGAGGACGAGGAGGACGGGGGGATGGAGGCCAAGCAGGACTGGAGGATAGAGCTCAGCCTGTTCGGAAGGGTCCTGTCCAAGGCTGTGTGCCTAAGAAAGTGTAAGGCCACCCTTCCAGTCTTCCAGCAACCCTACCCAGACAAGGAGACCCTCCAAGCCTTCCAAAGAAGAGACCCTTACCAGTACCTGCATTACACCTACTTCAAGGTGAGGACACCCATGGCTGGGGGTTGGGGTACTTACCAATGCAATGCACTAACCCAGGGATCTCCAAACTCTAGTGGGAGGAAGAGTGCCCCACTGTTCTTATCAGGGGAGAAAATAGTGTCCCATTATTGGTGTCACTGGGAGAAACAGTGCCCCATTATTGGTGTCAGTGGAAGGAATAGTTCTCCATCATTGGTGTCAGTGGGAGGAATTGGTGCCCCATTGTTGGTGTCATTGGCAGGAATAGTGCCCATCATTGGTGTCAATGGAAGAAATAGTGCCCCATCGTCAGTGTCAGTGGCAGGAATAGTGCCCCATTGTCAGTGGCAGGAATAGTGCCCCATCGTCAGTGTCAGTGGCAGGAATAGTGCCCCATCGTCAGTGGGAGGAACAGTGCCCCATCATCAGTGGGAGGAACAGTGCCCCATCGTCAGTGGGAGGAACAGTGCCCCATCGTCAGTGGGAGGAACAGTGCCCCATCGTCAGTGGGAGGAACAGTGCCCCATCGTCAGTGGGAGGAACAGTGCCCCATCGTCAGTGGGAAGAACAGTGCCCCATCGTCAGTGGGAGGAACAGTGCCCCATCGTCAGTGGGAGGAACAGTGCCCCATCGTCAGTGGGAGGAACAGTGCCCCATCGTCAGTGGGAGGAACAGTGCCCCATCGTCAGTGGGAGGAATAGTGCCCCATCGTCAGTGGGAGGAACAGTGCCCCATAGTCGGTGTCTGTGGGAGGAACAGTGCCCCATAGTCGGTGTCTGTGGGAGGAACAGTGCCCCATAGTCGGTGTCTGTGGGAGGAACAGTGCCCCATAGTCGGTGTCTGTGGGAGGAACAGTGCCCCATCGTCGTGTCAGTGGGAGGAATAGTGCCCCATCGTCTGTGTCAGAGGGAGGAATAGTGCCCCATAGTCGGTGTCAGTGGGAGGAATAGTGCCCCATCGTCTGTGTCAGAGGGAGGAATAGTGCCCCATCGTCAGTGTCGGTGAGAGGAATAGTGCCCCATCCTTGGTGTCAGTGGCAGGAATAGTGCCCCAAGGGCCAGATATAGGCAAGCAAAGGGCCACCTTTTGGAGATCACTGCACTAACCTATACCAAGTGTCCATAAAGTTTTCTTGTAGGTAGAGCAGCCCTTTGAAATGAATAGGTTGCCCTACAGGCAACATGGGTGCAAACGCACACGCATACATGTAAAGCAATTCTAGGCAAGCCTCCATATATGCTAAAGAGAAGTGCCTTTCTATGTGATTCGGGAATTGAAGGTTTGGTTTCATTTTGTCCTCATATTATATAGTTTTGGTCTCCAAATGAGATTGTACAATTAATTTGTATAGTGTATGGTCACCTGTACAGTGAAGATAGGCATTACTGAACCATAAAAGGAGTATGCCCAACTGGCTGATGATGCCTTTGGGTCTGTATACGCTCAGTATATCCTCTCTGTATATCCTCTCAGTATATCCTCTCTGGTCAGGTGCCCGTTTAGATGGAAGAGAATCTGTATACAGTTGCGGGGTCATGTTGGAGCAAAAAAGAATTGATCACGCAACGCCTTGTGTGATCACATGTTCCCTGGGGGTGGATGGGTAGTGGGGGCTGTTCAAGACAGCTTAGATAGTCAGCCCATCTATTTAGGGTCACCATACTCTTTGCAATCTTTGTACAATCTACTTTAGATTTACCAAAGCTGTGTAATATAAGGGCCTTTTTAAACAGTCCACTCAGTCTGTATCCATCAGGTAAGCCCTTGCACTACATCATTGTTGGTGGATTTAAAGAAAATGTATCAATCAATCAATAAAATGGGCAAACTGGGAGACTTGTCTTTTATGTTTATGGACAAATCTGTGGATTGCATATATATGTATTGTAACTTGACAGGTTTTCTTTAAATTATACTTAAAGCCAAAACTTTTTTGATTCCCTTTTTTTGCTGTCTGTGTCCCCTTTGGGTAGATTTTCCTCCTTTTTCTGTCTGAAGACTCAACAGGAAGTGAGAGGAGGTTTCTCCAAAGGAAGGGAAATCTTAGACCAGTGATGGTAAACCTTGGTACCCCAGATGTTTTGGAACTACATTTCCCATGATGCTCAACTACACTACAGAGTGCAAGCATCATGGGAAATGTAGTTTCAAAACATCTGGGGTGCCAAGATTCGCCATCACTGTCCTAGACAGTTGCCACCATCATGTGACTAAATCACATTACCATTTAGATTAGAGCATTGGTGCTCAACAAGCAGCTCATGGGCCGCACGTGGCCCTCCAACACTCAGCGTGTGGCCTGCGCTGCTTCAAACCTCTAATTGGGTCTGGAGAACAGCCGGCTGCATGCTGAGTGACAGCAGGTCCTATGGGATTGATAGCCCACAGCCGCGGCATAGCAGTAAGTCCAGGAGCTAAATCAAGTTTCTGGGTTTCTGCTCCTCTTGCAGTGCACTACATCGGAGTACATGGTCTGCACCCTTCAGAACCTTATCTTCTGTCCAGAACTGGGGTGATCTGTGTCTACATTGCAAGGGAAGTGACATCACAGCACTTCGGCCAGTACGGAGGCTTGGGCAAGTGGAACTCTTCCCGCTGCAATAGATCACTGCCATTGTGACGTATTGCTGGCTGATTGCATCCAGAAATAGCACTGTTAGATGTGATCTGTTGCTGTAGAGCTCAACGGGGCCTGAATCAGCTCTCCACTGACCAGATCCAGACCCACCATAAAGAAAAAGTGAATTGACATCACATCACTTCTGTCGGTACTGGGGCTCGAGCACAGCTATAGCTCTTCCTGCTGCAGTAGATCACTGCGATAGTGATCTATTGCTGGCTGATAGCATCCAGGAATATCACTGTTATATGTGATCTGTCGCTGTAGAGCTGTGTAGGGGGCTGGATCAGGTCTTCACTCACAAGATACACCCCCCCCCCCCCCCCATGAAGAAAAAGTGAAGTGACATCACAGCACTTCTGTCAGTACGGAGGCTCAAGCAGAGCTCAGTCTCTACCTGCTGCAGTAGATCATTGCGATAGTTCACACTGCTGCAACGGCAAAGTTGTACGCCTTTGCCTGCGACTTCCTTCTGACTTGATCTGACTTGGATGCTATTTAGGAGCCTGTACAAGGGCTGAAATCGCACAATTTGGCCCGAAGTAGTGCAGGAGTGCAGGGGTCTCACAAGTCAGGTCCCATGTCGCAGCAGTGTGAACCAAGCCTTAGATGTGATCTGTTGCTGTAGAGCTGTTTAGGGCACTTGATTAAATCCTCACGGACCAGATCCCCCATAAAGAAAAAGTGAAGTGACCTCACATAACTTCTGTCAGTATGGAGGCTCGAGAAGCTCTTCCTGCTGCAATAGATCACTGCGATAGTGATCTATTGCTGGTTGATTGTTTCCAGCAATATCACTGTTAGATGTGATCTGTTGCTGTAGAGCTGTGTAGGGGGCTGGATCAGGTCTCCACTCACCAGATCCAGACCCCCCTCCCCCATGAAGAAAATGTGAAGTGGCATCACAGCACTTCTGTCAGTACGGAGGCTTGGGCAGAACTGAAGCTCTTCCTGCTGCAATAGATCACTGCCATAGTGATCTATTGCTGGCTGATTGCGTCTAGAAATGTCACTGTTAGATGTGATCTGTCGCTGTAGAACTGCATGGGGGGGCTGGATCAGGTCTTCACTAACCCGATCCAGACCCCCCTATGAAGAAATATGCCGGATCTTCTGGATGACATTGGCATTTACCGCGTAGGCAAGCGTAATGCCATTCAGAATTTTAATGAATGCCAACTTGCTAATTTCTGTTCCCCCAACTTGATCCCATCTAAGGGCCTCCAGCTGGAAGATTCGGATCGTGGGAAGATCCAGTGCCCACTTGCCATGCACATCTACCTAGAGTTGGACCTGCAAACCCTGCTTTTCCCTGGCATTGCCAATAGACGGCACAAATAACACAAGAGAGGCTCCTAACCTCAAGTACCGTTTGTGATTATTGGGTCGTTCCTGACCAAGGCTTCCCCCCTAAAGGGCTTATGTTGGTGTATGGCAAAATCCTATAAAGAAAACGGGAGACTCCTAAGGCCACTTTTACCTTTTAATGCACACGTCAGAATGTGCTAAAATGCACATGTCATCAAAGGAAGTGGTTTAGATACAGCCTGCGCCATGTTGTTTTAACACGAAGGACCCCGAGGTCATCAGAGGATGACAAATATCTCCCCTCCTATAGTCCTAGTGGACAGGAATCTCTCTGTCTATGGACAGCTTGCAGCTAAAGCAATCTAGTCTGCCAAATCAAGATTCTTCCATCCAGAAAGAAAAACTTACCTGTGCTTATAGTTCACCTCTGACTGCTGGAGGTGTTCATTATCTCAGGATGCAGTTCAGAAGCAGCCCAGATAATGGTAAGCGATGGTTCAGATCAGGAGCATTGTATGCCACCAGCATCGGGTGAGGATAGCCATGGATCCCTGCACACGTAAGGTCATGCAAGGACCCAGCAAGTCATGCAAATATGTTCCCATATAGTGGCTGTATCACATTAGTCGCATTTTGTGTTCTTTCACACTGGGGTAATGCTTACTGACCTCTGAAAAGTGATCCACAGTGGTTTGCTTTTCAGAGGGCAGCATAGCAACCTCTGGCAGGTGTTCAGGAGGTGCTACTGCAGCCTCCTGATGCCTGTAGTTATGCTATGCCTGCAGCAGGTGTGCGACCCTGTCAGGCTGCAAAGTTAGAATTTGGGTGGGCCCGTAGGGGGCAGAAAAACTGCAGCTCAGCTGCATGTTTTTTTACCACCTCCTGTCTGCCAGGGAGAAAAAGCCCCTTTGAGTTTGTGCTTGACTACCTCTGTTTATTTCTAGATGTGTTTGTAAACTCATTACAAATTCTTCCTGTGTTATGTATTTTATAAATAAATATTGAGAATAAATAATAACAGCAAAAATATTTTAACAAGTTAAGATGTTATTAAATAGCCAACAATATTCAAATAAATTAAGTTATTATATAATATCATAAGAGTTACAGCAAAAAAATGTATAAAAAAAAAAAAAAAAAAGGAAGATTTTATATCATATAATAGACGCAGCCAAAAATATTATAATGAAGATTTTATAACATATAATATAATAAGACTCACAGCCAAAAATATTATAATAAATTAAGATTTTATATAATAAAAAAAAATTAGCTGCCAAAAATATTATAATAAATTAAGATTTTTATATAATAAAACTCGCAGAACAAATATTATAATAGATGAAGATTTTATTTAATAGAAGAAGACTCACAGCCAAAAATGATAAAATAAATGAAGATTTTATATAATATAATAAGATTTACAGATTTTTTTTTTTTTATAATAAATGAAGATTTTATATAATGAGACTCACAGCCAAAAATATTATAATAAATGAAGATGCTATATGATAAGAGTCACAGCAAAAAATATAATAAATAAAGATGTTATATAATATTCGGCGTCACAAAAATAGTAAATGAGGATGTTAAAAAAAAAAACACAGTAACAACAAAAATATAATAATAAATGGCGATGTTATATAATAATAAATGAGGATTTGATTATACAAGGGCTCATTTAGACTTGTGATTGGGGGTGTTAAAAATGTGGGGTTTAGCACCCCCCCCCCCCCCCCCACTTAAGTTGCAAAGGTAGTGTACAAGGGTGCTTATATGCTGCAGGCCTGCGCAAAAACTATTATTCCTGTCAGTGCACAGGGTTGCGACACATTAAAACAGGCGGTAAGGAGGTATCCCATCCCCTCCTCACCACCTGTCGAACACCTCTGAAAAGTGTTCTGAACGTGGATCGCTTTTCAGAGGCCCAGAGGTTTAGACGCAAGTCTAAATTTTGCTTAAAATTCCGAAAAAAATATAATAATCATCATCATAACAGTCACATGAAAGCAGCCGTTTTTATAGATAGAAATCTGTTTTGCAATGCACACGGTTGTGGCACTTCACCTCCTGTTTTACGCTCCTGGAAAGCGATCCAAGCGCAGATCGCTTTTCAGAGGCGCAGAGGTTTAGACACAAGTCTAAACTTAGCCTAACTGCCACAAAAAGAAAAAAAAATTCTAATATTGAATGAGGATGTTATATAATGATAACAGTCACAGCAAACCATCCGTTTTTATAGATGGAAGTCTGTTTTCTTATATGTCATTAAAGATCAGGAAAGTCCTTGCAGTGTTTATTTCAAGTTTTTCTGAGTTTTGCTCAGTGAGATTTTCAGTGGCCCCTTTAGGGAAAGTGTCTGTAATGGTCGCTGTGTGCCTGATCCTGCCTCCTCGCTCTCAATCATTCATTGTATTGTGACTGTAGAGTTCAGATTTCACAGCGGAGCTCAGGGGGGGAGCTGCCACGTCCCCAGACATGCAATGACTGTCTGCAACCAACTTCATCCACCACTAGTACTCCTCCTGTGTAATATCCAGACACATACCTGAGCCCCCCCCCCCCCCCCCCCCCTCCATACAGCCATCTGGACTACACATTACAGCTTAGCTTTCTGGGACACATTTATGAGAAGAATAAATCGTGTATATATATATACACATACAGCTCAATGTAAAAAAAATTGTTGGCAGATGTTTCTTTTTTTTTTTTAATGTTGTATGATATATGCTCAGCTCTTTATCAAACACATACGTTTTGGAAAAATACACTAAATTAAATTTTAAAACAAACGCAATATTATATTATAGCACTTTTTTGTGCTCTGTCCCCCCAATGAAAGAGAAATATATTTCCAATGTATTTAGAAAATAAATACATATGACATAGGTGACATATATTTAGAATATATTGTAATTATATTTCTTTTTTTTTTTCTAATTATATTGGAAATATATTTCCCTTCCATGTGGGATAATATTAAATAAAAAGGTTGGGTTGCTTTCAAGTAAATAGATTCCAACATGTCATGGCTTAAAACAGCACGAGCTGGTGAAATTGCAAAAAAACTGCGTTACCCAAAATTCTAGGTGTTTTTTTTTCCATTTTTTTTTTTTTTTTAACAGGTTATCATTTTAGAGTTGACCATAAGTTATGGCCCCAGGGTTATAACGTTCGCGACGATACCTCACATGTGTGGTGTGAACACCACTTACATATGCATGCACGACCTACTTATGCTTTTGCTTCTGTGTGCAAGAATGGAGGGACAGAGGCCATTTAAAAAAATAAAATAAAACATTTTGGGTAATTTTTGATTTTTTTAAATTTTTATTTTTACACTGTTCATTTAATTTTTTAATTTCTTTTATCACTTTTATTCCTATCACAAGAAATGTAAACATCCTTCCTCTAACCTGGAAAGCATGAGATCAAAAAAAAAAATTGATCTCATGCTTTCCAAAAAAAAAAAAAAAAAAAAAGGAAAAGGGCAGTGTTTACCAGAGGTTATTATTATTAT
This sequence comes from Lithobates septentrionalis, assembly GCA_037952835.1. NCBI lineage: Eukaryota > Metazoa > Chordata > Amphibia > Anura > Ranidae > Lithobates > Lithobates septentrionalis. Next base: position 229,811 of record JBBDGP010002496.1, on the reverse strand, counting down.
TATTATACAGGATTTATATAGCGCCAACAGTTTGCACAGCAATGTAATGCCTTTGCTTCTGGTCTCCTAGATCAGGGGTCTCCAAACTTTTTGAACAAGGGGCCAGTTTACTGACCTTCAGACTTTAAGGGGGCCGGACTGTGGCCAGTGGGAGTTGAAAATCCCCCGGCATCAATGGGAGTAAAGAATTCCCTGTGATCGGTATTAGTGGGAGGAATATTGCCCCATTGTTGGTATTAGGGGAAAAAAATCATGCCCCATCATTGGTGTTAGTGGAAGAAATAGTGCCACATTGTTGATATCAGGGCAAGGAATAGTGCCCCATCATTGATGTAAGTGGGAAGAATAGTGCCCCATCATTGGTGTAAGTGGGAAGAATAGTGCCCCATCATTGGTGTCAATGGAAGGAATAGTGCCACATTGTTGATATCAAGGCAAGGAATAGTGCCCCATCATTGGGGTCAGTGAGAGGAATAGTGCCCCATCATTGGGGTCAGTGAGAGGAATAGTGCCCCATCATTGGTGTCAGTGGGAGGGAAAGTGCCACATTGTTGATATCAGGGCAGAAATAGTGCCCCATCATTGATGTCAGTGGGAAGCATAGTGCCCCTGATACCAGGGCAAGGAAAATTGCCCCATCATTGGTGTGATTAAGAAGAATAGTGCCCCATTGTTTATATCAGGCAAGGAAAAGTGCCCCATCATTGGTGTCTGTGGGAAGAATAGTGCCCCACATTGGTGTCAGTGGGAGGAATAGTGCCCCATCATTGGTATTAGTGGGAGGAATAGTGCCCCATCATTATTGTCAGTGGGAGGAATAGTGCCCCATCATTGGTGTCAGTGGGATGAATCGTGCCCCATCATTAGTGGGAGGAATAGTGCCCCATCATTGGTATTAGTGGGAGGAATAGTGCCCCATCATTGGTATTAGTGGGAGGAATAGTGCCCCATCATTGGTATTAGTGGGAGGAATAGTGCCCCATCATTGGTATTAGTGGGAGGAATAGTGCCCCATCATTGGTATTAGTGGGAGGAATAGTGCCCCATTGTTGGTATTAGTGGGAGGAATAGTGCCCCATCATTGGTGTCAATGGGAGGAATAGTGTCCCATCATTGGTGTCAATAGGAGTAATAGTGTCCCATCATTAGTGTTAGTGGGAGGAATAGTGCTCCATCATTGGTGTCAGTGGGAGGAATAGTGCCCCATCATTGGTGTCAGTGGGAGGAATAGTGCCCCATCATTGGTGTCAATGGGAGGAATAGTGCCCCATCATTGGTGTCAATAGGAGTAATAGTGCCCCATCATTAGTGTTAGTGGGAGGAATAGTGCTCCATCATTGGTGTCAGTGGGAGGAATAGTGCCCCATTATTGGTGTCAGTGAGAGGAATAGTGCCCCATCATTGGTGTCAGTGGGAAGAATAGTGCCCCATCATTGGTATTAGTGGGAGGAATAGTGCCCCATCATTGGTGTCAGTGGGAAGAATAGTGGTCCTTTGTTGGTTTTATTGGTAGGAATAGTGAAGTATTATTGGAAGGAATAGTGCCCCATCATTGGTGTCAGTGGGAGGAATAGTGCCCCATCATTGGTGTCAGTGGGAGGAATAGTGCCCCATCATTGGTGTCAGTGGGAGGAATAGTGCCCCATCATTGGTGTCAGTGGGAGGAATAGTGCCCCATCATTGGTGTCAGTGGGAGGAATAGTGCCCCATCGTTGGTGTTATTGGTAGGGATAGTGAACTATTATTGGTAGCAATTATGCCCCATTGTTGGTGTAGAAGGAATAATGCCTGGTATCAGTGGGAAGAATAGTGTCCTGAGAAAGGGCCTGATAAAGGCAAGCAAAGGGCCACATCTGGCCCCCGGGCCGCAGTTTGGAGACCAGTGTCCTAGACCATAGAGATGGCCTTCTGGTCCTCTGTCAGCTCTATGATCGGATCAGATACTGGGATTCCCAATCACATGGGAGAGGCGGTGATGGGCGGCGGGAGATGAATCGATCAGCCGCTAGGATTACATGAAAGAGCATCACTGGCTGAAAAAAAATAGCAGGGCTGTGGCTGCCAGCTACAGACATGACCCCGGGATAACCACTTGAAGTCAGTCATGTATGTGATTTGGCTGTAAGTGGTAAAGAAATATTAAACCCAAAAGCAAATATTTATTATATTGCAGCTTACCAATTCTTAGATGTGATGGCTGCATTTCTTTTATTTTTTAGCCTTTCTCTCTTCCACCTGGCGATCCAGCCAGTAAGTCTGTTATTTTTCAAAAGAACAAGCACCCTTGCAGTTACAGGGATGAGACAACCCAACTAACACTGACAGGGGTGCTTACATTGGTCAGCTTTTATTTATTTCTATAAAACCTTTATCCCAAAAAAAGAGGGGGGGGGGGGTGGACTGCTGTGTAAACTGATTAGATTGTAAGCTCTAAGGAGCAGGGCCCTCTGATTCCTCCTGTATTGAATTGTATTGTAATTGAGGGGAAATGCCTTCACACCCTTACATGGAACCCATGTACACCCCAGGCCCCTGAAAATGACTGTTCCCATGGGTGGGTGTAGGGATCAGTAGGTCAGTGTGAATGAGACCTACATTTTGCTCCTCCCTGTCAGCGGACTCGCTATGAACTACACATTTGATGTTCCTGATCTTTACCTGGATTTTGTAGGTTGGTGACAGGATCTCTTTATGGAGGAAATAACATCATGCCATGTCTTCTAGATCAATGAGCTGGAGAAAGCCGTGTCGGCTGCCCATACCTTCCTGCAGAAGAATCCCACCCATGAGATGACTCTGCGCTACATGAATTACTACAAGACCCTGCTGGAAGTGGAGGAATTCCTCATCGATTTAGAGGCTCAGCCCTTCGAGGTGAGTCTGAGACACGCCATCATTTAAAGTGCAAGTCCAGTCAACAATGACAAATTTTCTATGAATTCTATGTAAAATATCTTTATCTTTCACATGATTCATTTTCTGTATAGCGGTTTGTGTCGCTTAGAAAGTCTAATCAAAGCCAATCGGGTTCTTCCTGTTCTTCAAGGACAACCTTACTTCCTTATGTCGGAATTCTGCATGGGGGCCGTCACTTCCTGAAAATGTTGTCCTTCTTTTCTACACGTCCCGCCCCCATCCCTCCTCTCCTTTTTAGACAGACATTCCTAGACCTGCCCAGCCCTGCCCCCATCCCTCCTCTCCTTCACAGAACTCCTGTTTTCATAGCCTCATTTTTGATACCAGTTTCTCTAGAGAGAGAGAGAGGGGAAGGGGGCAGGCTTTGGAAGTACCGTATTTATCGGCGTATAACATGCGCTGGCGTATAACACGCACCCCAAGTTTAGGAGGGAAGTTTAAGGGAAAAAACTTACATTTTAAGTGTGTATCTGCAGCCTTGCCCAGTGTTCAGCCTTGCCCAGTGTCCATCTGCAGCCTTGCCCAGTGTTCAGCCTTGCCCAGTGTCCATCTGCAGCCTTGCCCAATGTTCAGCCTTGCCCAGTTTATCTGCTGCCTTGCCCAGTGTCCAACCTTGCCCAGTTCATCTGCAGCCTTGCCCAGTGTCCAGCCTTTCCCAGTGTTAGGCCTTGCCCAGTGATCATCTGCAGCCTTGCCCAGTGTCCAGACTTGCCCAGTGATCATCTGCAGCCTTGCCCAGTGTCCAGCCTTTCCCAGTGTCAGGCCTTGCCCAGTGATCATCTGCAGCCTTGCCCAGTGTCCAGCCTTTCCCAGTGTTAGGCCTTGCCCAGTGATCATCTGCAGCCTTGCCCAGTGTCCAGCCTTTCCCAGTGTTAGGCCTTGCCCATTGATCATCTGCAGCCTTGCCCAGTGTCCAGCCTTGCCCAGTGATCATCTGCAGCCTTGCCCAGTGTCCAGCCTTTCCCAGTGTCAGGCCTTGCCCAGTGATCATCTGCAGCCTTGCCCAGTGTCCAGCCTTACCCAGTGATCATCTGCAGCCTTTCCCAGTGTCCAGCCTTTCCCAGTGTCAGGCCTTGCCCAGTGATCATCTGCAGCCTTGCCCAGTGTCCAGCCTTACCCAGTGATCATCTGCAGCCTTTCCCAGTGTCCAGCCTTGCCCAGTGATCATCTGCAGCCTTGCCCAGTGTCCAGCCTTGCCCAAAATTGCTGCATTATCGTTTATTAATTGATTTAGTCACCGAGATTTTTTAAAATTATTGCACCGTTCGCCGCCGCTCATCTCGCAATCCCGCCCCTTGGCCTGGCTCCTATGATGGACACATCACCGGTCCAATGGTGGCACGTAAAGGCTAGGAGGCGGGACTGCGAGCCGAGCCGAGTGTACTTTTTTGGCGACGCTCGCTCTTCCACTCAGACAGCAGGGAGGCAGGACGGCGTGACTGCGAGCGCTGCCGAAAGGAGCCGAGTACACAGTACACTCGGCTCGGGTTTGGACATTTTCGGCGGCGCTCGCTTCCACTCACAAACAGTGGGGATTGGCGTATAACACGCACCCACGATTTTCCCCTGATTTTAAGGGGGAAAAAGTGCGTGTTATACACCGATAAATACGGTATGTTCTGTTTGTTAGAAACTATAATATAGATTACAATGCAACATGCTGCAGATTTTCTACAGTGTACAACCACATGGTAGTTTCTGCATGGCACTGTGATGACACTGTGTGCATGGTGTGACACTGTGATGGGCATAGTATGGCACTGTGTGCATGGTGTGGCACCATGATGGGCACTGTGTGGCACTGTGATGGGCACTGTGTGCATTGTGTGGCACTTTGATGGGCACTGTGATGGCACTGATGGGCACTGTGTGCATGGTGTGGTACCTTGATTGGCCCTGCGTGCATGGTGTGGCACTGTGATGGCACTGACGGGCACTGTGTGCATGGTGTGGCACCATGATGGGCACTGTGTGCATGGTGCGGCACCTTGATGGGCACTGTGTGCATGGTATGGCACTGTGTGCATGGTGTGGCACTTTGGGCACTGTGCGCATGGTGTGGCACTGTGTGCATGGTGTGGCACTGTGATGGGCACTGTGCGCATTGTGTGGCACTGTGATGGGCACTGTGTGCATGGTGTGGCACTGTGTGCATGGTGTGGCACTTTGATGGGCACTGTGCGCATGGTGTGGCACTGCGATGGGCACTGTGTGCATGGTGTGGCACTTTGATGGGCACTGTGATGGCACCATGATGGGCACTGTGTGCATGGTGTGGGACCATGATGGGCACTGTGTGCATGGTGTGGCACTGTGTGCTAGTGTGGCACTTTGGGCACTTTGATGGGCACTGTGCGCATGGTGTGGCACTGTGTGCATGGTGTGGCACTGTGATGGGCACTGTGTGCATGGTGTAGCACTGTGTGCATGGTGTGGCACTTTGATGGGCACTGTGTGCATGGTGTGGCACTGCGATGGGCACTGTGTGCATGGTGTGGCACTGCGATGGGCACTGTGTGCATGGTGTGGCACTTTGATGGGCACTGTGATAGCACTGATGGGCACTGTGTGCATGGTGTGGCACCATGATGGGCACTGTGTGCATGGTGTGGCACTGTGATGTGCACTGTGTGCATGGTGTGGCACCATGATGGGCACTGTGTGCATGTTATGGCACTGTGATGTGCACTGTGTGCATGGTGTGGCACTTAGATGGCCACTGTGATGTCACTGTGTACATGGTGTGGCTCCATGATGGGCACTGTGTGCATGGTGTGGCACTGTGATGGGCACTGTGTGCATGGTGTGGCATTGTGTGCATGGTGTGACACTGTTATGGGCATTGTGTGCATGGTGTGGCACTGTGATGGGCACTGTGTGCATGGTGTGGCACTTTGATGGGCACTGTGTGCATGGTGTGTCACTGTGATGGGCACTGTGTGCATGGTGGGGCACACGCCCAGCTGAGGGAGCTACATGTGAGTAATGAGTTTAAGGCTCCGTTTCCACTAGTGCGACTTGTCATGCGACTTTGGACACAAAGTCGCATGACAAGTCAAAGCCCATTGATTTCAATGGGAAACGTTCCTATCGATGCGACTTTGATCACTACTTTGATGACACTTTGATCCAGAGTGTAAAGTTGGATCAAAGCTGCACTCAAAGTCGCACTTTAAATCGCACAGCTTTGGAGGCACACTAGTGGAAACGTAGTCTAAGGCTAGAGTGTGACTTTAGAGTGTGACTTTGCTGCAACTTTCAGTGCAGCTTTGATACAACTTTACAATCTCTGGATCAATGTCGCATCAAAGCATTGGAGGTACCTTTTCAAAGTCGCTGATTTTCAGTGTTGCATATATGGGAACGGGTGCCATTGAAATCAATGGGCTGTGACTTGTCATGCGATTTTGTGTCCAAAGTCGCATAAAAATTCATACTAATGGAAACTGAGCCTTAGTCTACGTTTCCACTATTGCGACCACAAAGTTGCACGATTTAGAGTGTGACTTTAATCTAGAGAGCGTAAAGTTGGATCAAAGCTGCACTGAAAGTCCCATCAAAGCATTGCAGGTATCCAGTCGCTGACTTTCAAAGTCGCATAGATGGGAACAGGTGCCATTGAAATCAATGGGCTATGATTTGTCATGCGACTTTGTGTCCAAGGTCGCATGACAAGTTGCACTAGTGGATACAGTGTATTAGTGTGGTTGCCTGTACTATGATCATTGTAGACTGTGAGCTGACACTCCAGAGCACTTCCAGCTACACTGACAGTTCCCTCCCCATGTCCAGCTCCCTTCTTCTGTGCACAGCCATACTGTATATGTGCACTGCACCTCCCCCTGTGTGGATGGGGCTTTTTATCTCTTCATTTTCTCATGAATAAGGATGTAAAATGATGAGAGAACACTGGGCGGGAACCTATGATCAGCTCCTCCCATCCTGTATACGTCCACTGGCTACGCAGGAACAATGTCCCTCCCAGGAAGTGATGTCACTAGCTTTCGGGAACACACCCACTGGCTGTTTTTACGCTTAGAAGGAAGTAGAATTGAAGTCATGTGACGGCATTGGATACTGCAAAATAAAGGTTAAAAAACGTAGGATTTTTTCCTTTTGAAACATAAGGCTGAACTTTGCTCACATTAATGATTGCAGGGCAGAATTTAAGTGTTAGGGTGGACTTCCACTTTAATTTTCAATAGCACATAGAGAAGCTGCAGTAGGTCAGAGCCCAGTTCATTTTCTGGACCCTGACCTTCTCGTCTAGCTAGCTCTTTCTACCCCAGCAGAACTGTCTCTGGCCTTCCCCCTTTCATTCATTGGATTTCAGTTCTTTCAGACATGGAGGCTCAGTATCACATGTGGACATTACCTAGAGCAGAGTGCATGCAAATATATCCAACAAAAATATCCAGAAAAACGCATTTAAAAAAAGTTAAAATTGATTTGCATTTTTAGGCCCCTTTCACACTGTTGGACCGTTCAGGTCCGCCTGTCAGTTTTGTTGGCGGACCTGAACGGGCGCTCCATGTTAGCCTATGGAGCGACGGATGTCAGCGGTGACATGTCCGCTGACATACGACCCGGTCTGATCCGCTAAAATCAGACGGATGGCCCTACATTCACATCCGTCCCTGGCGGATCGGATCGGGTGAGATCTGATGAAAACGGACATGCTGTCCATTTTCGTCTGATCTCTCCATAGCAACCAGCGGTGCTCGACAAGCCCCTCCCCGCTCAGTGAGCAGAGAGGGACCTGTCATCCGCCGGCTCAGCGAAGATCAACGGAGACTTCTCCAGTTGAGCTGGCGGACTCCGTGGCAGCGGATCCGCCTCATATGAATGAGGACTAATGAGTGAAATAAGTATTTGAGCCCTTTGCAAAACATGACTTAGTACTTGGTGGCAAAACTCTTGTTGGCAATCACAGAGGTCAGACGTTTCTTGTAGCTGGCCACCAGGTTTGCACACATTTCAGGAGGGATTTTGTCCCACTCCTCTTTGCAGATCCTCTCCAAGTCATTAAGGTTTCGAGGCTGATGTTTGTTAACTCGAACCTTCAGCTCCCTCCACATATTTTCTATGGGATTAATGTCTGGAAACTGGCTAGGCCACTCCAGGACCTTAATGCGCTTCTTCTTGAGACACTCCTTTGTTGCCTTGGCCGTGTGTTTTGGGTCATTGTCATGCTGGAATACCCATCCAAGACCCATTTTCAATGCCCTGGCTGAGGGAAGGAGGTTCTCACCCAAGATTTGATGGTACATGGTCCCCCGTCAGTCCTCCCTTTTGATGTAGTGAAATTGTCTTGTCCCCTTAGCAGAAAAACACCTCCAAAGCGTAACCATACCTCCCAATTTTTTGAGATGGGAATGAGGGACACCTATCAGCAAAAGTATGCAGGCATAGGACACACCCCTGGCCACGCCCCCTTAAAGGAGAATTGTACAAAAAAAAAAGATTAGTTAAACCCACAATTGCTTTTTTTTTTTACCACTACTATTCCTTTATATTGGCTTTTGGAATTTACAAATGCAGCAATTTAGAAATCAGATGAAAGGTTTAGCACCGGCAAACACTTTTTGATAGATAAAAGTGCATTTTATATACATCTATATAGATCAGACCAAAATGAGGGACAAATGAGTAGGAATGAGGGACAGAGGGACATTGCTCCAAATCAGGGACAGTTGGGAGGTATGGCATAATGTATCCACATCTATGTTTGACAGTGGGGATGGTGTTCTTGGGGTCATAGTCAGCATTCCTCCTCCTCCCAACACGAGTTGAGTTGATGACAAAGAACTTGATTTTGGTCTCATCTGACCACAACACTTTCACCCAGTTCTCCTCTGTATCATTCAGATGTTCATTAGCAAACATCTGATGGGCCTGTACATGTGCTTTCTTGAGCAGGGGACCTTGCAGGCGCTGCAGGATTTCAGTCCTTCACGGCGTAGTGTGTTACCAATTCTTTTCTTTAATGACAACACAAAGATTTTTTTTTTTTAAATGTCATCAGCAGACCAATGAGGGGGGGGAGTGGGGACCAGGGAAGGCAAAATATGAAATCTAAAAAAATTATATACATAAAATAAATTAATTATATAATATATATATAACTTTTGCTTTAAGAAAATTGGGAATTGGGTGGACATACACTTTAAGCAAGCCTGTATTTGTCTTGACTAATAAAACACTGTAACTGTCCACAGAGCATATTTGTGAAGGCGGTAAAGACATACAACGCTGGAGACTTCAGGCGCAGCACAGAAGAGATGGAGCAGGCTTTGCCTCTGTATTACAAAGCGTACAACAACTGCCTTACAGGTTGCGAGGGGGTTTATGAAATGAAGGAGTTTAAAGACTTCTATCCAGCCGTTGCAGGTAATGTGTAATTTTTGTTTTTTTTACATCACTGCTGCTCAATGTACAGTGCCTTGAAAAAGTATTCACACCCCTTGAAATTTTCCACATTTTGCCATGTTACAACCAAAAACGTAAATATATTTTACTGCGATTATATGTGATAGACCAGGGGTCTCTAAAGTAAGGCCCACAGGCCACATCCGGCCCACTGGGAGGTTTTTTTACGGCCTGCAGCTTAAGTCGTCAGTCTCACTGCAGAGTCAGTTTCTGCTCAAGCTATGTTGGGTAGCAGGAACTGCACTGCCTACTCACCCCTGACAGTATACAGTGCAGGTCCTGAAGTCCGACAATGCCTGCCCATCCCAGCACCTCACTAATTTGTTGATTGCTAGGACCTGCTTCACCTCCAGGCTTTCGCCTCGCTGTTAGCATCAGTCCTTTAATGCTGTAATTTTGCCTACAATGTGCCTGTGTAACAGCCGGGTGGGACCTGGAAGGTGTGCAGCAGAACAGCACTGAAGCCGGACACAGATGGAAGTGGGACACAAACGTGACTGCTGGTGCTGTTGGGGGGGGGGGGGGGGCACAATTGTGGGGAGGTGGCTCTGATGAGGGACACAAATGGGGAAGGGAGCTTTCTATGGGGGACACAATTGTGCAGAGGAATGACTTTCTTCTTGCCGCTCTTCCATAAAGACCAGATTTGTGGAGTGAACGACTAATAGTTGTCCTGTGGACAGATTCTCCCACCTGAGCTGTGGATCTCTGCAGCTCCTCCAGAGTTACCATGGGCCTCTTGGCTGCTTCTCTGATTAATGCTCTCCTTGCCCGGCCTGTCAGTTTAGGTGGACGGCCATTATCTTGGTAGGTTTGCAGTTGTGTCATACTCTTTCCATTTTCAGATGATGGATTGAACAGTGCTCCATGAGATGCGCAAAGCTTGGGATATTTTTTTTTAACCTAACCCTGCTTTAAACTTCTCCTCAACTTTATCCCTGACCTGTCTGGTGTGTTTGTTGGCCTTCGTGATGCGGTTTGTTCACTAAGGTTCTCTAACAAACCTCTGAGGGCTTCACAGAACAGCTGTATTTATATTGAGATTAAATTACACACAGGTGGACTTGATTTACTAATTAGGTGACTTCTGAAGGTTATTGGTTCTACTAGATTATAGTTAGGGGTATCAGAGTAAAGAGGGCTGAAAACAAATGCACGCCACACTTTTCAGATATTTATTTATAATAAATGTTGAAAACCATTTATCATTTTCATTCCACTTCACCGATATATGCCACTTTGTTTTGGTCTATCACATAAAATCCAATAAAATACATTTACGTTTTTGGTTGTAATATGACAAAATGTGGAAAATTTCAAGGGGTGTGAATACTTTTTCAAGGCACTGTCCAGTCTGGTTAATGTGTAATTGCCATGAGCTTGTCAGTGGTCCATTCTGACATGTGAGGCTCTTCCTCGGTTCTTCAGCTTATCTGTGATCTCTGACCATCACAGGCTTTACCCTTTTTTCCCCCAAGTTACTTATTGTGACATTTCTAGAACTAGGATCATGGCCTAGGATGTAAAAGGTATGCCCTTAAAACATTTAACAAAAAACATTGGATTTACCTTTTATGCCTTTTTTTTTCTTTTTCTACATCGCAGCTGTGAAGTCACTATTATCTGGGAGATAATAACAGCTCTACACATGAACATAACTGGAAGCAACTAAAAATACACCAACTGTAACATGGTAAACAGTACAAAAGAGATATCCCTCACCCGACACGTTTCAGAGTCTGTTTTACCTCCTTCATCAAGGCTAGAGAAGATATCAATTCTCTATAATGCAAATATAGAAGTCAGTAATAATTCATATACGTACACATTACATGAATGCAATCAATTTTGTGTCTTCATCTTACAATCACTTCAGAAGTGTATATGCTTCCCTCTCCCACGGGGGCCTTCTCTGGACTCACTCCCCCAGACCAAGTGGACGGAAGGGAGGTGGAGTGGGAATCCTTCTAGCCCCATGCAGCACCTATCAGGTTCTTCACCCACCGCCCTCTCTGACACTCTCCTCTTTTGAGGCACACTGCATTCGTCTTTTCTCTCCCATTTCTCTAAGAATTGCTGTCATCTACCGGCCCCCTGGACCAGTATCAGCCTTTCTTGATGACTTCTCTGCCTGGCTACCCTACTTTCTCTCTTCTGAAATCCCCACAATCATTCTTGGGGACTTCAACATCCCTGTTAACACTAACACTACTATTACTTCTAAACTTCTCAGTCTAACCTCATCGCTTGACCTGAAGCAATGGATACAGGCTCCTACCCACTCCAATGGCAACACCCTTGACCTTGCCTTCTCCTATCTATGCACTCCGTGCAACCTTTCCAACAATCCACTCCCACTCTCTGATCACCACCTTATTACTTTTGCTCTCTCCCTGTCTTCCACCTCTTCTCCCTCCAACCGCCTAACAGTTACACGCAGAAACCTTCGCCACCTCAACCCTTCTCTTCTCTACTCTGCTACTGATCACCTCTATGACAAAATCTCCCCCCTGTCCTGCCCCAACCAAGCTACTTTCATCTACAACAGCTCACTGTCTTCCGCCCTAGACAAGCTTGCCCCCCTCACTACACGCAGAATTAGGCCCCGACTGCTACAACCCTGGCAAACAGATGACACCAGAAGTCTCAGAAAACGTAGCCGCGCTCTTGAGCGCCTGTGGCATAAGACTAAGACCCAGGAAGACTTCACACATTATAAATCTGCCCTCCTAAAATACTACTCCTGCCTTCACACTGCCAAACAGACCTACTTTATCACACTCATCAACACCTTCTCATCCAGTCCACGTCAACTCTTCTCTACCTTCAACACTCTACTCTGTCCTCCACTGCCTCCACCCACCAACTCACTCACTGCCCAGGAGATTGCCAATCACTTCAAAACTAAGATTGATACAATTCACGAGGAGATCGCCAATGCGCAAAAACCTCCCCCATGCAACACCCCATGTCCACAGACCCAATCATTACTTCCCTCATTCAACCCTGCTACTACTACTGAGGTTGCTAAACTTTTTTCTAGCACTCATCTAACCACTTGCCCCCTGGATCCTGTTCCCTCGCAAATGCTACGCTCACCCTCTGACTCAATTCTACGCTCTCTAACTCACATTTTCAACCTCTCCCTCTCTTGTGGCATCTTCCCAAACTCTCTAAAACATGCGCTAGTCACCCCCATACTAAAAAAGCCCTCACTGGATCCCACCAGTCTCAACAACTTACGTCCCATCTCCTTACTCTCCTTCTCCTCCAAACTTCTTGAAAGACTGGTCTACAACCGACTAAGCGACCATCTGACCATAAATAAACTTCTTGATCCCCTTCAGTCCGGTTTTCGCCCTCAACACTCCACGGAAACTGCTCTCCTTAAACTCTCAAATGACCTACTAATGGCTAAAGCCAATGGACACTACTCTATACTACTTCTCCTGGATCTCTCTGCTGCCTTTGACACAGTGGACCATCCTCTCCTCCTCAAAAAACTCCACTCCTTTGGTCTCCGTGACTGTACTCTTCGCTGGTTCTCATCCTACCTATCCCACCGCTCCTTCAGTGTCACTTACAACTCTACTTCCTCCTCTCCTCTTCCTTTTTCCGTTGGGGTCCCCCAAGGTTCTGTTCTCGGACCTCTCCTTTTCTCAATCTACACCACCTCCTTGGGTCAGTTGATTGCCTCCCACGGCTTTAAATATCATCTCTACGCTGATGACACCCAAATCTATCTCTCCACCCCCCAGCTCTCTCTATCTGTCTCCTCACGCATTACCAACTTACTAGCAGACATATCAGCCTGGATGTCACATCACTTTCTCAAACTCAACCTATCCAAAACCGAGCTCATGATATTTCCTCCCTCAGGTGCCACTTCCCCTGATCTACCTGTCAAGATCAACGGCTCAACTATCAACCCATCTCCCCACGCCAAGGTCCTAGGTGTAATCCTGGACTCTGAACTAACCTTCCGGCCCCACATCCTATCACTATCCAAAGCTTGCCGCCTCAATCTTCGCAACATCTCCAAGATACGCCCCTTCCTAACCAATGACACCACAAAGCTTCTAATCCACTCCCTGGTCATCTCCCGCCTCGACTACTGCAACTCCCTCCTCATTGGTTTACCTCTAAATAGGCTATCCCCACTTCAGTCCATCATGAACGCTGCGGCCAGGCTCATCCACCACACAAACCGATCAGCGTCTGCTACACCCCTCTGCCAATCCCTCCATTGGCTGCCACTCAGTCACCGAATCAAATTCAAGATACTAACTATAACTTACAAAGCCATCCACAACCTGGCCCCCAGCTACATCTCTAACCTAGTCACAAAATACCAACCTAATCGTTCTCTTCGCTCCTCCCAAGACCTCCTGCTCTCTAACTCCCTTGTCACCTCATCCCATGCTCGCCTCCAGGACTTCTCCAGAGCCTCCCCCATCCTCTGGAATGCTCTACCCCAATCCGTCCGATTTTCTCCTACTTTATCCACTTTCAGACGATCCCTGAAAACTCATCTCTTCAGAGAAGCCTATCTGGCCCCCACCTAACAACTGTACACTTATCTTCTCCATCAGCACATCACCCACAGTTATTACCTCTTGTATCTCTTGACCTTCCCTCTTAGATTGTAAGCTCTAAGGAGCAGGGCCCTCTGATTCCTACTGTATCAAATTGTATTGTATTTGTACTGTCTACCCTCAAGTTGTAAAGCGCTACGTAAACTGTTGGCGCTATATAAATACTGTATAATAATAATAATAATAATAATAATATGTACGCATTCCATGTAAGTTAAAAAGGAGAACACTGAAGAACAAGGGACCTCCCTTGATGCTCCTTTGATATACTTATGAAATACCTTCTTTTACTTAATCTATAATACAATATACCATACATTTGATGGAGATGAAGGAACCAGGAACTCTCTGGGGCAGTGTTCTCCTTTTTTAATTTACATGGAATATGTGCATTTACACTACTGAAGTGATTGTAAGTTGAAGAAACAAAATTGATTGCATTCATGTATTGTGTACATATATGAATTATTATTGACTTCTACATTTGCATTATAAAGAATTAATATTTTCTCTACCCCTGATGAAGGAGGTTAAACAGACTCTGAAACGTGTCGGGTGAAGGATTTCTCTTTTGTACTGTTTTCTATGTTACAGTTGGTGTATTTTAAGTTGCTTCCAGTTATGTACATTCCATGTTACCGTTTTTAACTATTTGTTATGAATAAAACAACTTTTTTACTTTACTATTGTTAAAAGAGTCAAGTGCCTATAGAGTCCAACCCAAAGGGGAATTTTGTCCTATGTCTTCAGGTTTAGGATGTGGCACTATATGAAGTTAATCACTGATACCTTCCGTGTGAATAAAGAGAAAATAGCAACGCTAGACATACAGCTCCACGTAATACAGCAAAAAGCTATTTTTAAAGATTAGTAAATGATAACATCCAAGCTACTACTTAAAACTGGTGCAGTGGGTAAGGTTGATGGTGGTGTAGCCATTATTGATCTATGAAATGTGTGTCTTTGTTGTCCTCTTTCTTTCAGATCATCTAACTGATGTCCTAGAATGTAAAGTGCAGTGTGAGCCTAACCTGACCCCCAATGTTGGAGGATATTTGGTTCAGAAGTTTGTGGCCACCATGTACCACTATCTGCAGTTTGCATATTACAAACGTAAGTAATGATGACTGACCACTCGCTGTGAGAAAGGCTAAAGCTGGCCATGGATGGAAGATGAGTAATTCGGTATTGAGGCAGAACACCGTAATATTCAAGTCCAAACACAAGTTATTTCCAATAGTAAAATGTTCCCAAAGCAAACACGTGTTTCAGAGGGGGAGATACAACCCCTGAAAAGCGTTGGCTTTCAGAACATTTCACCATTGCAAACTACTTGTGTTTGGACTTGAATATTACGTTGTGGCACTTCAATTCCTAATTACTCATCACTACCACAACCCAAGGTGATTATGGAAGTGCTATGGTGTGTAGAAGCAGCCAGCCTAACATTCATATACTCTACATTTACACCTTTAGGCTGCGCCTGAACAGCACATTTTGCATTGCGCGGGCTGACTGTCGTGCAACAAACACGGCAAAGTAGCTTAAGTACCATTTTTTTGGCACTGAGCCAAGCACGTTTGGATGGCGTGCATTTTTTCATGCTTGAAGCACAACTGGCACCCGTGTTTTGTTGCCATTAAGAAAAAATGCTAACACAAGCATGACGTGTGTTTTAGCACATTGTTTGCAGAAGTATATTTCTGCTATGCTCAGGTGTGAATGCAGCCTTACCACAATATTTTATTATAACAATAACGAGGATGTAAAGTTATCATACAAAGAGTCTTCAGGTTTCAAGCTCCTCTTATCCGTTGTCCTATTGGGGGGGAGATAACAGCCACTTGTGGTCCTTTAAATTAATGTATTTTTCATAGATATGTGATATTGGGGCAATTCTTATTACAGGGGAATAATAACGATTGGCCAGAAAATTTGTCAAATTACAGTAATTGACTTCTCCATCCCTACAAAAAAAAAAATTGGAGGACAGGTGTGTGTGTGTGTGTGTGTATGTATGTATGTATGTATATATATATATATATATATATATATATATATATATATATATATATATATATATATATATATATATATATATATATATATATATATATATATATATATATATATATATATATATATATACTGTGTGTGTGTGTTCCTTGCACTCCTCCACCATCCATTTGAGGATGCCCCACAGATGCCCAATAGGGTTTAGGTCTGGAGACATGCTTGGCCAGTCCATCACCTTTACCCTCTTTAGCAAGGCAGTGGTCGTCTTGGAGGTGTGTTTGGGGTCCTTATGTTGGAATACTGCCCTGCGGCCCAGTCTCCGAAGAGAGGGGATCATGCTCTGCTTCAGTATGTCACAGTACATGTTGGCATTCATAGTTCCCTCAATGAACTGTAGCTCCCCAGTGCTGGCAGGACTCATGCAGCTCCAGACCACGACACTCCCACCACCATGCTTGACTGTAGGCAAGACGCACTTGTTTTTGTATTCCTCACCTGGTTGCCGCCACACACGCTCTACACCATCTGAACCAAATAGGTTTATCTTGGTCCCATCAGACCACAGGTCATGGTTCCAGTAATCCATGTCCTTAGTCTGCTTGTCTTTAGCAACTGTTTGTGGGCTTCTTGTGCATCATCTTTAAAAGAAGCTTCCTTCTGGGACAACAGCCATGCAGACCAATTTGATGCGGCGTATGGTCTGAGCACTGACAGGCTTACCCCCCCACCCCTTCAACCTCTGCAGCAATGCTAGCAGCACTCATACATCTATTTCCCAAAGACAACCTCTGGATCTGATGCTGAGCACGTGCACTCAACTTCTTTGGTCGACCATGGAGAGGCCTGTTCTGAGTTGAACTTGTCCTGTTAAACCGCTGTATGGTCTTGGCCACCGTGCTGCAGCTCAGTTTCAGGGTCTTGGCAATCTTCTTATAGCCTAGGCCATCTTTATGTAGAGCAACAATTTTTCAGATCCTCAGAGTTCTTTGCCATGAGGTGGCATGTTGAACTCCTAGTGACCAGTATGAGAGAGTAAGAGCGATAACACCAAATTTAACACACCTGCTCCCCATTCACACCTGAGACCTTGTAACACTAACGAGTCGCATGACACCGGGGAGGGAAAATGGCTAATTGGGCCCAATTTGGATATTTTCACTTAGGGGTGTACTCCCCTTTGTTGCCAGCGGTTTAGACATTAATGGCTGTGTGTTGTTATTTTGAGGGGACAGCAAATTTTATACAAGCTGTATACTCACTACTTTACATTGGAGCAAAGTGTCATTTCTTCAGTGTTGTCACATAAAAAGAAATAATAGTACATAAAATGTACAAAAATGTGATAGAGATATATATATATATATATATATATATATATATATATACACAGTGGGGACGGAAAGTTTTTAGACCCCCCTAAATTTTTCACTCTTTGTTATATTGCAGCCATTTGCTAAAATCATTTAAGTTCATTTTTTTTCCTCATTAATGTACACACAGTACCCCATATTGACAGCAAAACACAGAATTGTTGACATTTTTGCAGATCTATTAAAAAAGAAAAACTGAAATATCACATGGTCCTAAGTATTCAGACCCTTTGCTGTGACACTCATATATTTAACTCAGGTGCTGTCCAATTCTTATGATCATCCTTGAGATGGTTCTACACCTTCATTTGAGTCCAGCTGTGTTTGATTATACTGATTGGACTTGATTAGGAAAGCCACACACCTGTCTATACAAGACCTTACAGCTCACAGTGCATGTCAGGGCAAATGAGAATCGTGAGGTCAAAGGAACTGCCTGAAGAGCTCAGAGACAGAATTGTGGCAAGGCACAGATCTGGCCAAGGTTACAAAAATATTCTGCTGCACTTAAGGTTCCTAAGAGCACAGTGGCCACCATAATCCTTAATTGGAAGACGTTTCCAGAACCCTTCCTAGAGCTGGCCGTCCGGCCAAACTGAGCTATCGGGGGAGAAGAGCCTTGGTGAGAGAGGTAAAGAAGAACCCAAAGATCACTGTGGCTGAGCTCCAGAGATGCAGTTGGGAGATGGGAGAAAATTGTAGCAAGTCAACCATCACTGCAGCCCTCCACCAGTCGGGGCTTTATGGCAGAGTGGCCAGACGGAAGCCTCTCCTCAGTGCAAGACACACGAAAGCCCGCATGGAGTTTGCTAAAAAAAACACCTGAAGGACTCCAAGATGGTGAGAAATAAGATTCTTTGGTCTGATGAGACCAAGATAGAACTTTTTGGCCTTAATTCTAAGCGGTATGTGTGGAGAAAACCAGGCACTGTTCATCATCTGTCCAATACAGTCCCAACAGTGAAGCATGGTGGTGGCAGCATCATGCTGTGGGGGTGTTTTTCAGCTGCAGGGACAGGACGACTGGTTGCAATCGAGGGAAAGATGAATGCGGCCAAGTACAGGGATATCCTGGACGAAAACCTTCTCCAGAGTGCTCAGGACCTCAGACTGGACCGAAGGTTTACCTTCCAACAAGACAATGACCCTAAGCACACAGCTAAAATAACGAAGGAGTGGCTTCACAACAACTCTGTGACTGTTCTTGAATGGCCCAGCCAGAGCCCTGACTTAAACCCAATTGAGCATCTCTGGAGAGACCTAAAATGGCTGTCCACCAACGTTTACCATCCAATCTGACAGAACTGGAGAGGATCTGCAAGGAGGAATGGCAGAGGATCTCCAAATCCAGGTGTGAAAAACTTGTCGCATCTTTCCCAAAAAGACTCATGGCTGTATTAGTTCAAAAGGGTGCTTCTACTAAATACTGAGCAAAGGGTCTGAATACTTAGGACCATGTGATATTTCAGTTTTTCTTTTTTAATAAATCTGCAAAAATGTCAACAATTCTGTGTTTTTCTGTCAATATGGGGCGCTGTGTGTACATTAATGTACATTAATGAGGAAAAAAATGAACTTAAATGATTTTACAAATGGCTGCAATATAACAAAGAGTGAAAAATTTAGGGGGGTCTAAAAACTTTCCGTCCCCACTGTATATATATATATATCACATTTTTGTACATTTTATGTACTATTATATCTTTTCAAGTGACAACACTGAAGAAATTACACTTTGCTCCAATGTAAAGTAGTGAGTGTACAGCTTGTATAACAGTGTAAATTCGCTGTCCCCTCAAAATAACTCAACACACAGCCATTAATGTCTAAACCGCTGGCAACAAAGGGGAGTACACCCCTAAGTGAAAATATCCAAATTCTGCCCAATTAGCCATTTTCCCTCCCCGGTGTCATGCGACTCGTTAGTGTTACAAGGTCTCAGG
Source organism: Lithobates septentrionalis (assembly GCA_037952835.1). Taxonomy (NCBI): domain Eukaryota; kingdom Metazoa; phylum Chordata; class Amphibia; order Anura; family Ranidae; genus Lithobates; species Lithobates septentrionalis. Next base: position 210,542 of record JBBDGP010002496.1, on the reverse strand, counting down.
TGTGAATGGGGAGCAGGTGTGTTAAATTTGGTGTTATCACTCTCACTCTCTCATACTGGTCACTGGGAGTTCAACATGGCTCCTCATGGCAAAGAACTCTGAGGATCTGAAAAATTGTTGCTCTACATAAAGATGGCCTAGGCTATAAGAAGATTGCCAAGACCCTGAAACTGAGCTGCAGCACGGTGGTCAAGACCATACAGCGGTTTAACAGGACAAGTTCAACTCAGAACAGGCCTCTCCATGGTCGACCAAAGAAGTTGAGTGCACGTGCTCAGCATCATATCCAGAGGTTGTCTTTGGGAAATAGATGTATGAGTGCTGCTGTGTGTGTGTGTGTGTGCGTATATATGATAGATATATATATATATATATATATATATATATATATATATATATATATATATATATATATATATATATATATATACACAATGGAATATCCCATCAAATGCATCCTGGGGTACATGTATCAAAATATAAATAAACAATAAAAACATTTAAATTAAAATGATCACTTGACATCTTAAGACCAGTCTTAGAGCTCATTCACATGGCTGTTCCTGGCTGTACAGCGCCAAAATCAGCATGGTTTTTATGGCAGGCAGGGCTGGGTGTTTTTGTAGCTCTCGACTGCTCAGCCTGTACAAATCAATGACAGGCTGAGAGGTTCTGCGGCTGTCCCTGTGTAAAGGTACATGGAGCATTCACCTGCAGTTAAGAAAAGATGAGCGACCCTCTAGGCAAACGGTCTGCATACAGAACAGCTCATCTTCCCTAGATGCGTGTAATTGCTTACATCTCTGGAAAGTGTCAGCCTGTCATTGATTTGTACAGGCTTTCTGGCCATACCCACCGCAGAAATATGCTGATCTGGATGGTGAGTGGCCATGTGCATCAGCCCTTAATAAATAGTAAATATATGTGCAAAGTATCCCTCAAAATCTAACTTCTCAATCATGATTGGCCATGTTGTAAAAAGCAAAGTACAAAGAAAGAAGTGCCTAGTGTATGGCCAGATTAACAATACCTTGAATTTAGAGAATATTCCTTTCATGCTGATTTCATGTTAAGACCATATGATTTTTTTTTTTTTTCTCACAGTGAATGACGTGAAGAATGCGGTTCAGTGTGTGTCCAGCTACATGCTGTTTGACCCTACAGATACCGTTATGCAACAAAACCTGGCGTACTACAAGTTCTATAAGGAGAAGTGGGACCTTGAGGATTCCGATTTCAACCCTAGAGAGGTAATCCTCAATTATATAAACCTAAATGTGTGGGATTTTTTAATGTTTTCTTATTTATTTATTTTCTAGTGATTATAATGTGGTATTTGATGGATGAAGGTATTTATAGAAAAAACATATCAGACCCAAATAGGGGATCATTCACAAGTTTGGTGCCAATGCTGGGACTTTGGCACAGCAAATTTTTTATAAATAGACCCCAAAAACTTGCATTGTTAATCAGAGAAGCAGCCAAGAGGCCCATGGTTACTCTGGAGGAGCTGCAGAGAGCCACCGCTCAGGTGGGAGAATCTGTCCACAGAACAACTATTAGTCGTGCACTCCACAAATCTGACCTTTATGGAAGAGTGGCAAGAAGAAAGTCATTGTTGAAAGAAAGCCATAAGATGTCCCATTTGCAGTTTGCAAGAAGCCATGTGGGGGACACAGCAAACATGTGGAAGAAGGTGCTCTGGTCAGATGAGACCAAAATTGAACTTTTTGACCTAAAAGCAAAACGCTATGTGTGGTGGAAAACTAACACTGCACATCACCCTGAACACGCCTTTTCTTCAGCAGGGACAGGGAAGCTGGTCAGAGTTGATGGGAAGATGGATGGAGCCAAATACAGGGAAATCTTAGAAGAAAACCTGTTATGCCGCGTACACACGGTCGGACTTTTTGTCTACAAAAGTCCGACGGACGCTGACGGACCAAATCCGGCGGACAATCCGATCGTGTGTGGGCTTCCCGGGACCTTCAGGGGACTTTTCCAGCCGCAAATCTGACGGACTTTAGATTTGGAACATGCTTCAAATCTTTACGTCGTAACTCCGCCGGACCCAGAAATCCGCTCGTCTGTATGCTAGTCCGACGGACAAAACCCCACGTTAGGGCAGCTATTGGCTACTGGCTATCAGCTTCCTTATTTTAGTCCGGTGTACGTCATCACGTACGAATCCGTCAGACTTTTGTGTAATCGTATGTAGGCAAGTCCGTTCGTTAGAAAGTCCGCCGAAAGTCCGTCAGACGGGCTGTCGGACTTTTGTAGCCGAAAAGTCTGACCTTGTGTACGCAGCATTAGAGTCTGCAAAGGACTTGAGACTGGGGCGGAGGTTCACCTACCAGCAGGACAACGAACCTAAACATACAGCCAGAGCTACAATGGAATGGTTTAGATCAAAGCATATTCATGTGTTAGAATGGCCCAGTCAAAGTCCAGACCTAAATCCAATTAAGAATCTGTGACAAGACTTTAAAATTGCTGTTCACAGACGCTCTCCATCCAATGTGACGGATCTTGAGCTATTTCGCAAAGAAGAATGGACAAAAATGTCACTCTCTCTAGATGTGCAAAGCTGGTAGAGACATCCCCAAAAGACTGGCAGCTGTAATTGCAGTGAAAGGAGGTTCTACAATGTATTGAAAACCATTTATCATTTTCCTTCCACTTCATAATTATGTGCCACTCTGTGTTGGTCTATCACATAAAATACCAATATGTATGAATACTTTTTCAGGGCACTATGTGTGTATTTATGTGTGTGTGTGTGTGTATATATATATATATATATATATATATATATATATATATATATATATATATATATACCGTATATAATTGTAAATATTATACAAGAAGTTAAGCCTTGTGGTACTTGCTGATATTCATTGATTGGCAATAATTAAAACCACTTACCTGGCATGTGACTGTGTGGAACATCTCCTTCTATTATACAATATGAAAGCAAGATTTGTTTTATATTCACACATATTAATTACAATTTGGGGCTTTCAATTAGAGAGACAGACAGAATGAAGAAGCTGCAAAATACACAGTATTATTATTATTATTATACAGGCTTTATATAGTGCCAACAGTTTACGCAGCGCTTTACAATATAGAATTACATATATAAACCATTTATCTTCAAAAGGATTTGTAAATTTGTTTAGCCAGTCTTGCGATTTATTCTCTTCTGCCACTCCACATGGCCAGGCAGTTAACGTTACCATTTCCTGTTTCAGCCTTGCAGTTTCCTGCGTTAAATGTCTGCTTACTGAACAATTAAAAACTAGTTGGACGGGGCTCATTCGTTATCCAGTAAGCAGGTGACACAGAAAACTGTTTAACTGACATTGACGTTAGGGATTCCTCGCTATGCAACACAGAAGCTAAGTGTGAATCACAAAACTGGCTGAACAGAATTACAAGTCCTTTCAGTAGTAAGTTCTGGTGTATGTAAGTCAATTGTTTAGCAGATTCTACGAGTTCTGCTTTATAAGAAAACTAGACTAAAGAAAATCTGTAAGCTATTGCTCATCTCTCTGTCTGAAAATGCTAGATACCTGCCAGTCCTGATTATTCATTGATTTTAATCATTTCTGAGTCACTGACTTGGAGCTAGCTTGCATATCAGGTTTTTTTTTGATGGCGCTGTTTGTCTTCTCTACAGGAAGCCCTGATTTATCACAACCAGACTGTGCGCCACAAGGAGCTGTTGCAGTTTGCTCACGATTTTCTCCGTCGGGATAATGAGGAGGTAAAATCTGGAAAATAATATTAAAGTGAATCTGTTATAATATCCATTCAGTGCAGAGTAATAGGTTCACTCGATCGTCAGCCACGCTTTGCCACTTTAAGCTTTTGGAAACACTTGGTACTCCTATCTGTGGTGATCATTTATCTTCATCCTTCCACTATGATGTGCTGGATGTCCAAGCTACCAGTTACCAATCCCAAGCACTGTCATGTGGAAAGGGGAAGGGACGGTGGAAATGGGAAGGTCATTAGTCCCGTGTAAGCTATAACATAGACCAGCATTGAACTTACACAACGCTTTCTACTCAAGGCTCTTGTAAGTGAATAGGGTGACATGGAAGGTGAGAGGTGCAGGAAGGTGTGTATAAGGAGATTAGGAGGTAGGTTATCATGAGGACTTATCACTTTGCACTGATTGGACAAAGTGAAAGGCTAACTTTAACTACTTGGCCTCTGGAAGGTTTCACTACCTTCATGACCAGGGCATTTTTTGCTATTCAGCACTGCGCTATTTTAACTGGCAATTGGTCTGTCATGCAACACTGTACATAATTTCTTTTCGCATAGGGTTTACTTTTGGTGGCATTTGATCACCACTGGTTTTTTTTATGCTTTATTATGTAAACAAAAAAAAGAAGACTGAAATTTTCGGAAAAAAAAAAGATATTTCTACCTTCTGTTATAAAACATAACTAATAAAATCAAATTTCTTCAGAAATTTAGGCCAAAATGTATTCTACTACATTTCTTTGGTCAAAAACAAACTGCAACAAACTATTGACTTCTGATCTTGATCAAGATACTGATCCATACAGACACTATACTATTAATGGCAGTGATTAGATACTTATAGTGTGACAAGAAATCTGGCACTAACTGACATTGGCTGGGAGGGACACTAACTGACACTGATGTCACTAGTGACAATAATACAGTGATTAGTGGTAATACTGTACTAATGACACTGGCTGGGTGACAGGAGTGATCAGGAGGGCAATGAAGGGGTTAACTGTGTGCCTAACAAGTGTATGCAAGTGTATGTGTGCTGCTTTTACTTACAGATCTGGATGGAGTCTCTTCTTGCTTTTAGTCTGAACGAAAACTGAAAGCAGGGAAAATTCCAGCCAGAATCTGTTTGTTGTGTTGACAGTCACATATATCTCTGTGCTGTGATTGGCCACAGCTGATCAGCAGGTATACAGCCAAAATCATTGGCTGTAACCTGCTGACAAACTCCTGCTGTGTCCATTTACAGCACAGATCATCAGAGGCATGCATGCGCGCCTCTAAACCAGGCAGTTCACCGCAACGTTTGCGTATGTTGCGGTGCCTGGGGGAGCTGCCCACCAGCAGTAAATGTACTGCTGGCAGTTGACAAGCGGTAATGTAACCTGCTGTTTGATTTCTGATTGTCTCTCTCTAATTGAATCTCCATAGCCCTGATCTGAACAGAGCAGGTATGGGGAGGGAGGGGTGTGAGCACTCCAATGACTCATTCAGCTGCATGGTTGTATTTCAAGCTTGACTTATTAGGCCCTGAAAACATGGTGTTTTTTAAGGTTAACCTAGTTGCCGTATGATAATACTGTATATTTAAAAACACAATTTTTTTCTTGCGCGCTGTGGGACATAGAGGCCAGCCCAAGCCAATCTTTCCTCTAACCAGTATGCCTCAGTATTTATGCTAGTGTGCTAGGGGGAAGGATGTCTTCTTCAGTCTTGATGGGAAAATTTGAACCAATATTTTGTTAATTTTGTTTTTTTTTTCATCCTTCTTATATTGACTTCAGTCAATATTCTTAAATACATCACTGATTAAGCTATATGGCAGCTATCTGAATCAGCCTTTCCTCAGCCTGACTTTGGAGTACCAAACCTGGTCCCCTTTGGACTTGACTTGTGGGGCTAGCATGGAATGTGACCTTTGGGTACTGGGTTCCACTTGTGGTACTTCTCAGACTTTCAAGTCCTGTTAAAAGTCAGCTGTGAAGCTCTTTCCAGTTCCAGAGCCGTTCCATTGTCTCAGTACTAGCTAGCACTGTCTCTGAAGACTCACTCTGTTGAGTAGGCCCTTTGGGCTGAGCACTGGAAGCTACCTTGGTATTTGCACCTTTTGGATGCATTTCCGATTTCATGATTTCATCAGTTTTAGTGTGGAAAGGGTTGACTTTGAGGGATTGAGTGCTGATGTCATCCACTGGGAAGATTGACACACACGTGCTCCACACTCTCTGGCTAGAGGAAGCATTGTCCTATTTCTGTAACTGGATGGTCTTTCTCACCTGTATCTATTTTGTATTAGGTTGCTTTTCAGGACTTGTTCTTCTAGGAGCTTGTCCCCATATCTCGTTGACCACATCAGATTGTGGGTTTTCCATCCAGACATGGATATTTGTTGTCATTCCAACTGTTTTAGTGGGTTCTGGTAGATCAGCTTCTTGCTGATTCAGGTTCAGTGTTCCTTTTCGTGTAAAGTCATTCCCCTCTGGGTCCTTTTTCTGTTCAAGTCTTGAGGATCAGGTTGATTCTCAGTGCCCTCCCTCTGGTAGTGTTGGCAGGTTCCACTGTCTGGTATGCTTCATCTGGATGCAGATCCAGGCCTTGGTCTTTCAGGCAGCTCTTGAACTGCAGAAACAAAATGCAAGTACCCAGCACAATGAGGTTCCAAGGGGATATATACAGTAGATAACCACATTAAGAGCAACTCCAACTACTCATCCGACCAGCAATGAGACATGAGCACAAAACAACAAATAATGGAGCGCTCACAGCCCTGTGGAAGTCAATATAGCCAAAAGCCCAGGAACAGATGAAATCAAAATTCACTTTTAATGTAAAGTTAAAGCATGACATGCAGGTGTGGCCAGACTGATACATCACCAAGCCAGTGAAGAGGAGAAACACATAGGGCTGGTTCACACCACAAAAACACTTCAAATCCGTTCTGGATGCGTTTCTGCATGCGCGTCTTTAACACGTTTTTGATGCATTTCCAGATGCATTCCAGATGCTTTTTTTTTCTTTACTGTACTGGGGTCCGGTGCATTTTTGATGCGTTCCAGTGCATTCTGCCGTGTTTTGATGCATCTTACCGCGTTTCAGTGCAGTGCAGGAAAAATGCAGCATGTTCTACTTTTTTTTTCCGGAACTGGAAAGCCCTGGAACTGACTGCACTGATGTGAACAATGCCATTGGAAACCATATAATCTACTTTTCATGTGTTTTTGATGCAGAAAACAAAAACACTTGACTGCATGTGGTATGAACTGCCCCTTAATCCCAAAAGCTTAAGGATGACACATGATCCTGGACCCAACAGTGGGTTACACCACCCAGGAGCCTCAGTACAGTGGGAGAAGTGTGTGGATTACGGGTGCCAGGGTCACTGAGACCACCAGAAGTCACATGTCCGGGAACCGGATGTGATGTCATTCCCCAGGCAGAAGAGCACCGAACGTTGGCTGGTGAGGTAGGGGCAAGCCGCCCCCAAAACATGTTATCATGGTGACCGGCTTCTCTCCTTTTGGTTTGACATGGTTTGAGTGCTCTCCGAGACTTTGTTTGCCCGCACCAGCCGATGTTCGAGTGCTTTTCCACCAAGTGTATGACATCGGAATCCGGTTTCCTGGACATGTGACCTTCCAGCAGATGTGCCATCTCAGTGACCTCAATGGCTGTAAGACTCCCACTTCTCCCACTGTCCTGAGGCTCTTGGACGGTGTAACCTACTATTGGGTACGGGATCATGTGTCATCCTTCAGCTTTTGGGGTTATGTGTTTCTCCTTTCCACTGGCTTGGTGATGTATCAGTCTGGGCACTCCTGTATGCCATGCTTTTTAACTTTACATTAAAGTGAATTTTATCTATTCCTGAGCTTGTGGCTCTATTGACTTCCATAGGGTTGGGAGCGCTCCTTTTTTTTGTTGTTTTGTTCTAAAACTGCAGGTAGTTCATGTTGGGTCTGTTAGTAGTTGTTGCTGTGTTGCCTATGCCTCAACTACTATTGGACATCTCAGGTACTTCCACTTGTCAAACTCTGTAAGCCAAGTTAAAATTGCAGCAACATTTATACTATACTGTCCAGCTGCAATGTAAGCATTTAGGTGGGCCAAGTTTGACAGGTATGCAGTGACAGGTGCATGGACCTAGATGCACAGGCTCTGCTTCAAGGGCCACAGCCCGGACACACAACCGCACGACAGCTGGTAAGACAAGTAAAAACATAAAAAGGCTTATGCCGCGTACACACGAGCGGACTTTACGGCAGACTTTGCCCGGCGGACTTTTCGACGGACTTTACGACGGACTTTCTGAATGAACGGACTTGCCTACACACAATCCACCAAAGTCCGTCGAATTTGTACGTGATGACGTACGAACGGACTAAAACAAGGAAGTTCATAGCCAGTAGCCAATAGCTGCCCTAACGTGGCTTTTTGTCCGTCGAACTAGCATACAGACGAGCGGACTTTTCGACCGGACTCGATTTCGACGGATTGATTTAAAACATATTTCAAATCTAAGTCCGTCCAACTTTTGAGAAAACAAAGTCCGCTGGAGCCCACACACGATCTAATTGTCTGACGAAATCCAGTCCGCCGGGAAAAGTCTGCCGTAAAGTCCACTCATGTGTATGCAGCATTAGTCTCATCTGAGTAGATGACAACCCACAACAAAAAGATTTCTAACTGAACAAACTTTCATCACTGGACAGGGTGTCAGTGACATCATTGTTGCAGTTGGAATGTTTGATGCTCTTGTGGTTCTGTAATTCTTCTTTTCATTTGCAAGACCACAAACAGATTAGCACTGTAAGAGAAGTAATCCTCATTACTCCTAATTACACTGTATATTTTGTTGGCTTGTAAAGACCATGCTAGAGTTGATGAACTAACTAAGCAAGCAATGGTTTAATTATGAGCAATCAACATAACAGAGTGTCCAGTGTAAATGTAGGGAGGATACTGCTCAGCTTCAGTAAAACAAGCCTGGTGGGTAAAGGGGGGATAACATTGATCACAGAAGAAGATTGGCAATCAGGTGCATGTCCCACTACCCACTCTCTCCTCTGCCTGCCCAGCTTTGACTATGATGTTGTGTCCATATGAATGTTTAAAGTGATTGTAAAACCCCACCTTGTAAAACAACCCATTCCGTTAAAAATAGAAATTAAAGGCAAAACATTTGTGTATAGATAAAATAGGGTATTTATAATATTTTCTTTTTATAAGTGATCACTTTCCCTTTATTTTCAGCTGCATAAAAGCTGGGGGAAGAGAAACATTAGCACACTGATCTTCCCAGTGAAAGGCTGTGCAGGTGAGGGGGAGTGTCAGGACAAGTCTGATCCTTTGGAGGAAAGCAGGCTGAGCTTCCAGCATAGCTAGAGAACTGAGCATGGTGTGTTCTCCTGTTTAGTGTGGTCAATTTTTAGGGACTGATGGGAACACCAGGAATTTCATACAAAGAAAGCTATACAAAGAGAACATGATACCTTTTTCAAACAAGTTTGTGGTACAGCAGGCACATATCAGGAATATAAAATGTTGGGTTCTATGCATGAAGGTAAAAAGCAAAAAAGCAACAGTCGCCCCCCCCCCCCATACTTAACTGAGCCTGGTCTTTCTTCAGCGCAGTGCATGGGAGCCTCAGCTCTGCTGGGTCTCTCCCTCCTCATTAGCTGAGAAAGCAGCAGGAGTCATTGGGTGTCAATCACAGCCAGTGAGCCAATAAAGAGAGGGTGCGGTGCCGAGCCGTGGTTGTGTGTGTGTGAATGGACACACAGAGCAGCTTGGGAGCAAGCAGCTTGCAATGGGGGGCACAGAATTTTCAGAATGTTCATTTTATATTCTAATGGTTAATGGGGTCAAGTCATTTTTGACTGTAGTGGCGAGAAGATGAAAATTTTGTTTAAATAAAATTTTAATGGTGTATGTCATTTTCGCTTGGAAATCAACCAGTGTAAAGCCAGCTTAACAAAGTCCTTGAGATATAATTTGCGATTTTATGCGCCGCCTATTACGTCACTATTGTATCCCTGCAAATTTGTAGTGATGTAGCACCTGGTGGGTGGAACCACAACCTTCATCTGGGGGCACAAGTATCTAACACACCTGAAAGTGTCAAATGTTGATGAGTCTACTGGACCTTCCAGCTCATCTCTTTAACCAGCAAAAAACATAAGTAGTATTGTTCTCTTGTGGGGCATTTTTTACAATTTTTGTTTTTATTTTTTTTAAGTTTATGATGGAAACTTCCATTTTAAAGCTTCTAGGCTGCATACTATTTGCAGGAAAATAAAGAGGCACCTAGAAGAGACCTGTTGCACATCTGTGCACATGCTGCTGGGTTCTGGTATTTAGGGCTTTGTAAATACCCACATTATGTGTGCGTATGCAGACATGCTGCAAATCTCTGACCGTTTCGAAAGTGGCGCAATATCTGCCCATACATGGAATCTCAAGGCATGCATGTGCCCCTCAGCAAAATACTTGAGTTGACCCCCCTTTACATCTACAACCACCTCAACTCATCATTGAAGGCTTTCATCAAGATTTTGGAGTGTGTTTGTGGAGCTTTGTGCCCATTGATCCACAAGAGCATTTGTGAGGTCAGGTTCTGATGTTTGAGGAGAAATCCTGTCTTGCAATAGACTTTCCAATTCAATCTCAGCTATGAGGGTTAAGGGTTTAGGTCATGGCTCAGTGATGGGCACTTGAGTTCCTCCACACCAAACTCCTCAAACAATGTATTTATGGACTTGGCTTTTTGTCAGTAATAGGAGGGGGTCCCCAAAGTTTTAGCCATGTATTGCATTTGTAAGTGCATGTTTTTTGCATTTCAGACTAAGTAATTGTGTGTTGTTGACATAGTTACGGCTGCTGTTTTTTTACAATCAGGAGCCAAGAATAGAGGCTTATCAGAGACCATGAACCTGGCCTTATCCATCTCAGATAATACTGTATGTTTTCTTATCACTAAGGATGGCAGTATAGTGACTAATATGTTCATTATATCCTGGTTGTTACAGTAGACCAAAACCCATCCGTTGTCCACCCCCTACACCAAGAGTTCCTTTTTTTCTGGACCCCGTGTGCTTCTTCCCTGTCACCCAAAATGTTATAGTTGTCACTACAACAGGAGTAGAGGGATAACTTCCATTGGGGGCATACATTCTGGTGTCAACAGTCAAAGGTAGGATTTGGGGAGATTTCACACTCAGTGGGCTTTTAAAAAGCTGGCATAGGTTCTAACCCTTCCACATTATTGAAAAATTCCAAATATAAAAAGCAGCCCACCTTCCTTAGCCCTCTACCCTAATCTAACATAGATATCCTCTAACCAAGAAGCTCACTTCTTCTCAAGGACTGTAGCTGCCCGCTCTGGTTTTTACATTCTCAGCCACCTGAAAACCACTGCCTATGCACCGTGACTTTCCATAGATGTGAATAAGGCTGTACTCTAAGTATCTCCAATGTCAGAGAAAATGACCCATTCAAATCTATTCAAAGTCATTGTGCAGACATATTGTAACTTGAGAATATTTTGGGCCTGAGAACCAGAGGAAGCCACCACTTTTCTGTGTTAAATTGGGGGGGGGGGGGGGGGCTAGAGGGTGTAGCTCGGGTTTCTTTGGAAAGCGAACTTGTCCTTTAAGGGTTGGTGTTGAGGGGTGTTTAAAATACCAGTCATTTCCCAAATGCAGCAAACTGTGCTTATCACATTCAGAGCAACGCCCCTATTGTACAACACTTTGCTTATACCGTGCCTTAAAAAAGTCCACAGGACAACTATTAGTCGTGGATTCCACAAATCTGGCCTTTATGGAAGAGTGGCAAGAAGAAAGCCATTGTTGAAAGAAAGCCATAAGAAGTCCTGTTTGCAGTTTGCGAGAAGCCATGTGGGGAACACAGCAAACATGTGGAAGAAGGTGCTCTGGTCAGATGAGACCAAAATTTAAGTTTTTGGCCTGAAAAGAAAAACGCTTTTTGCGGCAGAAAACTAACACTGCGCATCACCCTGAACACGCCATTCCCACCGTGAAACACGGTGGTGGCAGCATCATGTTATGGGGATGCTTTTCTTCAGCAGGGACAGTGAAGCTGGTCAGAGTTGATGGGAAGATGGATGGAGCCAAATACAGGGCAATCTTAGAATAAAACCTGTTAGAGTGTGCTAAAGACTTGAGACTGGGGCGCAGGTTAACCTTCCAGCAGGACAACGACCCTAAACATACAGCCAGAGCTACAATGGAATGGTTTAGATCAGTGGTTCTCAACTCTTGTCCTCAGGACCCACCAACATGCCAGATTTTAAGTATTACCTTGGGGAGATGCAGACTAGAATACTGCATTCACTGAGCAGCAAATGATATCACCTGTGATGTATTTCAGTTATCTTGCAAACCTGGCCTGTTAGTGGGTCCTGAGGACAGGAGTTGAGAAGCACTGGTTTAGATCAAAGCATATTTATGTGTTAGAATGACCCAGTCAAAGTCCAGACGTAAAATCAATGGAGAATCTGTGGTAAGACTTGAAAATTGCTGTTCTAGCTTGAGCTATTTTGCAAAGAAGAATGGGCAAAAAATGTCGCTCTCTAGATGTGCAAAGCTGGTAGAGACATCCCCAAAAAGACTTGCAGCTGTAATTGTAGCGAAAGTATTGACTCAGGGGGGATAAATACAAATGCACGCCACACTTTTCAGATATTTATTTGTAAAAAAAAAATAAAAAATTAAAAAACATTTATCATTTTCTTTCCACTTCACAAATATGTGCCACTTTGTGTTGGTCTATCACATAAAATTCCAATAAAATACATTTACGTTTTTGGTTGTGGAAAATTTTGAGGGGGTATGAATATTTTTTCAAGGCATTGTAAGTATAATTAAACTGCATGAGCAGTGATCCTTTTGTAAACTTGGTGGTTTGTCAGGGTACATTAAGATGCTTTGCACTGTGCACAGCCTCTTAAAAGGCTTTCTACATGAGCCCTTAGGCAGATGTTTCACCTCCCATTCTTCCCAGTAATAGTTCCCCTGGAATCTTAATGCATACAGCAATATTCTAACAGTGTACATTTTTTATATTACAGGTTGAAGTCGGAGCAGTCCAGGACACAGAACCACCCCCATCTGATACAGAGTTTGAAGGGGAAGGGGATTATGAGGAAGGGATTTTTGCTGAGTGGTGGGCAGAACCAAAGTCAAAAGGAGACATGGCTGACAAGCCAAGCTTAACCTAAAGCTTCTGGTCCACCCATGGACTTGTATGATCCACACCAAGGACAACACAAGGTGCCCAGTGTACATAATTCAATGAACATTCCAATGCTAGAAAAGCCCAACCATTCCACAATTTGTACAAAACAATATTCATCATGATACCAACATGAGAACAGTGTAAACATATTGACTCTATAAAAAAATACCATAGAGTGTTTTTTTTTTAAAATCATTTTTCAGTGTTCTTACCCTTCAAGTCCCATCAGAAGAGGTCCTTATTGGTCAAGTCTCACTTCTCGCAGGCACATGCTTCCATCTTTATCGGCTTACAAAGGGATACAGGGATATACCACATACTATAAGATGTTAATTTCCTTTTCAATGAAAAAGAGGAAAATACTGGCACTTGGTTACATTCAGTTGATTTTGTGATCAACTACTGGTCGAACTTGGTTGTAATTGTCTGAAAATTGCTTCCATTTAACAAGCCTATCCCCAAGTGATGTGTAGTTACTGCACATGATATGTTGCATGTCTTATTGTTGGGTTGGTAAGGCAAAAAAAAAAAGGTCAAAATGAAATACTAAAAATTAAATATTAAAAATGAATGAAGTCTCTCCTGTCTACTTTGGTGCTAAATAAAGGAACAAGAAACTTAAGCAGAACAAGACCAGGAGCTTATTATCTAATTGCCACCACTGCTGTTTAGAGTAGAACTAAACCCAATCACTAACACCCAATCATCTAACATTAATTTCTTTCCAAATAATTGTTATTGAAGAATTTTAACAAGATTAACAAATCAGTACATTGAATAACCGAGTACAGAAGTTGACACTAATGGGTGCGTAAGGTTGGCAGTGCCAGGCTCTCAGTGGTGCCCAGAAAGAGCTTTGAGGTTGCAAAAGGGCTATAGTTTATAAGAGATAGAAAGTAAGCTAAAGTCACCAAATCCTCATATGTTGTCTCTTCATCTCTTACAGAAGGATTCAATCTAGATGCTAGGGACAGTGAAAAGTGCTGATAAGTGTTTGCTAAGAGCGGTTTAAGCAATATCTGGGAATGATATGGGGGAAACATTTTGAGTAGGGAAATGTGGAAAAACTACTAGTAGTGTGGAATTTGGCTAATTATTATTATTATTATTATTATTACACAGGATTTTTTGCACAGTGCTTTACAATATAATCAGCCAACTTAGCAGCAACTTGCATTTAGGCATCTAGATATGGTGAAGACGACTTGCTGATGTTCAAACCAAGCATCATAAAAGGGAGGAAGGGGAATTTAATTGACTTTAAACATAGCATGGTTGTTGATGCCAGATGTGCTGGTCTGAGCATTTCAAAAACTACTGATCTAGTGGGATTTTCATGCATAACCATCTCTAGGGTTTACAGAGAATGGTACGAAAAAGAGAAAATGTCCAGTGAGCGGCAGTTGTGTGGGGGAAAATGCCTTGTTGAGGTCAGAGGAGAATAAGCAGACTGGTTTGAGATGATAGAAAGGCAACAGTACCTCAAATAACCAAGGTATGCAGAATAGCATCTCTGAAAGCACAACACATTGAACCTTGAAGCGGGTGGGCTACAGCAGCAGAAGACCACACCAGGTGCCACTCCTGTCAGCTAAGAAAAGGAAACTGAGGATTCAATTCGTACAGGCTCACCAAAATTGGACAATAGGTGATTGGAAAAACGTTGCCTGGTCTGATGAGTCTCAATTTCAGCTGCAACATTCAGATGGTAGGGTCAGATTTTGGTGTAAACAACATGAAAGCATGGATCCATCCTGCCTTGTATCACCGCTTCAGGCTGGTGGTGGTGGTGTAATGGTGTGGGGGATATTTTATTCTCACACTTTGGGCCCCTTAGTACCAATGGAGCATTGTTTAAACACCACGGCCTACCTGAGTATTGTTGCTGACCATGTCCATCCCTTTATGACTACAGTGTACCCAACTTCTGATGGCTACTTCCAGCAGGATAATGCGCCATGTCACAAAGCTCAAATCATCTCACCACTGGTTTCTTAAACATGACAATGAGGTCTCTGTACTCCAATGGCCTCCATAGTCACCAAATCTCAATCCAATAGAGCACCTTTGGGATGTGGTGGAACATCATGGATGTGAAGCCGACAAATCTGCAACAACTGCGTGATGCTGTCATGTCAGTATGGACCAAAATCTCTAAGGAATGTTTCCAACACCTTGTTGAATCTATGCCATGAAAAATTGAGGAAGTTCTGAAGGCAAAATGGGGTCCAACCTGGTACTAGCAAGTAGTACCTAATAAAGTTGCTAGTGAGTGTATATATATATATTGTTTGCATTTAAGCGCGAGCAATAGATGGCAGCTGCAATTTTAAATCAAGTATAATATAATATTAAACAAGTATAATATAGCGTTGTGGGTGGTTATTTTGCATATATACACCTTGACAAATTGACCCTGGCCATACAAATATACAGTATGTGGCAGCACAGCGTTGGGCTTTAACCACTTGCCGCCCGCCATATAACAAAATGATGTCGGGAAAGTGGTTGCGATATCCTGACCAGACGTCATATGACGTCTTTCAGGATATCAAGCCGCTGCGTGCATCGTGGCGATCGGTGGTGCGGCGTGTCAATCTGTCACACCGATCCCGGTAAAGAGTCTCTGACGGAGGCTCTTTATCACGTGATCAGCCGTGTCCAATCACGGCTGATCAAGATGTAATAGGAAGAGCCATTAGTCGGCTTTTCCTCACTCGCATCTGACAGACGCGAGGAGAGGAAAGCCGATTGGCTGCTCTCCTGACAGGGGGAGTCTGTGCTGATTGTTTATCAGCGCAGCCCCCCTCGGATGCCCACCCAGGACTACCAGGATTCTGCCAGGACCACCAGGGATGGCCACCACAGTGGACCACCAAGTATGCCACCCTAGACCGCCAGGGAAATGCCAATCAGTTAAATCTATCAGTGCTGCCTATCAGTTCCGTCTATCAGTGCCACCCATAAGTACCCATCAGTGCAGCCTTTCAGTGCCCATCAGTGTCGCCTCTCAGTGCCACCTATGAGAGCCCATTCACACCTGAGCGTTTTGTAGCTTGAAGCCTCAAGCTACAAAACGCTTGAGGGGAAAAAATCCATTATTCTCTATGGAGATGGTTCACATCTCCACTCCAAGTCGTCTGAAGCTCTACGCCTCAAGCTCAAACAAGTTCTGGACCCTTTTTTGTCTAGCGAATCGGGCAGATTTGGGCGTATTTGGAGCAGGAAGCAGATGACAAAATCTAACAACATAGCAACAAATGATGAAACAGATGATCATTTTTCCTATTGGCCAATAAAAAAATGCCAAAGCTCAAAAACGCCGGACAACGCTGCATGGAAACGCGCAAATATGCTCGAAAAACGCGCTACAAAACGCCGGAAGAAATGCTCAAAAATGCTACGCTCAGGTGTGAATGCAGCCTGAGTGCCCATCAGTGCCGCCTATCAATGCCCATCAGTGCTGCCTATCAGTGCCCATCAGTGAAGGAGAAAACTTACTTATTTACAAAATTTTATAACAAAAACAAAGAAAAACTTTTCTTTTTTTTCAAAATTTTTGGTCTTTCTTTTTTATTCGTTTAGCAAAAAATAAAAACCGCAGAGGTGATCAAATACCACCAAAAGAAAGCTCTATTTGTGGGAACAAAATGAAAAAAATTTTGATTGGGTACAGTGTAGCATGACAGCGCAATTGTCATTTAAAAAGTGACAGCGCTGAAAGCTGAAAATTGGCCTGGGTAGGAAGGTGCGAAAGTGCCTGGTATTGAAGTGGGTAATGATGGGCTGCCCACATATACTGTATGCATACACCTGGCACTGTGTGGTGCTAGTGTGACAGACAATGACAGTGGTCACATAATTAGGAAGCCCATCTCCTCTGAAGGGTCAGTGATAACTGGTGTCAAGTGGTTAAAAGCATCCCATAATAAATAAAGCTGCACCATCCAGTCAACATGTTTACCCAATCGTGATATGTTATTCATGGATGGAGCCTAATAGGCTGATAACGCTTTTGGCTTCTTACTATATCTTGGATACCCCAACAGCAGGATCTCCCTGTCATAATTCCTCTTCCTGTCCGCCATGCAGGTTTTGGGTGTTTCTGCTCACCTTTGTGTGTCTCGGGTCCTCCTATCACATTCTTCTGAACATAAAAAAGAAAAACCAGGAGGGTGAACAAGAACCCCTCATAATGGTCATAACAAGTATGTAAAGCAACTTTGCCAGCATCTGCCAAAAGCTTAAATACCAGTTTTGACAATTATTTTTTGAAAAGGTTGAACATAATAAATGTATGGAACACATAGATCTTGTAGCGGGGTGCCTGTAAAACAGGTTAAAATTTACAGGAAAAGTGATTGATGGGGATATATGTTCCTCCACGGATTCTTAGATTTGCAATCTAAGATAATTCCAGCAAAGACTTCAGGGTAAAGAAGGATAGTTCTTTACCCTGTATTGGTAAAGTCTATTCCGGGGCTGGTTTTATTGGGAGTCTGATAGAGATCCGGGTGGGACAGACTTCCAAGTCCGTGGACCGCAGTTTAAGGTTTTATTTTCAGGTCTTGATTAACCACTTCAATACCGGGCACTTAGACACTTCCTGCCCAGACCAGTTTTCAGCGCTGTCGCAGTTTGAATGACAATTGCGCGGTCATGCTACATTGTACTCAAACTAAATTTTTATCATTTTGTTCCCACAAATAGAGCTTTCTTTTGGTGGTATTTGATCACCACTGTGGTTTTTATTTTTTCTAAACAAATAAAAAAAAAACGAAAATTTTGAAGAAAAAAAAAGTTTTGCTTTTGTTTCTGTTTAAAAAATTTGTAAATAAGTAAGTTTTCTCTTTCACTCATGGGCACTGATAAGGCAGCACCGATGAGGTGGCACCAATGAGCGGGTACTGACTGGCACTGATGATGGGCACTGGTAGGCGACACTGATGGGTGGCACTGATATGCAGCACTGATGGGCATTGATAGGCGACACTGGGCACTGAAAGGCGGCACTGATGGGCACTGATAGGGTGGCACTGATAGGCGGCACTGCTGGGCACTGATAGGCGGCACTGATGGGCACTGATAGGTGACACTGCTGGGCACTGATACATGGCACTGATGGGCAGTGATACGCGGCACTGATAGGCATCCTTGGTGGCACTGGCAGTGGTAGGCATTGGAGTGGGCACTGATTGGCAGCTGCCTGGGCACAGATTGGTATTTCCCTGGGGGGTCTAGGGGGCATACCTGGTGGTCCAGTGTGGTGGCTTCCCTGGTGGTCCTGGGCGGGATCCAAGGGGGGGCTGTGCTGATAAACAATCAGCACAGACCCCCCCCCCTGTCAGGAGAGCAGCTGATTGGCTCTCCTCTACTCGCGTCTGTCAGACGCGAGTGAGGAAAAGCCGATCACCGGCTCTTCCTATTTACATCGTGATCAGCCATGATTGGACACGGCTGATCACGTGGTAAGGAGTCTCCGTCAGAGACTCTTTACCTAGATCGAGCAGCTCAATATCCTGATCACGTCATATGACGTCCGGTCAGGATATTGAAACCACTTTGCCGCCGTCATTTTGCTATATGGCGGGCGGCAAGTGGTTAAGGCAGCTGGTCCTAGCTCTCAGGGAGAGAGAGTGTGTCTCCATATGAGGAGACATCTAGGAGCATGGCTGCTCATCCCTGATGTTGGATATAAAGGATTTGCGTTTGTAAGGATGCTTACTACAAGACCAAGGACTGGTCAGTCTATGGACACAGTAAGTCTCGGTAGAGCAGAAGGTTATTGTTTGGTGGTTAGAAGGACCAGTAACCTGTAGCAGTAGGTGCTGTTGAAGAGTAGCCAGGTGGGCTTGTATATTCAGTTGTGTCTGAATGACGTTTAAACCCCTGCGTGGGATTCCTGAGTGGACTTTTGTTTTGTTTTTATCATTTAATAAACGTGGGCTACCAGGCCCTTAACTATAAACGCCTGTCTGATGTGGACACACTACATGAAAACGCATCTACCACTGAGCTGAACAATCCAGCATGCCACAATCTGTATAGAATTTAAAATAAAAAAATGCCTACCAGGGTGGTCAATGGCCATAGGTTACTACTACCATCAAGGATATTGGAAGATAATCCCAAGAGTTAAAGGGCCCAGGTGCAAATAGATGCTGATTTAATAAGCAATAATTTAATGAATGATAATAAACATCAATAAATGATAAGTTAATCAGTAATGGATTATAAACCTATGAAACCGATGCCAAGGGTACCAACAATGACTATGCCTTGCATCTGCAGAAAACCAAGAGGGAGATCCAGAAAACGAAACCGCATGCAGGCATAGTGTTGTATACAAACACCCTTTTTATGAACTAAGTATTGCCCTAACATAAATAGTGGGTCAGTGGTAGGTGGTCTGAACTGCAGTATGACTCCTCCTAGGGAAGTTACACAGGGTTGACTCCTGGGTCAGACAGAACAGCAGAGTGGAGGCTGTTATTGCTGACCTCTCCTGCTAAAAAGACCAGTTCCCTAAATTGTATGCTGAGTCAAATGGTTGCAGCATTTTCCCATTCATTTGCTTAGGACATGTAAGCAGATTAGGAGTTCTGATTTTGTTAACGTCCTTTTCAATTTTTAAAGAGGCAATTCCTTATAATGACCACTAGATGGCAATATAACACAGGAACTCCTGAAAATAAAGCAGCAATCAGGCTGTTTTAAAGGATCACTAAAGATATATCTACAGTGGGGACGGAAAGTATTCAGACCCTCTTAAATTTTTCACTCTTTGTTATATTGCAGCCATATGCTAAAATCATTTGAAGTTCATTTTTTTTCCTCATTAATGTACACACAGCACCCCATATTGACAGAAAAACATAGAATTGTTGACTTTGAGGATTTATTAAAAAAGAAAAACTGAAATATCACATGGTCCTAAGTATTCAGACCCTTTGCTCAGTATTTAGTAGAAGCACCCTTTTGATCTAATACAGCCATGCGTCTTTTTGGGAAAGATGCAACAAGTTTTTCACACCTGGATTTGGGGATCCTCTGCCATTCCTCCTTGCAGATCCTCTCCAGTTCTGTCAGGTTGGATGGTAAACGTTGGTGGACAGCCATTTTTAGGTCTCTCCAGAGATGCTCAATTAAGTTTAAGTCAGGGCTCTGGCTGGGCCATTCAAGAACAGTCACGGAGTTGTTGTGAAGCCACTTCTTCGTTATTTTAGCTGTGTGCTTAGGGTCATTGTCTTGGAAGGTAAACCTTCGGCCCAGTCTAAAGGTCCTGAGCACTCTGGAGAAGGTTTTCGTCCAGGATATCCCTGTACTTGGCCGCATTCATATTTCCCTCGATTGCAACCAGTCGTCCTGTCCCTGCAGCTGAAAAACACCCCCACAGCATGATGCTGCCACCACCATGCTTCACTGTTGGGACTGTATTGGACAGGTGATGAGCAGTGCCTGGTTTCCTCCACACATACCGCTTAGAATTAAGGCCAAAAAGTTCTATCTTGGTCTCATCAGACCAGAGAATCTTATTTCTCACCATCTTGAAGTCCTTCAGGTGTTTTTTAGCAAACTCCATGCGGGCTTTCATGTGTCTTGCACTGAGGAGAGGCTTCCGTCAGGCCACTCTGCCATAAAGCCCCAACTGGTGGAGGGCTGCACTGATGGTTGACTTTCTACAACTTTCTCCCATCTCCCGACTGCATCTCTGGAGCTCAGCCACAGTGATCTTTGGGTTCTTCTTTACCTCTCTCACCAAGGCCCTTCTCCCCCGATAGCTCAGTTTGGCCGGACGGCCAGCTCTAGGAAGGGTTCTGGTCGTCCCAAACGTCTTCCATTTAAGGATTATGGAGGCCACTGTGCTCTTAGGAACCTTAAGTGCAGCAGAAATTTTTTTGTAACCTTGGCCAGATCTGTGCCTTGCCACAATTCTGTCTCTGAGCACTGACATGCACTGTGAGCTGTAAGGTCTTATATAGACAGGTGTGTGGCTTTCCTAATCAAGTCCAATCAGTATAATCAAACAGAGCTGGATGCAAATGAAGGTGTAGAACCATCTCAAGGATGATCAGAAGAAATGGACAGCACCAGAGTTAAATATATGAGTGTCACAGCAAAGGGTCTGAATACTTAGGACCATGTGATATTTCAGTTTTTCTTTTTTAACCACTTGCTTACCGGGCACTTAAACCCCCCTCCTATCCAGACCAATTTTCAGCTTTCGGCGCTGACGCACTTTGAATGACAATTGCGCGGTCATACAACATTGTACCCAAATGAAATTTTTTATCATTTTTTCACCACAGATAGAGCTTTCTTTTGGTGGTATTTGATCACCTCTGCGGTTTTTACTTTTTATTAAAAAAATGTAAAAAACTGAATTTTTTTTAAAAAAAAAGTTTATTTTTTTATATTTTGTTATAAAAAATTTTAAACGGGTAATTTTTCTCCTTCATTGATGTACGCTGATGAGGCGGCAGTGATGGGCACTGATAGGCGGCAGTGATGGGCACTGATGGGTGGCAGTGATGGGCACTGATGGGTGGCAGTGATGGGCAGCACTGGCAGGTGGCACTGATTGGCACTACAGGTGGGCATTGATAGGTGTCACTTGTGGGCACTGTTAGGTGGCACTGTGGGCACTGTTAGGTGGCACTGTGGGCACTATTAGGTGGCACTTCTATTGGGCACTGATGAGGCAGATGTGCCTCTTCCACTTGGGGATTACCGATCTTTTGTTTACATCATGTGATCAGCTGTCATTGGCTGACAGCTGATCACATGGTAAGGGGCCGGACCGGCCCCTTACACAGATCGGTGATCAGCCGAGTCTCAGTGATCGGTGATCACAACGCGCCCGGCGCGCGCCCTACAGGGCGCGCGCAGGGAGCGTGCACAGGGGAATGTAGGTCTGCGCTGTAGCCGTCATTTGGCTATAGCGCGGATGCCAAGTAGTTAATAAATCTGCAAAAATGTCAACAATTCTGTGTTCTTCTGTCAATATGGGGTGCTGTGTGTACATTAATGAGGAAAAAAATTAACTTTTAGCAAATGACTGCAATATAACAGAGTGAACAATTTAAGAGGGTCTGAATACTTTCTGTCCACACTGTATATATATATATATTTTTTTTAAATAATAAACATGTTATACTTACCTCCACTGTGCAGCTAGTTTTACACAGAGTGGCCCCGAACCTGGTCTTCTGGGGTCCCTCGGCGGCTTTCTCGGCTCCCCCCCCCCCCCGCAAGGACTCATAACTTTCATGCAAGATCCTTCGCATGGTGTTGAGTGCTTGTGGGCACACTCCCGTGATACAGCCGGTGGCCATAGCTGCTCACTGTATCACTCAGCCCCGCCCCCCGGCGCGCCGCATCATTGAGTGTGATTGACAGCAACGCGAGCCAATGGCTGCGCTGCTTTCAGTCCATCCACTGTGACCAATCAACGGCCAGGCTGAGCAGCGAAGAGCATGTTGGGGGCAAGCGTGGGACTTTCGATGGGTCAGGTAAGTAAAACGGGGGGGCCGGTATTGTCAGATGTTTTTTCACCTTAATGCATAGAATGCATTAAAGTGAAAAAACGTTTACCTTTACAACCCCTTTAAGATCATAAAATTGTATGCCAGGGGTTCTCAGCCTTATTGAGACCAGGACCCGATAAATTCTTTCAAGCCCTTACAGTATAAAAAAGTTTAAAGTCATGCAATAAAAGCGTGGGAATGCAAAATACGTATGGAAATGCTGGAAGGCTCTAGACATGGCTGGGGGTCACTGTAGGGCAGTGGACTCCAAACTGTGGCCCTTTGCTTACTTTTATCCGGCCCTTGCGGCACTATTCCTCCCTCTGATACCAACAATAGAGCATAAATAACTCCACTGACACCAATGATGGGGCACATTTCCTCCCGATGACACCAACGATGGGGCAAAATTCCTCCCACTGACACCAATGACGGGGCACTATTCCACCCAATGACACCAACATTGAGCACAATTCCACCCAATAACACCAACGATGGGGTCCAATGACATCAATGATGGGGCACAATTCCTCTCAATGACACCGATGATGGGGCAAAATTCCTCCCACTGACACCAATGACAGGGCACTATTCCACCCAATGACACCAACGATGGGGCCCAATGACATCAATGATGGGGCACAATTCCTCTCAATGACACCAACGATGGGGCCCAATTACTTAAATGATGGGGCACTATTCCTCCCACTTACATCAATAACGGGGCACAATTACTCTCACTGAAAGAAACAATAAGGTATTTTTTTTTTCCCTCTGACGTCAGGACCTTTTCTACTCCCACTGGGCACAGTTCGGCCACCCTAACGTCTGAAGGACAGTAAACTGGTCCTTTGTTTAGAAAGTTTGGAGACCCCTGCTGTAGGGAATAGGGTTTCTGGAGGGATCAGAGGGTCATGCAGCACACTTGCTAGTCCTATAGAGAATTCATTTTCCGGGGTGGTCAGGGAACCCTGCAGCAGACTTGGTAGCCCTATAAGCATAGCTCCCAACTGTCCCTGATGTGGAACAAAGTCCCTCTGTCCCTCTTTCCTCCTCATGTGTCCCTCATTTTGGTCTGATCTATATAGTTGTTTATAAAATGCACTATCACATAAAAACCCAATAAAATATATTTATGTTTTTGGTTGTAACATGAACACATTTGGAAAGTTTCAAGGGGCATGAATACTTTTTCAAGGCATTGTAATTGGGAGCTCCCAATTGTATACTATGACTATAAGCTGTCCATGACAGCTCAATCTTGGAGTTGGGAGCACACAGTGAGAACACTCTCAGCACGGAATGGCAGTTCCCCATGTATTTATATGTTTAGCAGCTGGCCATTACAGTCATTACATTGCCCCTTCATGTGCACCTTGCTGGATAGGCTAGTTATAGGTTGGGGTGGTTGCCATTTTTTGTACATTACGGCCCACAGATCTGGCATCTGACCAACAGGAACAGGTTAAGTAGGCTCACTTTTGACATGGTTTTAGTAGATCTTATCCTAGGTTTCCATTATTGTGACCTAATTTTGATGTGATTTGAAGCCATGCATGTGTATTTTAAGGTCTATGGACCTCAAGTCGCATCAAAGTCAGATCAATGTAGTGCAGGGACTACTTTGAAGTTGCACAAATATGAACGGTGCTCATTGGAAATCATGGGGTATGACTTGTCATGCGACTTTGCAGTCCCAAGTCGCAGGACAAGTTGCACACGTGGAAACGGAGCCTTAAGGAGATTGTACAGAGCTTATACAGTCAAATTGTATCATGTATAGAGAGTGTAACTTGCAGAGGACTAAAATAGGACCTCCACTTGTTTTCACCTCCTTGGAATCTGTAGGGGCCCCTGAGGGTCTATTGACAGAGATCTGTAACATGGCTGCTGTGAGAAGCCATAAAGCAGATGACGCTGGTTGTGTATGTGGAACAGAGTGAGTCATGTTTATTGCTTATCACTTTGAGGCTATGTCATAGTATTCACTGGCTTCCTACGCCTAGCAGTGAAATACAAGTAGACACCAGTCATCAGTAGTGGAGTTTCACTGGAAATCCATCACCTTGTAGTCATAACACAAGCCGGGATCACCGACACAAAATGCTGATGTTTGTAATGACGGGGTTCCATGCGTTTGGTTTGACTCGAGGGGAGAAGAGGAAATAAGTGCTAAAAAAACCCCAGTAGGTTCACGGAAAAACAACCAATGCAAATAGCAACACAAGAACCCAGCCCATAACCCACAGCCCCAAGGGGCCACCTCTGACCTTAATGCAAGAATTTATTTTTTTAACATTCTTCAATGAAGTGGAAATATGGGCAAAATTTAAAAAAGGCATATATACAACTGTTTAAAAAAAAATGCATAGGATGCAACCTGTCACTAGCATTAACACAGCCATGTTTGTTTTAATGTGCCCCCCTTGACCGCTTGATCTTGCTGGTGTTAATTTCCAGATTGGCGGATGGTTGAAATTGCATGACAAGAGATTTACCATTATTTTCTATGGAGTTCATTCACACCTGTGCTTTTCTCTTCCATGCGTTTTGGGGGGAAAAAAACACAGGTGCTTTATTTGGTGTGACAATGCGTGTTTTTTTTTTTTTGTCCAATAAACTTCAATAAGAGTGCATCAGATATGCAGACATACAAGTTTCATCCAAGCCTAAGCTTTAAATAAATGTGTCATTTTAAATGGACTTTAAAGTGGAACTAAACCTATCGATTTAAGTTTCCCAAAACAATTATGCCGCGTACACACGGTCGGACTTTTCGTCTACAAAATTCAGACAGCCTGTCCGACAGACTTCCGGCAGACTTTCGGCGGACTTGCGGCGGACTTGCGGCATACTTTCTAACGAACGGACTTGCCTACACACGACCACACAAAAGTCCGACGGATTTGTACGTGATGACGTACACCGGACTAAAATAAGGAAGTTCATAGCCAGTAGCCAATAGGTGCCCTAGCGTGGCTTTTTGTCCGTCGGACTAGCACACAGACGAGCGGATTTCGGGGTCCGTCGTAGTTACGACGTAAAGATTTGAAGCATGTTTCAAATCTAAAGTACGTCGGATTTGAGGCTAAAAAAGTACGTTGAAAGTCCGGAGAAGCCCACACACGATCGGATTACCAGCCAGCTTTAGTCCGTCAGCGTCCGTTGGACTTTTGTAGACGAAAAGTCCGACCGTGTGTACGCGGCATAACATTCAAGGCATACTATAAATTAGATATGTGCGCCGTCAAATTTGTTTCGTTTCGTTCCGCTCCTTTTCGTATTAAAATTAATTTGTAATTCGTGTCCGAAATTCAATTCGGATTCGTACGAAACACGAATTTTCGTTAGGTTCGTAAACTTTTCGTAACAATAACTAAAGTTATTACTATATTAACTAAATAACTAAATTTTTATGAAAAATATTTATCCGAAGTTCGTAAAGGAAATTTCGTATTTCGTACAAAATTCATATGCATAAACATTTGTATTTCGGATCCTCACGAATGTACGAATTTCCGGAAGTTCGTACGAATTTCCAAGTTGTACGAAACTAGTCACACATGTCTACTATAAATCAGGCGTCTCCAAACCTTTAAAACAAAGGACCGGTCTACATTCCTTCAGACTTTAGGAGGGCCAGACTGTGGCAAGTGGGAGTAGAAATAGTCTTGGTGTCAGCGGGAGTAAACAATGCCCCATCTTTGGTATTAGGGGGAGAAAACGTGGTCCAATGCTGGTGTCAGTAGGAGAAATAGTGTCTCAATGTTTGTGTCAATGGGAGGAATAGTGCCCCATCATTGGGGTCAGTGGGAGTAATAGTGCCCCAATATGGGTGTCAGTGGGAGTAATAGTGCCCCATCTTTGGCATCAGTGGGAGTAATAGTGCCCCATATTTGGCATCAGTGGGAGTAATAGTGCCCCAATGTTGGTGTCAGTGTGAGGAATAGTGCCACATCATTGGTGTCAGTGGGAGAAACAATGTCCCATTGTTGGTGTCAGTGGCAGAAATTATACACCATTGTTGGTGTCAGTAGGGAGAACCTTTTTATCAGGAGGGAAGAATAGAGCTCCAAGGGAGATAACGATAAGCAACGGACCACATCTAGCCCCCGAGCTACAGTTTGGAAACCACTGCTGTAAATGATAACATTCACAGTTGCTTGTACTCTCAACTGAACTGTCAAGCCTTCAAATGGCTGGTGTCATAACAGATCACATGTGCAGCACCATGGCAACTGCAGAAGAAACAGAGGCTAAGATGGCAGCTTCCTTGGCTGTAAAGGATAGGAGGATTTTGTTTTGCTTTAATTAAAATACAAAACACATTAAAAGCAGAACTGAAGTAAAAAAAATTTAATATTGTAAAACAATTAGGCTCAGTTTGGCAGAAAATACATTTTGGAAAAGGTCCAGGGATGTTATGTTACTGTATATAGTAAATTACGTGACTCCACCAACATCAGATGACCATTCAGACCAGAGATGATGGGTTACTATAAAGGGGTAGTGATATCACCAACATCCCCAGACCTTTTGCTTACTTCTAGATTACAGCCTTTAAATGTGTATTACATTGAGTTAAAATGTATTCATGTTGCATTTTAATGCAACACACTGCACTGCATATGTAGACAACATAATGGTGTGAACAAGGCACACAGACAACCATTGTTTTCTATGTGCCCTTGTAGTGAACTGCATTTATCCAGTGCAGAAATAAAACACTGGTCACTGGACCATGGTGTCCTATGGTTTGTCCCAACCAGTGTAACTGACACTTTTGCTGCATAGCTTGGCCTGTGGAAAAAATATGAATAGGTATGTAAAATATGAAAATTATCCATATACTGATAACGAGCATTACAGGTATTAACCCTATACAATTATCAGAATACAATATAATATTGTATTCTAATAACGTATGAGGTTAGGCACAATGGAAATCACAGTGGTTAACACTGCCGAACAGATAGGTAGATGATTGGTGAAGAGCGTCTGGTGTCCAGAAAATGTCTCTTGATTTTTAAAATTGTTTATTAAAAGATAAAAGTATACAAGTGCAGCCAACGCGTTTTGGGGGAATTGCCCCCCCCCCCCTTCTTGGAGTTTCAGCCTGTACAAAAGAAACTAATTAAAAATCAGCTACAAAGACTGTCCAGGTATCCGTCCATTGGCTCTGAGTGCAGGCGCCAGCAACTTCACTAAGGGGAACAGGAAGTAAAGCCTTGCAACTTCGCAGCCTGTTTCCTACTGCGCATGCGTGAGTCGTGCTGCACTTTCTGAATGGTCCCGCTGTCTTCTGGGACCTGTGTGTCTCCCATAAGGCAGCAGGGGGGAGCAGGATGGGCCAGAAATGTTGTAGATCGCCACACAATGATTGCAGTAACTTTACCCAGAAGTGGGAGCAGGTTTTGACAGGTATCTGCTTGCCCCCACCCCCCCACACGAAAGCTGCCAATGTGGCAGAGCGAGGAGGGGGAGGAAGCAAACAAGCCGAACTTCTCCTTTTGGGTGGAGCTCGGCTTTAAGCTCTGAGAGGGTAAATGTATCCGATTAGCGGCTCTGCAGTATGCTGGCATTGTGAAGTAGAGGCAGCCCACGATGCCGGCATACAGCAGAGCCGCTAATCAAATATATTTACCCTCCCAGAGCTTAACCAGTCTCCAAAAAATACAACCCTGAAGAAAGAGGAGGCAATTCCCCCGAAACTCGTTGGCTCCACTTGTATACTTTTATCTTCAATAAACAATTTTAAAAATCAAGTGAGACTTTTTTTGGACACTGGGTACTCCTCTACAATCATTCAATTGTTCGGTAATGCCCTTACTGTCGATATCTGAAAGGTAACAGCCCTAGACCCTATTGGAGTCTCATCTGCCACCTACAACTGGAATAAAACCCACTGGAAGCGATTCCCTCTATACCCTCCATACAGTAATCTGCTGCTAGGCAACCTTCCAGCGGCAACAAAACAGCGATACAGCGCTGTCTTCTACCAAAACTTGATGAGAACAGATAGTTAGGACATTTTCCATCAAGGGAAAATAATGCCGATACAGTTATGCTCCATCTGCGACAGCTCATGCGTTCTTCTTTACAGGCGCACCGTGTGACATGGAGGTGGCACTACACAAATTGATTTTCTTTTAACATACATTTCTATTTCTCACTTTGTGGTTAAGCACAATGCTATTGTAACATGTATTTAGAGCTTATTGGGAGTGTCATGATAAATGTGTAAAAGCTCTTGGTCTTATGATCTGAATTTCTGCCCCAGGTTCATTCCAATACATAAGCATGTATCTCCTCTTTTAAGATGTCCTTGAAGACTAAATTACACCATTTTAACGATTTCCACATAACTACTGCTCACTTTAAACCAACCCCACTTTTCCACAGCATGTTCTAAGCACCAACCATGGCACTGCTCTACCTTGGGAGGACTGGTTCTGCTGAAGCTGTTAAGTGGCAACCCTAGACTTCAGACATGCAATTAAGCAAATAGCTATTATATGACTACAAGTTAGTACTTCAGATGTTGCAGGTCCTAGCAATGCAGAACGTTTATCAGCTCCTCTCTGTTGGTTAAATCAGAAAAGCCAGGGAGAGTTTGGCACCAACAAGTAGACCACAACATTACTTTACTAGCCAGGCTTCCTGCCTCTATCAAAAACTTTTGGCCATACAGACTGGTGAATTTTACATTCTGTGCTCCCATAATTGTACAAAATACTGACACGTTTTGAGGGCAAGACCTCTTCCTCAGAGCTAACCAAACTTGAAGAAAAGGGCTTTCCAGTGCTTTGCACAAATGGGACAGTGACAGAAGGTTCGTGATTGGGTCCTGTAGTTGGTCATGAGTATTTGGAGACTTAAAAGGATCCAGCTTAATGAATGAAAGCCCCTTCACATCAGAGTTTTCCCCATCACATCTGAGCCCCTATACATCAGAGGCCCACTACGCATGACAGCCTCCCATCTCATCAGAGTACCACCATGAGAAAATACTCTCCTTGCATCAGAGTCCCTCCATCACTTTACAGAGCCCCCAAATACACAGTCCCCCATTGCAGAGCCCCCAATCACACAGTCCCCCAACATAGCGCCCCCCCCCATCACACAGTCCCCTCTTCATGTCAGAGCCCTAGCTTTTGGCTCCAGCAGCAAGGCAGAGGGTAGGAAGTGAGGAAGGTGTGGACTTCTGTTGTCTCCTGAATTCTGGGAGTGGCCCTGCATGCTGCCTGCCCTGGCCACTAATGCCACAGCAAAGAATGATGCTGTGCATCCTGCCATAGAACATCATTGGCTGTTATGGTGCTAGCGGCTGCCATGGCAACTCATGGCGTTGATCGAGGGCATACTGGGTCTTGTGTTTATGGCACCCGGGGGAATACAGACAACACCCCAGGGTGCCGCAGCAGCCCAGTTGATAAACACTGGTATAAATCAAGGTAATAGCCGGTGGATCTTCTTGTGTTTGCTCTTAGGCAGACTATAGTTTCAAACCATGTATGCCTCAGTATTCCCTTTCTTAACAGAAAGGCAATGTACGGTAATTGAAACCCGCCCACGGTGTAAGTATGAGAAATATTTAAGTTGCAGAGTATTCCTCCTTGTCAGTCATACCACTGTCTGGTTACACATTGACAGACTCTTGTGTGCTATTAGAGAGTAGTTTCACAGTTACATTTGAATTTAGGCCTCCTCCCTTTTACTAACTGACTCTCGGCATGTGAGACACACCTGGGTGAGTAGAGACAGCTCCCTGCCTTCCGGGCCTGTGCGTGTGCTGACGAAGCAACGTTAGGACTGGATGTAACACAAACCTCCTAATCTTTCCCTCATCGTAGCTGGACCCAAACAGTCCTGACTTCCCAAAAAGCCAGTGATAAATGTGAATAAACCCCATATACCTACCTCCCAGAAATCCCTCACTTGGGGTGACAGTCCTTTCTGTGGGTCCATGTCCCTCTTTTATGTATCAGTCGCTGTAAATGTTTTACATGACTATGAAAATAGTTTACATTGTTATTAACTGACTTTAAATTGTTTTTGTTGCTTTTTTTTCGAGTGCAAGAAGAAAAAGTGGAGATGTTACCCACTGTGACTTGGTTTAATTTTCTTATTGTAAAACATGTTAGGATTTGGTCAGTACACCTAACTTTTTTATTGCTGTGTATGTATTTTTACAGTTTCTGTTTTTATGTGGTTTATGTGTTTTTTTTTTTTAATGGTTTCCATAAAAGTTTATGTATACAGATGCTTACAGTGCGTCTAAGCCCTTTCTGCTCCAGGGTACTTTTGACCAGGAATATGGCTTAAAAAAACCCCAAATGCTATAAGGCAGTGGTCTCCAAATCTTCAAAACAAAGGGCCAGTTTACTGGGGCTTCATGAGTGCTGCCAGTGTCGGGGAGCTGCATTTTATTGATGGTATCACAAATTCACAGATGTACTGCTCTATATTGAAAGAGGAGATGCTACCATCACTCCATGCCCTTAGTCTTTGTGCACTTTTCAAACATGACAATGATCAAAAACACACATCTAAGGCCATTGTTGCATTTCTGAAGAAGGACAGGGTGAGAGTGATTCAGTGGCTAAGTATGTCTTATGATCTGAACCCAATCGGGGGGGGGGGGAACACCTATGGTCAATTCTGAAGAGACAAGTTGAGCATCACTCTCTATCCAGCATCCAGGCTCTAAAAGAGGTCATTCTTGAAGAATGGAAAAAGATAGATGTTGCAATATGTCGCCAACTTGTTCATTCCATGCCTACAAGACTTGGTGCTGTCATGGCGGTCATACAAAATACTATATGGAGTAGTTTTTGTTGTGGGGTGTATTCATTTTTGCATCAACAAATTTGAGTAAAACTGAAGATTTTGTAATCCAAGTTATATTATTAACGTTACTTTCATTTAATGAGCTAAACAAATGTTCTATAAAACTCAGTTTTGTCAAAATTTTGGAAATTGTTATTGTGTTCATTGAGATATTGATTCAAATCTTACCTTTCAAAAGGGGTATATTCATTTATGCTGAGCACTGTATATACAGTATCTCACAAACGTGAGTACACCCATCACATTTTTGTAAATATTTTATTATATCTTCTCATGCGACAACACTGAAGAAATGACACTTTGCTACAATGTAAAGTAGTGAGTGTACAGCTTGTATAACAGTGTAAATTTGCTGTTCCCTCAAAATAACTTAACACACAGCCATTAATGTGTAAACCGCTGGCAACAAAAGTGAGTACACCCCTAAGTGAAAATGTCCAAATTTCGTTCAATTAGCCATTTTCCCTCCCAGTGTCATGTGACTCGTTAGTGTTGGTTGTGAACAAGCACGGTTCTTTTCGTGTGAAATGCGTCAACTGATCATCATTGCAATTTTGTATGGCTCATGACAATACAGACATTTCTACAGCATATTTTGGATTCAAGTCTGCAATCAATCTTTTCTTCTCTTATTGATATTGCCTACGGTGATGAGCCGGGATTAGCACCTTAGATCGGGTGTGTCCATTTTTTGCCCGAAGCAGTGTGTGCACCCTTGTTCTGTTTCCTGACTCGTTAGTGTTACAAGGTCTCAGGTGTGAATGGAGAGCAGGTGTGGTAAGTTTGGTATTATTGCTATCACTGTCTCATACTGGTCACTGTATGGACATGGATTACTGTTCAACATAGAACCTCAAGGCAAAGAATTCTCTGAGGATCTGAAAAAAGAAGAATTGTTGCTCTACATGAAGATGGCCTAGGCTATAAGAAGATTGCCAAGACCCTGAAACTGAGCTGCAGCACGGTGGCCAATACCATACAGCGGTTTAACAGGACAGGTTCCACTCAGAACAGGCTTCGCCATGGTTGACCAAAGAAGTGTATGTGCTCAGCGTCATATCCAGAGGTTATCTTTGGGAAATAGAGGTATGAGTGCTGCCAGCATTGCTGCAGAGGTTGAAGGTGTGGGGGGTCAGCCTGTCAGTGCTCAGACCATACGCCGAACACTGCATCAAATTTAGTCTGCATGGCTTTCGTCCCAGATCAAAGCCTCTTCTTAAGATGATGCACAAGAAAGCCCTCAAACAGTTTGCTTAAGACAAGCAGACTAAGGACATGGATTACTGCAACCATGTCCTGTGGTCTGATGAGACCAAGATAAACTTATTTGGTTCAGATGGTGTCAATCGTGTGTGGCGGCAACCAGGTGAGTAGTACAAAGACAAGTGTGTCTTGCTACAGTCAAGCATGGTGGTGGGAGTGTCATGGCCTGGGGTTTCATGTGTGCTGCCGGCAATGGGGAGCTACAGTTCATTGAGGGAACCATGATTGCCAACATGTACTGTGACATACTGAAGCAGAGCAGGATCCTCTCCCCTCGGAGACTAGGCTGCAGGGCAGTATTCCAACATGATAACAACCCCAAACACACCTTCATGACGACCACTGCCTTGCTGAAGAAGCTGAGGGTAAAGGTGATGGACTGGCCAAGCATGTCTCCAGACCTAAACTCTGTGGGGCATCCTCAAACAGAAGGTGGAGGAGCACAAGGTCTCTTATGCCGCGTACACACGAGCGGACTTTACGGCGGACTTTGCCCGGCGGACTGGATTTCGTCGGACAATTCGATGTGTGTGGGCTCCAGCGGACTTTGTTTTCTCAAAAGTTGGACGGACTTAGATTTGAAACTTGTTTAAAATGTATCCGTTGAAATCGAGTCCGGTCGAAAAGTCCGCCGTCTGTATGCTAGGTCGACGGACTAAAAAGCCACGCTAGGGCAGCTATTGGCTACTGGCTATTTACTTCCTTGTTTTAGTCCGGTCGTACGTCATCACGTATGAATTCGACGGACTTTGGTGGATTGTGTGTAGGCAAGTCCGTTCATTCAGAAAGTCCGTCGTAAAGTACGTCGAAAAATCCGCCGGGCAAAGTCCGCCGTAAAGTCCGCTCGTGTGTACGCGGCATAACTTCCACCAGCTCTGTGATGTCGTCATGGAGGAATGGAAGAGGACTCCAGTGGCAATCTGTGAAGCTCTGGCGAACTCCATGCCCAAAAGGGTTAAGCCAGTGCTGGAAAATAATGGTGGCCACACAAAATATTGACACCTTGGGCCCAATTTGGACATTTTTGCTTGTTGCCGGCGGTTTAGACATTAATAGCTGTGTGCTGAGTTATTTTGAGGGGACAGCAAATTTACATTTAAATTATGTTATACAAGCTGTACACTCACTACTAGGGATGAGCCGCACACCCCCCCCCCACCCCCCCACCCCCCCCGCGCGCGCGGTTCGGTTCGCACCACAACCTGCAAACGGAACCGAAAGTTTGCGCGAACTTTAGAACCCCATTAAAGTCTATGGGACTCGAACGTTCGAAAATAAAAGTGCTAATTTTAAAGGCTAATATGCAAGTTAATGTCCTAAAAAGGGTTTGGGGACCCGGGTCCTGCCCCAGGGAACATGTATCAATGCAAAAAAACGTTTTTTAAAAACGACCGTTTTTTCGGGAGCAATGATTTTAAGGATGCTTAAAGTGAAAAAAAAGGGAAATATTCCCTTATATATCGTACCTGGGGGGTGTCTATAGTATGCCTATAAAGTGTCGCGCGTTTCCCGTGCTTAGAACAGTCCCTGCACAAAATGACATTTTTAAAAGAATAAAAGTCATTTAAAACTGCCTGTGGCTTTAATGTAATGTCGGGTCCCGGCAATATGGATGAAAATCAGTGGGACAAACGGCATGGGTACCCCCCCCCAGTCCATTACCAGGCCCTTTTAAAAAAAGGAAAGCGTGGGGCCCCCAGGCCCTATATACTCTGAACAGCAGTATACAGGCGGTGCAAACAAGACAGGGACTGTAGGTTTGTTGTTAAGTAGAATCTGTTTGTAATTTTGAACTGGTACAATTTTAAAGTGTAGCTCCAGCCAAAAAATCTATTTTTAAGCTTTTTGGAAAACATAGGGAAGGGTTATCACCCCTGTAACATTTGTTTTGCTGTCTGTGCACCTCTTCAGAAGATTTCACCTCACTTTCTGTCCCAATGACAAATGTTTTTTTAAAAATTTGGGGTTTTTAGTGAAACAAGGATTGGTGATAAAGCATCAGTGAAGAGGAGACACATTTTTCCCATATTAACTCTTACAGGAGAGAACTTCCCTTCCTAGGGGTAGATTTCATCTCACTTCCTGTTGTCTTCTTCCGTTTGCAAGGAGTCGTTTGTAAGTTGGATGTTTGAAAGTAGGAGCCTGCTCTATATACTCTGCAGAAATTGAGGCCTTAGGTGTTGGTGTTGCCACAACACTGTAAGCCCTCACAGTTACTTTTGGTGGGCGCAGGAACGGGCCCTGCTGAGAAATATTAGATCAAGAATTGTAATTATATGCCATTGTTGAACAGTGGTAGAAAAATTGGGCCTTTGGTGGTGGTGGTGGTGGTGCCACAACACTGTGTAAGTCCTCACAGTTACTCTTGGTGGGCGCTGGAACGGGCCCTGCTGTGAAATATTATATCAAGAATTGTAATTACATGCACCTGTTGAACAGGGGCAGAAAAATTGGGCCTTTGGTGGTGGTGTTGCCACAACACTGTAAGCCCTCACAGTTACTCTTGGTGGGCGCAGGAATAGGCCCTGCTGTGAAATATTAGATCAAGAATTGTAATTACATGTCCCTGTTGAACAGGGGCAGAAAAATTGGGCCTTAGGCACTGGTGCCACAACACTGCAACCCCTCACAGATGCTATAGTTGGAGCGCAGGAATGAGCCCTGCTGCAAAGTATTGCATCAAAAATTATAATTACACTCCCTTGTTAAACAGGTGCAGAAAAATTGGGCCTTGGGCACTGGTGCTGGTACCACAACACTGCAACCCCTCACAGATACTCTAGTTGGAGCGCAGGAATGAGCCCTGCTGCAAATTATTGCATCAAAAATTGTAAATACACACCCCTGTTAAACAGGGGCAGAAAAATTGGGCCTTGGCCACTGGTGGCGATGCCCAGAACCAAAAATGTTCTTACAAGCTATCAGCATGAACATTGAGGAGGAAGAGGTTAGTCACTCAGCATAACAGGATAGTCACTCAGCATCAGCATAGGCAGTCTTGAAGGGATCTCACATTAAAAAAAAATCAATCGGTTAAATCAGCATCAGGTGCTTGGTAGCTGGTGATCCAAGACTGATTCATTTTTATGAAGGTCAGCCGTTTGACCGATTCAGTGGACAGGCGCACCCTGTGATCGGTTACAAAGCCTCCAGCAGCACTGAATGTGCTTTCCGAAAGAACGCTGGATGCAGGACAGGCCAGTAGCTCAATTGCATACTGTGCAAGCTCTGGCTAGTGATCCATTCTCAAGACCCAGTAACCCAGAGGATTTTCGGTGGGAAAGGTGTCCAAGTCTGATCTTGCCCCTAGGTATTCCTGCACCATGTGAATCAGACGCTGGCGATGGTTGCTGGAACCGGTCATACCTTGGGGCTGCGGACTAAAAAATTGTCTGAACGCATCGGTCAGACGGCCACCTTCTCCACCGCTCCTTCTGTGACTGACTGAAGCCTCAGCAACACATTGTCCAGGAGGACCAGGAAATTGTATCCTCCCAGGCTCTGGAAACGCGTTGCACAAACCTTTCTGCAAGGCCTCCCGAAGATGTTTCATCCTCTGCTCCCTCTGCAATGGCAGGATAAGGTCCGCAACCTTACCATTGTAACGTGGAACAAGGAGGGTTGCCAGCCAGTAATGATCCCTCCCCTTGATACCACGAATACGAAGATCCTTCCTGCAGGCTTTGCAGGATCAGGGAGGCCATGCAGCGTAGGTTTGCTGAGGCATTCGGTCCAGAGTCCTCTGGGTCACATGATCTGCAGCCACCTCCTCCCAGCCACGTACAAGTCTATGGGTTTCTTCGGACTGTAAATGATCCCTTGAAGACTGCTGCTGATGCTGAGTGCCAGGCTCCACCTCCATGCTAACACAATCCTCCTCCTCCTCCTCTTCCTGTGTGATCAGCAGGCACACAGGAACACTGTCTGGCTCCTGTCCCCCAAGCACACCAGCTCAAGCACCTCATGGCATTTTTTTGCCTGCGTGCTTGCGTAGTCCCTTGAACGCCTACGGAGCACCACTGGTTCCGAGGACAAATCAGCACAGGAAGAGGCCATGGAGGAAGAAGAAGAGGAGGGGGTGGAGGAGAGAGGTGTGGCAGAATCACCACTAGTAGAATTTTGGAGGCGTGGTGGCGGAACAACCTCCAACACTACTGCACCCTGTCCTGCATACTTCCCAGCTGCCAGAAGAGTCACCCAGTGCGCGGTGAAAAATGTGTAAAGTCCTTGTCCATGCCTGCTGGACCATGATGCACCTTACCGCTGACCACCCTGTCCAGCGAGGCCAAAATCATTGCCTTCCACGTGCCGGTAGAGAGCCGGAATCGCCTTCCGTGAGAAAAAGTGGGGTTTGGGAACCTGCCACTGAGGAACAGCACATTCCACAAACTCACGGAAGGGGGCAGAGTCTACAACTGAAAGGGCAGCAGTTGAAGTGCTAGCAATTTAGCCAAGCTAACATTTAACCGCTGGGCAGGTGGATGGCTGGGAGCGAACTTCTTTCGGCGGTGCAGCAGCTGGGGCAGGGAAATTTGCCTGGTACAATCTGACGTCAGTGTACCGATAGCAGATTGCCCGCAAGTACTGTTGTGACACACCTAATTCTACACATTCATTCCTCTCAGTGCATGTTTCAGAGAGGAATAGTAGGGTTGAAGATCCCAGCTGATGAGGAGCAAGGAGAGGTCCGCTTTGTTCTTTGGTGTGGGTCTTTTAGGTACGCTTGCCAACGAACTGCATGGCAGGTTGACATATGTCTGGTCAAGCATGTGGTGCCCAAGCGGGTGATGTTTTGGCCACGGGAGATACGCTTGAGACATGTTGCAAATAGCAGCGGTGGGATCTGATGCACTCGTCTTAAAAAAGGCCCACACTAAAGAACTTTTGGAATAATGCGCAGAGACAGCAGCGCCCTGCACATGCGGAGCTCTGCGGTGTGATGCAGTCGGTGTGCTGCCCTTAAGCTGGCCCCTGGAGGGCATCCTGCCTCGTTGGAGATGTGCCTCCTCCTCCTCTCCTATCAGGCACCCACGTGGAGTCAGTGACCTCATCATCCCCTCTGTCCTCATCACTGGAGCAAACCTGGCAGTATGCTGCAGCTGGGGGAACATGACTGCCAGATTGCTGTCCTTCTTGGGCACCCCCTCTCTCTGGGCTCACGTTACTGCCTTCCTCTAGCTGGGTACCATCGTCAGAGCCTTCAAAACGCTGGGCATCCTCCTGGAGCATGTACCCAACACTGTGGTCAAACAGTTCGGGGGACTCCTCAGGAGGACATGGTGGGGCTAGGGAAGGAGTGACTGATGCCATTGAGCCGAGGGAAGAGGCCGCATTGGCAGCTGCTTTGCCAAAGTACCCTGAGCCTGGGTGAGAGAGAATGAGGAGGATGAGGACGGCTTGGTCATCCACTCTACCAAGTCTTCGGCATGTTGTGGCTCAACACAGCCAGCTGCCGAAAAAAAGGACAAGCGTGTCCCACGGCCACGTGCTGAGGATGCACCGTCTCCGCGACCAGCACTGTTGCCTCTAGACACAGAGCCTGCTTGCCCCCTTTTTTGGCTTGTGACTGTCTGCCTCTCCTTGTTGGCCTACCAGACATACTAATGGCCTGCAGTGAGATGTAGCTGCACAAAGCTGGGATGTGTATATATATACTGATACTGCAGTTGGCAGAATCAACTGCCTGCCTATAGTATTATTAGTAAGAGAACACCAGCAATTGTCTTCAGGTAGCTTTAGGTGCACACTGTGCAGAGGGCACAGTACACTAACTGTAAATACTTCAGCTGCCTGCCTGTGGTATTAATAGGATCAGAACACCAGCAATTGTCTTCAGGTAGCTTTAGATGAACACTGTGCAGAGGACACAGTACACTAACTGTAAATACTGCAGCTGCCTGCCTGTGGTATTAATAGGATCAGAACACCAGCAATTGTCTTCAGGTAGCTTTAGGTGAACACTGTGCAGAGGACACAGTACACTAACTGTAAATACTGCAGCTGCCTGCCTGTGGTACTAATAGGATCAGAAGAACACCAGCAATTTTCTTCAGGTAGCTTTAGGTGCACACTGTGCAAAGGACACAGTACACTAACTGTAAATACAGTAAAAACACCTGCCTGCCTGTCAGGAAGAGAATAACAGGAAGGAACCTAGCTAAACTGAATACAGTATATATATATATATATATATATATATATATATATATATATATATATATACACACACACACACACACAAAACACCTGGGATGCATATATATATATATATATATATATATATATATATATAGATATATATATAGATATATATATATACAATACACTGTAAGTGCAGCTAACTGACTCCCTGCCTACTCTATCTAACTTAAATCAAATGACACTGTTTCTCTGTCTATCTCTCTCTGCCGCCGCAACACACTACACAAGGCCACCACGCAGGCGGCCTTATATAGTGTGGGGCGTGTACTAAACCCCCTGAGCCATAATTGGCCAAAGCCACCCTGGCTTTGACCAATTACGGCTCTCTGTACAGACAGCGCTGTGATTGGCCAAGCATGCGGGTCATAGTGCATGCTTGGCCAATCCTCAGCCAGCAATGCACTGCGATGCCACAGTGAATTATGGGCCGTGTCGAATTTGGCGCGAACGGCTCATAACGTTCGCAATTTGACTAACAGTCGAACAGGCGATGTTCGAGTCGAACATGGGTTTGACTCGAACTCGAAGCTCATCCTACTCACTACTTTACATTGTAGCAAAGTGTAATTTCTTCAGTATTGTCACATGAAAAGATATAATAAAATATTTACAAAAAATGTGAGGGGTGTACTCGCTTTTGTGAGATACTGTATATTTGGGCTTTGCTTTGTACTTGGTAGCTTGATAGAGCTGTACAATGTTTGTGCCTTGCTTATCCTCCTATATGACTGCAGGTCTACCAAACAGGGTTCATCTGGAAACAATAGACTCTCTGCAGTCTCTCTAGATGTTATAAACCAACAATGTACCTGGTAGGTGGCCAGAGGCCATGTGATTTTAGCCTAGTCTTTAGGTCATAGTTGGTAGAAAAGCAGTACTTAAAAAGAAATGTAATGAAATTTGATATCAATGACATGTGCCCTACTGATTCATATAACATATATTTTTGTGATAGTTCTTCCATAATAAGCTGAGGGTTGTCTATGAATGAAGGGTCCTGTTAAGCTGTATAAAAAGAGCATTAAGCTTGGTCATAAATGTCAAAAAAGTCTTTGATTTCAAACATCGCATGCAATAATCAGGCTGGTTCTGATCTCTTACAGGGCGATAATGAGCAACTCAGTCAGTTGGGGGTGCTAATTATTGCAGAGGAAGATTCTCTGACTTACTTGAAAAACGCTTTTCAAAGTACTGCATGTGCACTACAGTCACTGCCGTGCAAGCACAGCTTTCATTCAAGTTGTATAAAGACTACGGGATATCTCCCCTCCCATGATTGAGAAGTTATCTGCTTATCTGTAGCTCCCAAATTTCAGAAAATAAAAAAAAAGAGGGTCACTTTTTGGTTCAGAGTATGTAGTCAAAGGTCGCACCCCCAGTTACGTAGATCAGGAAAGACCAATACACTAAAAATTATTGGTTTAATCCATATATGCTTTTTTCACTACTACTTTTCCTACTTTTCTTTCATGCTGGCTTTTCAAAATAACAAACATAATCATTTAAAGGATGGATGAAAGGTTAAAGCCTATCTCCAGGGAAAGAAAAAAGCTCCCCTTCAGTGGGGCTGCTTCTGCACTGCAAGGGTTTTATGTAATTTAGGCCTACGGGGCAGCAAAAATACGTTTTACTTACCCTATCCTTCACCTCCCCTGGCAGCCTGTGCTCTCCATTGCTTCCCTTATGCTCCAGCATTGGACTGACCCTCAGTGTCCTTATGTCCACTGCTGGCCTATAGGCTCTGCTTTGGAATTGACGAAATGGCGTACAACCACCAGAGCATAGTGAGGAAGAGGCTGCAGGGCCCTGTCTTACAGCCTGGAAGTAAAGTTGCCACCTCATCCCTTTAAACCCTTTGAATTACACAGGTTCTGAGGCTAATTAAACGCATATAAGGCACCAAGTGAGTATAATTACCACCTTAATCAGCCACAGAACCTGTGTAATTAATATGTGTTCGGGTTTAAAGGGATGAGGTGTCAACCATACCTGGACAGGATTTGCAGGAGAAGCTTTTTAGGGTATGTACAAAATTGCTTTCAGATCTTAGCTGTGATTGCTAGACTTATTTTTTCTTTAGATTTTTGTGGCTATGATCACAATTATTTCCACATTATGAGAAGAGGGGGGGAATGCAAATCGTCTGACCTAAATTTTTAATCAATTCAACATTTGCTGAAGCAACAAGCATTTCTGATCCTTTTCAAAATCCTCACAGTGAGACAAATAAGACAGAATATAGACTTGGACAATGGGGTGCATAGCTGGGTTTTATCAGGTGTACTTTACCTGTTGTGATATTTTTTGAACTCCTGGGAAGGGAAAATGATTCCTTTTATTGGGGCTGCCTTCACACTACAAAGGTTAAATCAGCCTTTCTCTTTCTTTTCAACACAGAGGAACCCTTAAAATAACTTTCCAGTCCCAGGAAACCTCTGATAAAAATTACTATATCTACAACTCAGGATACATTAGTGTAATGGTCAGTGGGAAGAATGTTCCACACACTTGTAGTCATTGGGAAGAATTACCCCCTTACAGATAGCTAAAAAGATCAATGGTGTCAATGGGAACTATCTGAGAGGCAGAATTGGCTCATTGTTCAAGGAACAGCTAAAAACCTCTGGAGGAATCCTAGAGTTCCATGAAACCCTGATTGAGAAACCCTGGGCTAAATGCTTATTTAGAGTAGGGGCTCAAGAAAAGTCAGCTTTGCTTACCCAATCCTCTACTCCCACAGATTCCTTCCAGGTTGTAAAGCCTCGTACACACGATTGCATTTTTGGCAGGGAATTGTGTGATGACAGACTGTTTGCCTAAAATCCGACCGTTAGTACGCTCCATCAGACAATTGTTGGCCAACTTTTTGCCAACAAATGTTGGATGGCAGGCTAGTAAATTTTCGGCAGACAAGTCTGTTGTCAGATTTTTGTATCGTGTGTACACAAGTCCGTCACGCAAAAATACAAAATGCATGCTCGCAATCAATGCTCACCAAGCACGACATTAGCAGAAGGTGCCCAAAGGGTGGTGCCCAAGAGCTGTAATTCCACGTAGTACATCACTACGTTCGTGTTTGTTGGCCGACAATTGTGTACCGTTTGTATGCAAGACAAGTTCACCGCACACGCCCTTTGGGCAAAAGCCTGATGCTTTGTTTGCGGAAAATCCGATTGAGTGTACGAGGCTTTAGACCGGTCCTTGCAGCAATTGAAGGTCCTCCATAGGCCTCCATTGGATGTGAGGATGCTGAAGGATTGTCCACTGCCAGAGCACAGGGGAGTAGAGGAGAGTGCTGGCTGCCAGGGGGGTGGAGTATTGTGAAAACGAAAGTGCTTTTTTCAGTCCCATAGATCTAAACAAGCATTCCACCTTGCAGTTTGGAAGCAGACCCGCTGCAAGTAACATCCCAGATAGCAAGCAACTGTTCTGCAAGTTTGAAAATGACTTGCTAACATATCGCTAGACATGCAGATTTCACAAGTTTGTTGCACAATTACAGCAAGTCCACATTGCATGACTCCAGGTCAACTTTCTTTTAAAACATTCTGCAAGTCAGCTGCAAGTTCTGGTTCAGTCATGTTGCGCAATAGTTATCCCACCACAGGGGGCACTGCGGCTGAATTTTCATGCTGTAGACTCACCACTTTGCAACTTTGCTCTTGCTAGAGACTTGCCACGCAAATTTGCTACAAATTGGAAAAGTGTCAACTAGAAATTGCGCTTCAGGTGCTCTGCAGGTGCACAAATTGCCAGTGAAAATGTGCAGAAAGTTAACAGACTTACGATTCACAAATTTGTGACAAGTTATCCTTGCTATCTGGGATTTTTCTTTCCCCTAGAGTTCAGCTTTAAAGCAGTTAAATTGTTAATTAACTGATTCCACTGGTTGAATAGTATATTTTTTTATATGAATTGTACAAAAAAAAAAAGGACAACTGAAGAGGAAAGAAGCACAGAGGATGTTCCAGATAGAGGTGCAAAAGGAAATGAAGAAGAAATCTTCCTCTAGACGGCTCAAATCTTGACCGGTTCAGCAGGAACCAGCGGAGATTTGAATCATGTATGGGCAGGCTGAGTGTAACAAGTTGTGATTATTGCTACTGTGATTATCGCTAGCGGCTGCTATCGCTGCTAGCAATAATCACTGTCTCTTCCAGGCTTGTCTTGGCAGGAGGGATTTCCCAGTCAGCACTGTCTATGGCCACGGGTTGCAGGAAAGAAATTTGCCCATCTATGGCCATCCTAATGCCCCATACACACGATCAGAAATTCCGGATTCCGGATTGGATGGTTTTTCTGACAGAATTTCGCTCAAGCTTGCCTTGGATACACATGGTCACACAAAAGTCCTCTGAACTTTCGACCGTCAAGAACGTGGTGACGTACAACACTACGACAAGCCGAGAAAATGATTCAATGCTTCCGAGCATGTGTCAAATTATTTTCACGCATGCGTGATTTTTTGTGCTTCCGAATTGCATACAGACGAACGCATTTTCGGATAGGAACTTTTTCCGACCGAAAAATGGAGAACCTGCCCTCAATCTTTTGCTGGCTGGAATTCTGCCAGCAAAAGTCTGATGGAGCATACACACGGTCGGACCAAAAGCTCACATCCGACTTTTGCTGGCAGAATTGCTGATCGTGTGTACGGGGCATACGACACAAAAACACTTGTCCTCATTGGATGTTCACCTTCGCTTCTGCTCTGTGGAAAACTCAAACATGTTGGATTTCACTTCACTTTCTGTCTCTGTGAAAATGGTCGCCAGGACAAACAGAGGGGTGAATGCCTTTACATACACATTAAGACAATTCAGCACTGGCCAAATCCAATAATTATGAAAGACA
Organism: Lithobates septentrionalis; assembly: GCA_037952835.1. Classification (NCBI taxonomy): domain Eukaryota; kingdom Metazoa; phylum Chordata; class Amphibia; order Anura; family Ranidae; genus Lithobates; species Lithobates septentrionalis. The sequence goes on along the minus strand of JBBDGP010002496.1, from coordinate 166,815 downwards.
GGATTAAACTAGTTATAGACTCAATGAAGGTCATTTATTATATAAAGATTTTATTTAATCTCCGATTACGTAATGAAAGGAGACATTGCTGGTGAATTCACCTTGTCTGATGGTCCACTAAGGAATTACAAGTGACAGACGCTTAAAATCAGCCTTTCTGGTCTCTGGAGCATCACATTTCTTCCTTATGTTTAACTAGCAAAATTTTGCCCAGCTAGCTGAATATCCATAGTCATTGGAGTAAACACCCACAAAAAAGTTGCAGGCAGAGGTACACAGCCAAAGGGATGAAGTGAATAGTTTAGCCAGTCTGGACCTGGCACCAATATCAATCAAGGAATCTTCCTTCAACACTCTTGATGGTAACTCAAAAACATTTATTTTGGCACAAAGCACTAAAAAAAAGTCTAGCAACTTTCTCTAAAGCCTCTAAATGCTCTTGGGCTCCAGTCTGATAGTGCTGTATGCAGACCTTAAGACCCTTTTCACACTGGGGCGTATTTCAGGCACTTTTGGCACGGATCTGGTGGACAGATTACTGGGAGGGGCTGGGGAAGACCCAGCTGTCATGGTGCATGTTGGCACCAATGACAAAGTGAGAGGCAGATGGAGTGTCCTAGAGAATGATTTTAGGGAGTTAGGAGCTGAATTGAGGAAAAGGACCTCCAAGGTAGTTTTTTCAGGAATACTACCGGTACATCGAGCCACACCAGAAACGAAGAGGGAGATTAGAGAAGTAAACAAGTTGCTGAAGAGCTGGTGTAGTAAGGAGGGGTTTGGGTTTCTGGAGGACTTCTCAGTCGATAACCGGTACTAATAGAAGGGACGGACTGCACCTAAATGAGGAGGGTGCAGATCAGCTGGGAATGAAGATGGCCAAAAAGTTTGAGGGGTTTTTAAACTAGACAATGGGGGGGAGGGTCCAGAGGTAGAAATAGTCAGCGCGGAACATATTCCAGAGGGTAGTATTGGGGGTATTAGTGGTAGGTTGACCAAAGCACATAAACCCAAGGTAAGTATAGTAGCAAGTCCTAGTTGAAATCTCGGAACACCCAATAAGAGGATAATATGCGACTGGTCTAAACTACGTGGCATGTTCACCAATGCCAGGAGTCTGGCGGACAAGATGGGGGAACTAGAGATACTGTTGTACGAGGAGGATTTGGATTTTGTGGGAATTTCAGAGACCTGGTTCAACAGCTCCCATGAATGGCTGGCAAACATTCAAGGGTATACCCTTTATCGCAAGGATAGAGATGGTAATAAAGGAGGAGGGGTATGCCTATATATCAAGAATAATGTGCAGGTGAATGTGAGAGATGACATCACTAAGGAAGCTAGGGAGGAGGTGGAAACCTTATGGGTAGAGCTCCAAAGGGATGAAGCTAAGGGCAAAATAATACTGGGAGTATGCTATAGTCCCCCTAACCTAACCTGAGGGAGGAAGGGGAGACAGATCTCCTATCACAATTTGGATTAGCAGCAAGGATGGGAAGTGTTATCATAATGGGGGATTTTAACTATCCAGACATAGACTGGGTGGAGGGAACCGCCGGAGGGAAGCGCGCAATCATCTAAGGCTCGCCAGTTCCTAAATGTCTTGCAGGACAATTTTATGGGTCAGATGGTAGACGCACCAACTAGAAATGAAGCGTTACTGGATCTACTGATTACCAACAATACAGACCTGATCACGGATGTGGAAATACGGGGCAATTTAGGTAACAGCAATCACAGGTCAATTGGCTTCAGCATAAATCACACAAATAGGAAACATAAGGGGAATACAAAGACACTGAATTTCAAGAGCCAACTTCCCTAAACTACGAGCCTTGCTAGAAGGCATGCATTGGGATAAAATCTTAGGAACAAAGAACACGGATGAGAGATGGGTTTTCTTTAAGACCATATTAAATAAGGGCATTAGCCAATGCATCCCATTAGGTAATAAATTTAAAAGAGGGAACAAAAGTCCTGGATGGCTTAACTCCAATGTAAAAATGCATATAAAAGCAAAGGAGAAGGCCTTCAAAAAATACAGGGTTGAGGGATCATCATCAGCATTCAGACTTTATAAAGAATGCAACAAGAAATGTAAGGGTGCAAAAAGGATGGCTAAGAAATACACATAGCGGAGGAGAGCAAAAAAAATCCCAAGAAATTCTTTAAGTATGTAAACAGTAAAAAAGGGAGGACAGACCATATTGGTCCCAGCAAGAATGAGGAAGGACATCTGGTTACAAAGGATGGGGAGATGGCGAAGGTATTAAAGTTAGTTATTCTCCTCAGTCTTCACAAGGGAATCGGGGGCTTCAGTAACCAAAACTGCAGTGTTTAACCTCATGACACATCACAGGAAGCACCTCCATGGTTAACAGAGGACAGAATTAAAATTAGACTTGGGAAACTTAACATTAATAAATCACCGGGACCAGATGGCTTGTACCCGAGGGTACTTAGGGAACTCAGCCAAGTAATTGCCAGATCATTGTTCCTAATTTTTACTGACAGTCTACTGACTGGAATGGTACCAGCTGATTGGAGAAAAGCCAATGTAGCACCAATATTTAAAAAGGGCCCAAAATACATCCCTGGAATTACAGACCAGTTAGCCTAACATCAATAGTATGTAAACTCTTAGAGGGGGTGATAATAGACTATATACAAGACTTTAGTAATGAAAACAGTATTAGCAGTAATCAGCATGGATTCATGAAGAATCGTTTTTGCCAAACCAATCTATTAACCTTCTTTGAGGAGGTGAGTTGCCATCTAGATAAAGGAAGGCCCGTAGACGTGGTGTATCTGGATTTTGCAAAAGCATTTGACACAGTTCCCCATAAATGTTTACTGTACAAAATAAGGTCCGTTGGCATGGACCATAGGGTGAGTACATGGATTGAAAACTGGCTGCAAGGGCGAGTTCAGAGGGTGTTGATAAATGGGGAGTACTCGGAATGGTCAGGGGTGGGTAGTGGGGTCCCCCAGGGTTCTGTGCTGGGACCAATCCTATTTAATTTGTTCATAAACGACCTGGAGGATGGGGTAAACAGTTCAATCTCTGTATTTGCGGACGATACTAAGCTAAGCAGGGCAAAAACTTCCCTGCAGGATGTGGAAACCTTGCAAAAAGAGCTGAACAAATTAATGGGGTGGGCAACTACATGGCAAATATGGTTCAATGTAGAAAAATGTAAAACAATGCATTTGGGTGGCAAAAATATGAATGCAATCTATACACTGGGGGGAGAACCTCTGGGGGAATCTAGGATGGAAAAGGACCTGGGGGTCCTAGTAGATGATAGGCTCAGCAATGGCATGCAATATCAAGCTGCTGCTAACAAAGCAAACAGAATATTGGCATGCATTAAAAAGGGGATCAACTCCAGAGATAAAACAATAATTCTCCCGCTCTACAAGACTCTGGTCTGGCCGCACCTGGAGTATACTGTCCAGTTCTGGTCACCAGTCCCCAGGAAGAATTTACTGGAAATGGAGCAAGTACAAAGAAGGGCAACAAAGCTAATAAAGGGTCTGGAGGATATTAGTTATGAAGAAAGGTTGCGAGCACTGAACTTATTCTCTCTGGAGAAGAGACGCTTGAGAGGGGATATGATTTCAATATACAAATAACGTACTAGTGACTCCACAATAGGGTTAAAACTTTTTCGCAGAAGGGAGTTTAACAAGACTCGTACTACGTAGAGGGTTCTTTACTGTAAGAGAGGCAAGGATGTGGAATTCCCTTCCACAGGCGGTGGTCTCAGTGGGGGGAATTGATAGTTTCAAGAAACTATTAGATAAGCACCTGAACGACCGCAACATACAGGAATATACAATGTAATACTGACATATAATCACACACATAGGTTGGACTTGATGGACTTGTGTCTTTTTTCAAACTCACCTACTATGTAACTTTTGGGCTAAAAATAGCGCCTGTAAAGCGCCTGAAAAACACCCCCCCCCTGCAGCCCCAGTGTGAGAGCAGTGGGGCGGTGTGCTAAAATTAGCGGCGCTTTACCACTAACTCCCCCCCCCCCCCCTCCCCAGTGTGAAGGTAGCCTTATGGCAGTGCTGGTTGTAGTTCTAACAGGAATTTTGTAAACTTCTGCAGGTGTTTCACAAGCTCTGAGAGACAACTCGTCTAAGGTCTCCAGATAACCTCAGAAACCCCTAAAACTTTGAACGCAAATACTGACTTTTTGTAAGTTGGAGCAGATGCAACTCCACATCCCGTACTGCAATGCTTGGGTCTCTAAATAAGCCACTCAGGCACGTGGCAATGGATTTCTATTATAAACAAGTTGGTGATTGTATTGGAAGCTTGAAGGGTTTTTTAGGAGCTGGGAAGTTGATGTGAAGAACATAACACAAACTTTGTTTTTTAGAAGGGCAGAAGCAACAGGTTCACTTTTAACCCCCATCTAGCACCACCTCCCCAGCAGTACATACTCACCTTTGTCCCCAACTACTCTTTTCAGCTACCAGGTGGGAAGGAAGTACCCAGTACTTCTCGGTATGAAGAAACACGTGACGTGACTTATGTCTCCCTTCCTCCCACACAATATTACTGCTGCTTGGTCATTGTCCCAGTGCCATGTGGGTCATGGGAGCAAGAGAGTCCTCAGCCCTTTTTAAGCGTCAACTAAAATAACTCAGAGCTTATATAGGATCATTTCCTCTCTTCCAGCAAGGCAGCAAAGGAAAGGTGAGTATGAAAACAGTGAGCTACCAATGATTTACTAATTCAGCCAAGCAAACGCTGCAGCTGTGCTAAAATCAAAAAGTTCACTTAATTTTAATTGTTAGCCACCATTTCCATAATCAACAGATACCTCACAGTCACTGGGGGTGTACTTTCGGTAGCCAGGGCTCTGTCCTTTCCCCCCTCTCTCTCTCTCTCTCTCTCTCTCTCTCTCTATTTCCTTTCTATATTACCAATCATATTTGCACTTCCAAGATGAATTTTATTCTGCTTGGTGGCTGTAAGAAAATGTATTTTTACACTGACAGTGAGAAATGTCTTTTTTGTTTGTGAGAGATAGCGGTGGGTGGGTTTGGGAATACTAAACCCTGGGTTTTTCAGAACACAAGCGTAGTGACAAAAGGAGCGGGGATGGACTGTTGCATTGCAGCAATGACTGGATGAAAAATTAAACGGTGGAGCATGCGGGCCACACTTCATGCAAGCATCTTAAATTTTGTTTTTTTTTATTTATGGCATAGTTTATGTACATACAGTTGTTTGTACCTACAGCAATTATATAGGCCTGGATTTTAACATTACAACAAATTGGGAACAGGATATAAAAATGAAAAGAGAAAAGCAACTTCTACACCTTTCATATTCCCACATGGATATAGAACACAGCTTATTCCGTAATTTCCTCCATTTTATTCCAATATGTACCCTGCACTTGTGCTTTCCATGGATTTCCTAATATTCATTTATTAATCATAACAGGGGAGGTTGGGGGGTAAGGACACCTGATAGTTGGCTAGGGTGGTCCGTATGGGCAGAAGGTTTAGTAGGAAAGGTTGTTATTGATTGGTTGAACTAGATGGACTTCTATTTTCAATCAGATTAACTATGTAAGTGTGGAAGTTTCTACAAGAGTGGGAAGGATAAAGCAGCAGGAAACAGGTAGGGTTAAAACAGGGTAGGGGAACGTGCCTGGAGGTCAGGGACAGGGGGACCATTTTAGAAATAACGGGGGCGGAAAAGGTGTTACATCAGGAGTGCAATCAAGCACTTGACTGCTGAGGGCCATTGGGGAGCAAGCATCTCAAGGTCGGATTTTCAACTACCTGCACCAGTATTCTGTGGCATTGACCACATGCTCTCAAATAAAGAGGCGGATCCATGGCTAGGTAGAGCCACTGAATGGGCAGCTGTATGCGAATATCAGCCTGTGAGCCCCATAGTCTCTTAAATGACAAACTGAAAACTGACCATTAACCATGGTATCTCTGTAGTTTTGCTGCAGTACCAGATATTACCATCAAAAAAATAAAGAGAAGCATGGACCGAGGTGAGGAGCCAGGGTTGACAGTCCTGAAGAAGGGAGAGTGTGCAAGCCCTGAAATGTGTTGTTTTTTTTTTTCTACAGCTAATCACCCAAACTATATCTTTGGATGCTACTACTACTGTGTTGCCAATACAGTACTATGTTTCATATATCTAGATTTCACCAGCTGTGTTGCATGATAAACTTATTATCACAACTCTCAGTAACTCCTAAAAACCGAAGAGAACCGGGCAGGCAGGCAATGTTCCCTGCGTACATTTTAAGATTTAAAGACAAGCACTGGGCACAAAATAAAAATATTAGGAAACAGCCTAAATTATTAGGAAACAGCCTAAATTGTGCCAATGCTGGTTATATAGGTGGGGATGAACCATAGGCCTCATGCACATGGTCACCTGGAGAGTATTTCCCTGCCAGGGAGCTACAAGTACTGAGTGCAGTTGCCCTTAGAAATCAATGTCTGTACATGGCTATATGCCAGTACTTGCGTAAACACACGTAATCTTATAGATGTACAATCCTGGATGCAATCAGTCTGCATCTAAGGTCATAACTCCGTATGCCATTACTTTCTATGGGCAACATTAATTTGGCTGGTGCTCCAGGAAATACACAAGAATTTTGCATCATATAGCCCCATTCTGGTGAATCATTTACATATGGTCAGCTGAGGACTAGGAGAAAAGTCTGCTCTTTAACTGGCAGTACACAGAGTAAAGTACATGAAAGTAGTCGCCAGATTGCAGCATCTGCAGAAAAAAAGGTTGTTGTTCTGCATGTTAGTAATGCAATTTCCCAGCACATAGGATGTTTATACGAATACAATTTTACTACTATAACTGCCTGCAATGTTTTCATTAAGCTCTGAGTTTTTTTTTTGTTTTGACTGGCGTGTACCTTTAAGGCCAGCCTTGTGGTACCCAGTAGAAGAATCTCACATGGTGCTGTCATGTCAAATGTTACTAAATTTTTCACTTCTGAAATATTTAACAAGCCAATGAGTTTTTATAGTAATATAAAATGAGTCTGTTCAGGGTGGAGATTGGGCTGAGGTGCTGGTGACATACCATGAGCTGAGGTGAACCTCCCCTGTCTTACGGGGTTATGGAAAAGCTGTTGGAAATGATGATGAGGGCATATTCCTGAATGAGCAGGTTGGTGAGTAGAAAAGTTATGTGAGAGTTATTGTCTGGAATTATGAGGAGTTGTCTTCAATTCAATAACTGGATGAGTCAGAACATGTAATTCCACTACAGATTCTCATATAGGTGCTGAGATTAGCCAAGTTGAAACACGTATTTAGGAATTCTTACCTGCCAAAAGTTTGGGAAAGAGGTTCACATGCTCTTGTGATGCACTCACCTGCTGTTGTATTGCATAAGGCTAGACCAGGGCCAAGGAAAATGGAGGGGAGGCTTCTGCCTGGGGCGCTGTGGTGATGGGGTGCCTCTCCTGCCCATGTGTCTCCTGCCTATGGGTCTGTCTGCTCAGTTCAGCAGAAAATCTTTCAATGGGGAAAAATGTGAGAGATTTCCTGTTGTGCTTCCAGGAGAGGAAGTGAAGGGTACAAGTCCAGAGACGGGTAACAAAAATGGTGAAAAGTGTGAGGGATAAAACATCGTAACTTAATATGTACAGTCTGGTGGAAAAAAAGTGAAAGGGGAGACATGACTGAAACTTTAAAATACATCAAGGGGAAAGATCCCTAACTAAAGGGTCTTGTCCCGGACCTGTTAGCCTCTTTTTACTGATTTGACGGGCCCCTCACACTATATCACAAAATGGGAAACCGACCTAGGCAAAACTCTGGACCAAGCTACCTGGAACCAATTTTGTCTAGACTCCTCTAAATGCTCACGGCTCAAGAAAATGCCTTCAAATTGCTTTTACATTGGTACATGACCCCAGTTTGTGTGGCCAAAATTGTCCCCTCTGCACCCCCTTTGTACTTTCGGGGGCTGCAGAGTGCACGGCACTCTTTTTCACATCTGGTGGTCCTGCCTGAAGGTAATGCGATTTGGACACAATTCTATACAATGATTAGATCTGCCATAAACATCTCCCTTGCACAAAATCCCTGGCAAGCCTTACTACATAAGCCAATCCTGTCCCTTTCTAAAGCCCAGAAGAAGCTGGTGGGATTTGCTTTCCTGGTGTTCTGACAGACATTGGCAGAGCCTGGTGACAACTGTTTCTTAAGTTTGCTGAGGTCAAGCAGAGGCTCATGGGTACTATTGTTCATGAATAACTCACTTCTATACTCACTGAAACCTACACCAACATTTCTGAAGCATTGGGATTGTCCTTCCCTGTGTGTGCTGTGACCGTATTGGATGGGCTTTTTTTCTCTATTTGGTTTTGTACTATTTCTATGAAAACGTAATAAACAAAATTAAGAAGAAAAAAAATTTGGACCGCACTCCACTCTCCGTGTGGTTACCTGCACAGATCACTACTGCTATGCTGGGCTGACTGGACCCCACGGGAACCCACCCTTTCCCTCCCCCAGGGCAAGCCTTTTTTCCTCCCTCTCTCTCTCCCTCACTATACCCTTTCTGCATCTACCCCTTGGTCTCTCAGACTGTATTCTTTACCTTTTATCTCCCTTCCCTACATTCTGAGTTTGAACCCTTTCACTCCCACCCCATTCACAGAGACATGTGCCGCTTCCGGCACAGAAAGCAACTGCCGGTGTTATTTGTATGTTTACCTCCTTGATGAGCATGTATAATCTGCTTTATTACTGTTCCTTATGTAACTTTGTTCTGCTGTTCTTATGTACCGTAATTGGTGGATTCATTTTTACGCATCTCCACCTCTAGTATACCTCAATGTCATGTATTACTGTGCAACAGTTTGCTGTATAAAACTTCAAAACCTAATAAAATACTTTGTGAAACACATACATCAAAGGGTTGAATAAAGTTCAAGAGGGCAGTATTTTCAATCTGAAACCAAGATCAAGAACATGAGGACATGACCTTAAACTAACTGGAGGAAAGTTCAAATCTAATCTTAGAAAGTATTATTTTACTGAAAGAGTAGTTGATGCTTGGAATAGACTTCCTGCAAAGGTAGTCAACAGTAAGTGGCATCAAACATGCTTGGGGGAACATGTACTCAGACAAAAAAAGTAAAAAAATAAATAAGCACAAATTCATGTATAAATAAAAAAAAAAAAACAGGCAAACTCTGACCTTTTTCTGCCATCACATTGTTATGTGTCTATGAAATCTCCCCAACAGGATGCGAAAAGCTAAAAAAAAAAAAATGACAAACACAAAATCTGCATTTCTTATGTTGCACAATTTTTGGGCAAATGTTTAGGAAACAATACACTATAATACATTTTAGCTCACACAAACACAATATAATACGCTATTTTTGGTGAAATAAAAAAGATGTGGTTGCGTTGAATGAGTAAATATCAAACACGTCAAATTTTTACATGTTGCAATAGCAGGAGATTTTGGTTGGGTCTCTTTGGAGGCGGTTCACATATCTCCGTAGCGGGTCTGGTGCGTTTTGCGCAAAAATGCTGTATGTCTTTTGGTCCGTTTCAGGTCCGAATTCAGCCCAAAATTCGGGCTGAAATCGGACCTGAAACGGTGGACCAGGAGGCACCGGACCCCTGCTGTGAGCCGCATGCCGCTTCGCTCATATGTGAACCAAGCCTTAAAGCCTTTATAGGTTATCAATTTAGAGTGGCCCTAGAATTATTGTTCTCACTCCTAAGCAATACCTGCTTTGATACTTAATGTGTGGAGCACTATCGCTGTTCACTTACTTATGTTGTACACTTACCCACCCTATCATAGTGTTTGCATTCCTGCGTGTGTGCCAACTTACTTTTTTTATTATGCTTGCATATTTTGTTATCATCTTTGTAAATTTTTTTTTTTTTAATCAGATTTTATTTAGAAAATTTTATAACACACATATATATATATAAAAAAAAAAATCCATTTAACAAGTAAAACAGTAGCACCAACAGTACTTTTAGTTCATTATCATCTAGCCTTCCAAAAGTATTTGAGAGAAAAATAAGAAGAAAAAAGATATCCCAGAGCAACCGCTAATTTTCCTATAAAAGGTCGACCTGTCCAGGGAAGGAGGAAAAAAGGAAAGAAAAGCAAGGTGTTTTTTTTTTTAATGTAACTTTATTGCTATCACAAAGAGCTAACAAGCCCCTATGTGATTGCATGGGCAGGTGACAGGTCCTCTTTATGGAGACATCAGGGGTCTGACAACATCAGGGGGAGGCGACCCTTCACCCTTGCGGTAAAAGTGATCAGGGGGTTTTACAGTCGCCTGGATCACATATACTGAAAAGCTGGTCACTGCCTGAAAAAACAAAACAAAACAAAAAAAACAGTACTGCAATGCGTCAGCTTCATTCAGGAGCTTATATTAACCCCTTGAAGCCCAGGTCATTTATAAATAGCCTATGGACAGAGCAAGTGGTTAAAGAGAGGTTTTGGCCCTCATGAACTCTTAGTTTACCCTAAATTGTTTTAATAATTCCTTCATTCCCTATTTCACTTTTTTTTTTTCAAATTTTTTGATCGTACACTTTTCAAATTAGCTTTTGTTTGTGTTGGTTTAAAAAGATTTTAAAACAATTTTAGCAAATTAATAACGCTATTCAGTATCAGAAATTGTATATAGAGCTGGAGAGGTAAAACAAATTTCAATAACTAATGCCACGTACACACGATCGGACTTTACGGCATACTTGGTCCGGCGTACCGGATTTCGTCGGACAATTCGATCGTGTGTGGGCTCCAGCGGACTTTGTTTTCTCAAAAGTTTGACGGACTTAGATTTGAAACTTGTTTCAAATCTATCCGACTGACTCGAGTCCGGTCGAAAAGTCCGCTCGTCTGTATGCTAGTCCGACGGACAAAAACCGACGCTAGGGCAGCTATTGGCTACTGGCTATGAACTTCCTTGTTTTAGTCCAGTGTACGTCATCACGTACGAATCCGTCGGACTTTGGTTGATCATGTGTAGGCAAGTCCGTTCATTCGGAAAGTCCGTCGTAAAGTCCGTCGAAAAGTCCGCCGGGCAAAGTATGCCGTAAAGTCCGGTCGTGTGTACGCGGCATAACAGTTTAAACTTATGCATGCAGTTGGTCCACGTGTAAACTTTTTTTTAGACCACTACAGCCTTATGGTATGTCTTTACCAACTGTCATTTTTTTATATGCGTTTTGTGGACGCATATAAACTTGGCATAAGCCCTCCTTCACACCGGCGTGATTTGTAATGCGATTTGACAGTTCCAAATCGTACGACAAGGCGCACCTCATTGCAGACAATGGAACTGTTCAAATCGCCGCGACATTAGTCTTTAAAAAAGCTTTCTGCAGTACTTTTTTCTGATTTCACTGCGACTTGCATTGACCTCTGTTAAAAGAAGTCGCAAGCGGCTGTGGAATCAGATGTACAAATTGCACTGATGTGCGGCTTTTAAATCCCACTACAGTAATGCAATTTCAAAGCTGCACCTGTGTGAACCAGGGCTAAAGGCACTGGCCCAGGCGTACATCTAGGGTGGAAATAAATTGTATAACATCATAAATATTCTTTAACTGACTATAACAAAAGTTGAAAAACAATTTGTCTTGGTCATTTGTCTTGGTATTGTTGACCACACAGAACCACTTTTACAAGGCATACAATTAGATTAAAAATGCCCAAAATAGTAGTAATAGCTGTCCCCCATAGGGGAGGGCTCATTTAAATAGGTTAAAATAATTCTAGTGCCTTCATAAAAGGGATAATTTGCAGAATATAATTTACACCTTTTAATTGGTTCTAAACTAATTTAGTTCCCAGCTGGAGGAACAAATTTTGGCTACCATAATTTAAAACCCAATTAAACCTTCAGGCATCTAAATACACTGCAGGTGGATAAAAACAAAAATATGTGTGAAGTCTTATGCCTTGTACACATGATCGGACTTTCCAACAATAAAACCGTGCATTTTTGTTCAAAGGTTGTTGGCTCAAACTTGTCTTGCATACACGCGGTCACACAAATGTTGGCCAACAATTACAAACGTAGTGACGCACTACATGGTTTTTCAGCTCTTTAGCGCCTCCCTGTGGGCTCCTTCTGCTAATTTGGTGTTAGTAGAAGTTTGGTGAGTGTTGATTCGCGCTTTTCTTTTTGCGTTTTTCATTTAGCGCTTTTCATTTCGTGCTTTTCAGTTTGTTTCTGGTCAACCAGACATGTTGCGGAATCGGAGGAGATAACGTGTCATTTATTATTGGCCTTGGAGTTATTGCTTTGACATTATTTTTTTGGTTGAATAATGATTTGATTTGGTATAATTTCTATATTTTTGGATGCATAGAATGCACTTTTTGGTTACGTTCTATTGGCAGATAACATGTCTATTTTTTTTTTTTTAACGCACAACAAATTAATTGTGGAGAATAATACTTGGCTATGTGTTTTACTTCGAATGACAGTTTGGGTGTAGGCAATTACATTTTAAAAAATACAATGTAAAATTAACAAGGGACACCAACATAGTTGTATCTTTGTTCTTAAAAACTATGGGATAATGTTGTTGTGGTAACTTGCCCAAATAAAAAAAAAAAATCATAATAATATTATTCTTGATAACACTAGAAAAAAAATGCCTTTGAAAATTCGTTTGCAATACCTCCATCAGTATCACCAGCAAAGCAGCTTCATTATTATTAAAGAAGAAGAGAATTGTGCGCTGCATTTGGAGATTTCATAATTTGCCACGTCACGAATGTTAATTCTCCATTACAAATGCTAGTTTACAAGACCGACCGCTTCTGCTTCCGAGCATGCATTTGTAATTTTAACTTTTATCCGACGGACTTGTGTACACACGCTCGGAAAGTCCGACAACACACATTTGTTGGCGGAAAACTTGAGAACATGCTAGCCAAAATTTGTTGGTGGGAAATCCGACAACATTTGTCCAATGGAGCATACACACGGTCGGATTGTTCGCCAACAACCTCACTTCCAACATTTCCCGTCGCAAAGTCTGATCGTGTGTATGGGGCTTTACAGTTTCTTTATTTAAAAAGTATCCACGATCTGAGTAAATAAAAGCATATTTCCTGCCAGCATGCTGCAGAGAAGGACCATTGCTCTCTGTGTGGAAGCAGTGGTCTCTCTATGGAGGTCCATCATGCCCCCTGCTCAGTCAGAGCTCTCCAATCAGCAGGGAACATGGGCTTTTCTAATTGCAGAACTATCAGACTGACTCTGCAGAAGGTGTCCTGCAGAGAGACCACTGCTTCCACACAGAGGGCAAGTGTCCTTCTCTGAAGCTTGCTGTGGCTGCTATAGAAAGTGAACCAACTGTGAGACATTGAACATTTCTTGATGCACCTAGAATATACTTGTAGCTGATTTAAACTGAAGGTTCATTTGGGCTTTAATGAAAACCTGGATCCATATTCCTTATGATTAAATCACAACTGTGTCATCGGGTCCTGATACCGCCCTTCATTCCACTCAGTTTTCTACAAACTACTGTCCATCTAGGGCAGATGGACAGTAGTTGTCATGTCCGCAACCAGAGCTGGTCCAACCACACTATGTGAAAATGTGCAAGCTCTACTTATCTCAGCAAGTGACCCCAACCCCCCTAAGTGAGTCCACATCAGCATCTTCTTCTTGGGTGCTAGCAGACCTTCCCGGGATGAAGCAAGAGCTGCACAGGACAGTCCTGCTACTTTCTGCTCTGTACGTATTTCAAGGACTGATGTTTTGTTTTGGCTGAAATGCATTTCTAAATGCTTAGAAAGATCAATTTGATATTTATTATAAACACAACTGCACATAATGTGAGGACGTCTAATATTTCACGGCTTCTATCACATTATATCTGCCTAGCACTGTCATTTAGAAGCAGATGTTTGCCGTATAATTCACCGCAGAGGCATTCTGGCCTTTCAAAAATAAATTGCTGTGAGCTTAATGTAAAGGTCATATGATTCTCCCAGAATCCTTTGCACATTGGTACCCAGTTCGTAAGCCATGCTTCTTTAAACATTCTTGAGTTGTTTTATCTATAGCTCGCTTGGCGCTACCCTCAGGGGAATCATTTCCATCTTACTTGATTTATCCGTTTACACCGAAATGTAATTACAGTGCTGTCCTGTAACGGGCACATGGCTCTGTATTCAATTATGTACGACATTGCTAATCTTTCCTTTTTTTTTCTTCTCATTAGCAGTATAGTTAACTTACACCATGCAAAACAATAAATGTTTAAAAATATTTTATTTACAATAGATTTTTTTAACATTCCTCCTATTACATTTTAAATGAGGCTGACAGCAGAAAGTTGAACATGGAAATAATGCTATCATGTCTATTGTCTGTAATAATTGTACGCAGATGTCTGTTGCTAGCCATGATGGGTCAGGGTTGTGTATTAGTTCGTTCAGTTTAGGGGTCCCCATCGTCATCATAGTGTAGGTATTAGTAAGAGGAATGGGAAGAGCCCTGGAACTCAGAGAGACAGGTAGGAGACAGAGAAGCAGCATTGTAGAGGGAAGGTATCTAGGCCCTCGTGGGAGATCTAGGGCTGGTAACTAATTCAGAATTTGGATTGGCCTTAAGGTGGGCTTTCCCTCTTTGGGGAAAGACACTTATTCCTTTTCCTTAGTGGGTTAGCCAAGAACCTGGAGAAAATATATTAGAGAGCACCTTGAAAGTGAGCATGCCACTAAACAGGATTAGTCATACAAGAAGGAACCATGGTATAATGGACTGATGCAAACTATGCTGTGTTGCACTGTTCATGATCATGGTGAAGTAGACTGTTATGCCGCGTACAAACGGGGTGGAATTTCCAACAACAAATGTTCAATGGGAGCTTGTTGTCGGAAATTCCGACTGTGTGTAGGCTCCATCGGACATTTTCCGTCGTAATTTCCGACAAACAAAATTTGAGATCTGGATCTCAAATTTTCCCGACAACAAAATTCATTGTCGGAAATTCTGATCGTGTGTACAGAATTCCGACGCACAAAATTCCACGCATGCTCGGAATCAAGCAGAAGAGCTGCACTGGCTATTGAACTTCATTTTTCTCAGCTCGTTGTACGTCACTGCGTTCTTGACGTTTGGAATTTCCGAGCACGAGGCTGAAAAGCGTGAATCGTCTCTCACCAAACTTCTACTAACACGAGATAAACACGAGATCAGCAGAAGGAGCCCAAAGGGTGGCGCACTTGATTTGAAACTTCCCTTTTATAGTGGCGTCGTACATGTTTTACGTCACCGCGTTCTTGACGTTCGCAATTTCTGACCAACTTTGTGTGACCGTGTGTATGCAAGACAAGTTTGAGCCAACATCCGTCGGAAAAAAAACATGGATTTTGATGTCGGAATGTCCAATCGTGTGTAACACCTGGTAGCCTTTACCTGGTGAACAAGAAGTGTAATGCCCCATACACACGGTCGGACTTTCCGATGGCAAATGTGCGATCGGAACTTGTTGTCGGAAATTCCGACCGTGTAGGCTCCATCGGACTTTTTCCATTGGAATACATCTGGATCTCAAATTTTCCGACCACAAAATCAGTTCTCGTAAATTCCGATTGTGTGTAGCCAATTCCGACGCACAAAATCCCATGCATGTTCTGAATCAAGTACGAGACGGAAGCGCTCATTCTGGGAAAACTAGCGTTTGTAATGGAGATAGCACATTTATCACGCTGCAAATTTTTAAATCTTTTAATACAGCGCATTCTCTTTTTCTTTATAATGCTCTAATAATAAAGTTGTTTTGCTGCTCATTTTCACACAGAGTTCTCACAAACTGATTTCTTTATTATTTCTCGTGATCTCCTGAATAATATTATTTATTTTATTTCAATCCGGTCCAGGACTCCAAGAGATCAGGAACAGCAGCAGATGACATCTATGTCCCCAGGCTGTGGTCATACCACAGCCTGCATCTTTTGCCAGACCAGACTGAACCCAGGCCATCACTTTTTTGTCTTCCTTACACGCTTCCTTCCAGGCTGTGGCTGTGGTGTTGGAGGTGTGGCAGGAAGTGGAGGAGGAGGATGGTCCAACTCACACAGGTGTGTTTTGGTTGTGAGTTGGCCCCTCAACCCCTTATTTTGGGTGATCAACAAAAGTTCCTCACACAAGAGGCGTTGGCCCTCCTCCATTTGCTGCATTTTGTATGCAAAGGACTCTTGGAGAGTGGGGTTGGCTTTGAGGGCCTCATTAGCCTCCCTAATCAGGCTGAGCGCTGCCTCCTCCACGTTACTCCCCTTCCTGGCCCTTTTGGTTGGAAGGCGGAGGGGAGGGACCTGCGATTCTGCGAGGCTCCTACTTGGCCCGGCCACCTCCTGGCTGCCACTTAACCCCGCCTCCTCCTGGCTGCCACATTCCACAGCCTCCTCCTGGCTGAGGCTTTCCTGTGTATGAAAAAGGGACATAGTTTTAGTTTTTGTTCATCAATCACACACAATTTTCAGCTCATGACTGTTGCAAATTGAATGTTAATAAATAGAAAAGACTATCATTCTGACCCCAGCATTTTTCATTTTTGCCCCAAACCTTTTTGGCTACTACTGTCTATTGATATATAAAACACTTTATTAAATCAGCAATTAGTGATCAATAATATCTATTTCACATCATTTATTTTACGACAAGAAATATGTTAAACAATGTATACCTGACTCAAGCTGGGCTCCTCCACTTCTTCCTGGCTGGAAGGCCTAGGGTGGGCATCGGAAGCCTCAGCTGGGGTGGAAGGTAGGGTTGAGAGGGATTCCATGACTTCAGTCTGGTCTGCCAGAAAATGAAGTCTCTCATAGTACCACAGCCTGGGGACATAAATGTCATCTGCTCCTGATCTCATGGATTTCTGGACCTTAGTACGCTCACGATTATATGTGCTCCTCAGGCCACCAATTTGTTTTTTTAAATAGGGGATGTCTGCCGTGGGGATCTGCGACTTCACCAACTCCAGTAGTTTCTCCATCGCTGCCTGCCTCTTTATTTTGTTATTATAATACGGGTGTTTCACCTGCCACAGACAGGGCAGCTCCCTGTATTTATCAATGAATATTGGGAGGAAGCTGTGGTCTTTGAACCCATCCATTTTCTCTGCAGGACACAACACAAGACAAACCCTAATGTCAGGTAAAACTCTCTAATCTTGACCCAATATAGGCCTCAATCTATAAGCAGTATAGGCCACTGATGCACCAAGTTAAAATTGTACCTTTGTTATAACGATCCTCGCTTCTGCTACTCCGTCCTCCGCCCACAGATCGTACGTACGACGCACGCGTGTTATGCTTTATATACACTGCGCATGCGTGCAACTCTGCCCGCCCCTGACGTTCTTTTTAGTATATTTCCCACCCCTTCTCTTTCGGCGCAGTGGGTAGAGAACATGGCGGAGACACAGCAGGTGCATGCAGAGGAGAGCAGCAACGATGAAAGCCCGGAGCCACGAACGTCCCAATCCCGGAGGAGATTTAAGGCCTCAAATATGTCCTTTGTAGAGATGGTGGAGATGGTGGACATCTCCACCATCTAAACCCAAATGTGAGAAAGTCCAAGATCATGACTAAAGTCATGTACAGGAATTTTGGGGTACACGATCCAAGGATCAATTGAGGAAATGCTGGTCAGACCTGAAATTGAGGGAGCACGATCAGTACAGAAGGATCAGGAAACTGCTTTGAAAAAGTAAGTAGTTGTCGTGTGTTCCTATTATTATTATTGCTTGCATGCTGTTCCATGTGCTTTTCTTTACTGTTGTACAGTTTAAAATGGCAACTTTCATGTTTATGGGCACAGTAATCGGTCGTAGGAAACATCGCTCGTTTGCCCACTTTATAAGATGTTTTTGGCAGATGCAGGTTGACTACATTTGTTCAGGCCTATTTGTATTAAAATAAGTTTGCTGTCTAGATGGGTTTGTAACTAGAATGAAATGGAAAATTGATTAAGTGTAAGGAGTGTAAGGAGAGGAAACTCAGCAGCTGTTTATACATCTGGATGCAGGAGCACTAGTGTGGGACACCAGAACAAACTTTTTAGGGTGTCCCACACAGGTGTTCCAGTGGATACTAGCGGTGTCTCCATGTGTGAAACTTGTACAAAAAAGGGAAGTATTCCAGCTTTAGAAAGGAACTAAAAATTTCTTCAGCTTGGAACTCTGCCAAAACAGTTGGACGACACTTCCAAGCAATGTTTCATATTCCTATTTCTGGCCTCAAATATCTGTGTGCTAAGTATACCTTTTTTTTTTATTCACATAGGGGAGAAAAGACTTGGGACATCTGAGGACACCAGGGACCCCCAACCTCCTAAAGAAGGGGAAATCCCAAAACCACAAGCAGAGGATGAGGAGGGAGACGTTTATGAATAGTCACCACAACAGGTGAGTGTCTGAGACCACAGCTTCAGGTAATAGATGGATGCCTGCATATTTATAATATATGGTGTGTTTTTAAATTTATTTTTAGGTGATGTGGATGTTGTGGAAGAAGAATCTCATTTCACAAGTGAAAGTGCCCAGATCCTCATCGGGGAGATAATGGGGTGCATTTGTGATTTAGAAAATATAAAAGAAAACATCAATGATGTTCAACAAAAAATGAAGAACATCATTGATGTTTTAGGCAGAATATAAAACACACAAAAAATGTACAGTTTTATCGTGTATTTTTGCTTTTAAAAACAAGTTTTAAAGTATTTTAAAAGCCAAATTTTGAAGGTGCACACGGTGTGTCAACATGTGCTATCTGCCATCACGGGATAAAAAGGTACGCGTTTTGTGGGTGCAACCCCTTCCTCGTAATTCAAGTAGGTGAGAGGAAGGGGTTGCACCCCCAAAACACGTCCATTGATCCCCCATGATGGGATGTAGCACACGTTGACATTAGGCATGGGATCAGGAGGGAAATCCCCATTTTGAATCCCAATTTGTGTGCATCTTCAACATTTTGCTTTTACAGGGGTGACATCACCCCATCTGATGAAGGCAAGATCAACACAGTTTGGACATAAAAATATCTGATATTGCCTTCACTTTATCAAAGTTGAACTTTGTAAGTTCCTGAGTTGTGTATGTTATGTTTTGAAACATGCCTTGTTTAACCAAATAAAAGGCTATTTCTAATGTGACAAAAAAAAAATGTTATACAACAAAGATGTTGGTTTGTTCAAAAACCCTTTTCTAACGCACATGTGAATGTGCTTTGAGTAAAATGTTTTCTACCCAACAATGTGTGGCTTCTTATTTCAATGCTCAAAAGCAGTTTTTGTAGTAAGTTGGTGTTTACAGTGACAATGGGGGTTATTTACTAAAAGCAAATCCACTTTGCACTACAAGTGCACTTTCAGTGCAGTTTCAAGTGCACTTTTGCAGAGCACTTGGAGTGCAAAGTGGAATTTCCTTTAGTAAATAACTCCCACAGTGCTTTATAATTTGCCACAATCAGGCCATTTTCGTGACTCCACAAATTTCAGTCATGGTGCTGAAAATGATGAATATTTTTATCAGTAATGCATAACATACATTAACAACAAAAACAAGGTGTGTGTGTGTAGCAGACCCACAACATAATAGTTTGCTGAAGAAGAGATTGTCACCACATGTATCCAAAAAATTACGTTTGCAATATTGAACAAAAAGGGAAAAAATAAAAGCCCATTGGATAACCTAGGAGCCAGCTAAAGAAGCACAAGCAGTAAATCAAAATAAATATTATTAACGTTTAAATAAAAAATGTATTTTTCACATGTTTGTTAAACATTTTGTGGCATATCAATGGCCCCCCTACCCACAAAGTACTTTTCACAAACTTCATGGGCGCTTGGGGGGGGGGGGGGGGGCAAGCCAGGACGGCCAGCTTCAAGAGCAATCAGCTTTGCTGTATCCGATAATAAGCCGGCCTCAGTCCCAACTGAGGCCACGTAGTTTGATGCATTTTTTCTTAAAAAGTTATGCAATATGCATAAAGATATGATTGATTTTATATTCCGCCATGTTTATTGCAGTGAGGTATAGGCGGAACCGGCTGGCCATTTTTCCAAAGGCATTTTCCACCACTCTTCTGGCTCTGGCCAGCCAGTAGTTAAAAACCCTCTGCTCCGGGTGAGGGTCCTCGTTGGGAACAGCCGCATCAGGTGTTCACCCAGACCAAATGCTTCATCAGCGACAAAGACGAACGGGAGTCCTTCCACGTTCTCTTCAGCAGGTGGCAATCCCAAGCCACCATTCTGGAGCCGTCTGTAAAATTCGGTCTGGGTGATGACTCCACCATTCGACATCCGGCCATTCTTCCCCACGTCCACATACAGGAACTCATATGTCACCGAAACCACCGCCAACATCACAATACTATTAAACCCCTTATAGTTATAATAGTATGACCCCGAGTTGGGGGGTGGGGTGATGTGGACGTGCTTTCCATCTATTGCCTCTCCGCAGTTGGGAAAGTCCCACCGCTGGGAAAACTGGGAGGCCACAGTCTGCCATTCCTGTGGCGTTGAAGGAAACTGGGAAGTCAAACAAGAAAAAAAAAATTAGTCATTTTGCACATAAACATTGCAAGCAGATTAGACACAAACATTCTTGGCCAAAATCAGTATTAACATTTATTTGAAGACAAAAAGAGAAAGTCCACTTATCAGATTCTTCACCCCCTCTGATGGCCCATTGTAAAAATTTTAGGGGGGGGGGGATGTTTTGGACAGGTAACCCTCTCCACTTCATTGAGAGCTGAATGCATACATAATGTGTGTTACTTTGGCCAGCCCCTCCTTACTTACACTATTGGCAGCCCACTGGACAGGTAAGAAGTGTCATAATACAAAAATATAAATACACACTGTACAAATTGAAGCACATTTTTACATTCTGCAATTACCTATCAAGATAATAGGAGAACAAAACTTTAAACAGTTTAATTTGAAAGTATTCAGGCAGGCCCTTTCATTACATGCTTTGGTGAATTCATCCATAAATCTGACCACAAAAGAAGTAGGTATAGTGTGTATGGGTTTGGCAAAGTCAGCAGAAGATTGGTATCGGTAACTTAATGATTTTGGGACCCCAAAAAAAAGCCTCTGGCACTCTGCATGAATTTTACAAATAACATTTGTACACATTTTAGGGGGTGTTTAGGGTAAAGCACTACTAAGGAGCTGCCAAAATACATTGTTAAGTGACTAGACTAGGTGTGTATGGGCCCAGGATAGCATGATGGGGAGGTTATGCCTGAAGGACAAAAAAGCATGCATCAGAACAAAGGGGACATTCACAGCATATTACAATCATGGTAATTAGGGAATGATGAAATAAATACAATACATTAGCAAACATTAAATACATATAATGTGAAGTTAAAGGAGAAATCTTACCTTAATATAGTCCTTCTGCAGGACCTGAATGATGGCAGAACAGGTCTCTGGAATAATGATCCCCAGAGCCTAGGGGAGATGCCTGTCGAGAACTTGATGTCCTGCAGACTTCTCCTCGTCGCCAAGTACCGCAACGTGGCGACTAGCCTCTGTTCGGGAGTGAAGGCTTGCCACACGCAGGTGTCCTGCCTGCTAATATAAGGGGACAGGAAAGCCAACAAACGATGAAAAACAGGGTCCTTCATCTGGAAATAATTCCTGAAATCGTTAGGACTAGTCTTACGGATCTCCCGCAAAAAAAGGCATGTGAGAGAATTGGTCACGCTGGAGCAACCAATTCTTCGTCCATGAACTCCTCCCCACCCTGTTCATGGACTGGGCTTGGGTCAAAGCAAGAACCCCAACACCAAGCCCCCGCACAGCACGAACTCTACATCAAGTACGTAAACGCAACATGGTTTCAAAAGGGTCGGCTGGTCAGAACGAACCAAAAGAAAACACTGAAAATCAGAGCAGACAAGAATGCACTGAAGATCAAATATGTACTATAATAATAATAATACGCACTGACAAACAAATGCGAACTGACTACACGCACTGAAGAACAGATACGAACCCACAAGCACAAACTGAAGAGCAGTAACGATCTGAAAAGCACGAGGCTGAAAAGCACGAGGCTGAAAAGCACGAGGCTGAAAAGCGCGAAACGTCTCTCACCAAACTTCTACTAACACGAGATAAACACGAGATTAGCAGAAGGTGGCACACTTGATTTGAAACTTCCCTTTTATAGTGCTGTCGTACGTGTTGTACGTCACCGCGTTTTTGACGTTCGCAATTTCCGACCAACTTTGTGACCGTGTGTATGCAAGACAAGTTTGAGCCAACATCCGTTGGAAAAATCCATGGATTTTGTTGCCGGAATGTGTGTACACGGCATAAGGTTTGTTTTGATCAACTGACTGATGGTGGTCAGTAGAAGGAAGACCAGCCCACCTAGTGTCCTGTCTGGACCATGCACCTTGTAATCCATGTCCCTGGTGTATTTAGAATAAGTGTTCGGTCCCTGATGGACCTGACCAGAAACCACAGGATTAGGAGCCCCCTACAGTTGTAAAGCAATAGCATTAGCCACATGACAGGGTTTCAAACCTCCTTCAACGTAATTATTTCAAATAGACCTCAAGAGCGGAGAATGGATAAACAACCTGACACTAGGGGGGAGGCTTCTTCACATTGAATGCTGTCTAAATTTGGAATAGACTCCCTCAAGAACTGGTTCTGGCCAGCTCAGTAGATTGTTATAAAAAAAAAAAGCAGGATGCGGGGACCTAAAAAGTGCTTTTATAGTGGTATTGGATTCCAGCCCAAATCACCAATGCCAACCCAACTTCCAGTGACCGCACTTTTCGGGGTTGTGGTCATTGTGGTGATGTTGTGCACACTTGGCAGACGTGTCTGTGACTAGTAGGCTTCTGGTCTTGAGTCTTTGGCCTATATTGCACATTTTATTCCACCTGATAATTCGAAAAGGATGCCAAACATGCTCTGTTGCATTGTCCTATCCTGGGCTTGCTCCCCCTAGCAAAACTGGCATCCTATCTATTTTTATCAGTCAAAAGAACGATTACTCAGGCCTGCAAAAAACCTACAGTTCCTTTTCAGGGAGACCGTGTGATGGCCTTAAAGCTCAATGAACAAATGTCCAGTATCCATACTGTGGGACGTTTATTATTGATGCCCCTAAAGATCCCAATCCTATGTCTTTCCTCTCCCCTCTTGGTCCTGCCTCTTCTTATTTCTTTTGCTACCTTCTCTCTTTGCTCTCATTTTTTCTCGATGCAACTCTGCTCCCCTCTCTTTGTTTTTACATAGGTCTATTGTCTATTGCATAGTTGTCTGCCACTTAGTATGTCCTGGTTTATGATTTCTAGCTACGTGGAGCTTTCCTTGACCTCCCTTTCTTGGTGTTCATATTCATTATGTTTAATACTGATGTTGATTTTTTTCCCTCTTTATTTGCACTGCATAAGCTTTACCCATACTGTCAGTTCTAGCCCCTGCATGGGCAGATGTAGTGTGTTCCCATGTTACTTTGTTTTATGTAAATAGAAATGATTGAACAAGAAAAAAGATCTGGATGCATTTCTAAATGGACAAAATAGATCTGGATATCATTTTTAGAGGGTGATAAAGCCAGGGGTAGTTGATCCAGGGAATATCCCATTGCCTCCTGGTTGATCAGGAAGGAATTTTTTCTCCCACTGGAGAAATTTGGATCATGCTTTTATTGTTTTTTTTTTTCCTTCTTCTGGATGTTTTCTATTTGTGTGTTTTTTTTTATTGGTTAAGCTAGATGGACTGGTGTCTTTTTTCAACCTAACATAACTATGTAGGGAGAGCTAAATGACTTGCAAGGCTCAAGCCATGCCATTTTTAAAGTGTATGTGAACCCTAACTGGGAACCATTGAAAGCGTTTTGTTATATCTGTTTGAAAAGTGCCAAAAAATACTGCTAATAGGAGGTGACAGAGAGAAGAGCTCATCACTGTGCTTCTTTTATTTCCACTGTCCAATCACAGTCTGGGGTGGGGTGTAGGACAACCTGAGCTCAGAGGAAGCAAGTTTAATGAACCCAGCCATCAGACTAAGGACATCTAGTGGAAGAAAAAAAAAATTGCAGGGAAATTTTTATATCAAAGCTGAATACTGCAGCAAAATCTGTTTTTGTTATTTTATATTTTAAGGGGCTGTTCATTTTATCAGGTTATTTTTGACTGAAGTTCTTGCTTTAAGATCATACATATCTGGATCAGGACACTCTTCTGTTTCCCTGATCGTCAACAAATTCACACAGTTTTGTACATCGGTATTGCGTAGCAGTTGTGCGGTTATTTGATATCCAAGCTATTATCTGTTGGTTTGAAAAGATAGCTCCAACCCCGGTATCGCAAGAGGAGGTCTAAAATAACCTCCACAGTCAAATACAATAGAAATCTAGAGCTATACAATCTTCTACTGCAGCTGTGTTTATTGTGACAGTCACATCCAATTTCACGCTGGTAGAGCTCTGATGCGCAAAGCTAACGCATGCAAAGCGTCAAGGCTCTGCTGACCTGAAATTTGCTGAGCGTGTCACAATAATCACAGCTGTATTGGAAGACTTTGTGGTTTTATCTTTGGTATTCTTCTGTGGGGGAGATAGCACTGGAGACCAGGGGCTGCACCTTCTGCATCGTATGCATGTCTTTAGATAGGGACTGCAGAGACATTTCTGTGTGTGGGAAATTACAATCCTTGGCTAATAATATGTATGAGTACATTTGGGGACCATTCACGTGTCCCTTCTGCCGAAAAATACATACACGACTCATTGGGGAACACAGAGGAGAGGGAGTAACATTTCCGCTATGACTAATGAAGCAACAATGATTTTGTTGGAATGGTTTCAGAGCTGTCATTCCCTGACTGTAACAGCTAACCAAGCACAAGCTATGTTTGATTAGCTGATTTGGAGGGCAGGGGAGACATCAAGGGTCTAATAGACCAGTGGTTCTCAACCCTGTCCTCAAGTACCCCTAACAGGCCATGTTTTGGTATAAAATAGCTGTCCAATATACCAAGCCATTGACTCTGATTTAAAACACCTGTGCAGGATATAGGAAAACCTGCAAACATGGCCTGTTGGGGGTACTTAAGGACAGGGTTGAGAACCACTGTAATAGACCACTAATGTCTCCATAAAGAGAATTAATCACCTGGCCAAATATATCACGTGGGGGTTGTTAGCCACTTTGCGATGGCAATAAAGTTAAAATAAAAAAAAAGTGCAAAAAGTACATTTTAATAAAATAAATTAAAATAAAAAAGTAAATTAAAAGCACCCCCAATCCCCGCCCCCGTGCATACATGTAAATTAAAATGTGCTTGTAGCTAAAAAAAAAATACAAAAGCCACCATTTTATTCTCCAGGGCCTTTTCTTTCAGAAAATATATAATGTTTGGATGTTCTAAGTAATTGTGTAGCAGAAAAATCTGATAGTGTATTAACATGTGTGGGAAAAAAATGGCCCTAGACAGCAAGTGGTTAATATCACTTTAATTTTTTATTTTTTTTTAAAATAGAGCAAGTGCTGTTTTTGTATGTCTGTGCCCGAAGAGCAGGCTCATTCACTCCACCATGTCTTCTCACTTGGCACAATAAATGGAAAATTCTGCATGTTTAAAGCGCACAAAAAACATGCAAAAAAGCCCAAAACACTACTGCATGCACATGAGTGTGAAAGAGCCTATTGCTTTGTTCTTTTTTTTTTTAAATTGTTTATTTATTAAGTATATTCAAGTATACATAAACAGAGTATTCATTCTCATAGAAAAGACATTGATAGCAGCATATTTTCAATGAGGTAAAACATTTTTTGTAGCTTATTATATATCAAGAAGAAATAACATTAGGTGTCAAATGATTGTCAGACAATACATACACATCATGGTAGAAATAAGAGGGTCAGTTAGTGAAATAAAGCAATGGCATGGTCAGTGGCCCTGCTGCAGTCATTCAATATAGGAAACTGTCTTTATACCTCATTAACTCTGGACTACCTGGGAGTTCTCTATGTTGTATTCAGAGGAATCCCAGTGTCCCCATATAGCCTCAAATCTGGGAAGGGCGTCATCAATTATGGCTGTGATACGTTCCATCCTGCGAATATCTGTAATAACTGACAAAAATTGTGCAAAAGTAGGGGGGGGTGTTAGCTAACCAACATTGGGGTATAACCCGTTTAGCCGCTAGTAAGATGAAAGCCATCAGTTTCCTAAGTGTTTTTGGCATCTTAGGGAGGGGCAAGCCTAGCAAGAGATGTATAGGTTGATGGGGTATAGGGAGTTTTAGAATTTTCCCCAATAGGGCATAGATCTGTGACCAGTATGGCATTATCAAGGGACATTCCCAAAATATATGGAAATGAGTGCCCAGAGATGAGCCACATCTCCAGCATTGTCCGGATGTAGTCAGTTTCTGTCTTAAAAGAAACTCCGGGGTTCTATACCAGAACATCAGTATTTTATAGGTTGTTTCTTTCTGAGCCACACATCTAGATGTCTTAGATGCACTTTCCCAGATATTCTTCCATTCACTTAATTGGATAGGTCTGTTTAAAATATGGGACCATTTGCGCATATATGTGTGAGTCTGTTCTGTGATAGGAGAGGCAGCATGCAGAATTTTGTAAATAGTGGATATTAGATGAGAATCATGAGGGCCTCTGGAGCACACCATTTCAAATTCAGTAGGGATAGTTAGGGTCAGTTGTGGTATTTTGGTGGAGAGAAAATGTTGGATTTGTAGAAAGGAGTAAAAGAGGTTTTTTGGGATTTTATATTTAGATTGTAGGTCAGTAAAAGTGAGGAGTTTGCGGGTCACTGGGTTAACCAGGTGGCGTAGTTGGAAAATACCGGCTTTCGTCCATGGCAACATGGCATCATAAGAGAGGCTATCGGGGATTTCCGGATTAAAGGTAATATTTGTTAAAGGAGAGCATGGGGATGAAAGCTTATATTTACCGGAGCTGCTTTTCCATATTGAGAGGGTAAATAGCATCGGGTTTAAGCTGATTTTACGTAACTGAGAGATGAATTTATCCGAGGATGGCCATAACATGTAGCATGGATGTGCGGGTACCGTGATGCCCATTTCTATCTCAGACCATCTGTTAGGGGCGTATCTGGATGTCCAGGAGGTTATTGTTCTTAGATGGGAGGCATAATAATATTTGATTATGTCGGGTGCCCCCAAACCTCCACCGGCTCGGGGTGCAAAAAGTACCGAGCTAGCTATCCTATGAGATTTATGATTCCAAATAAAATTTAGGAAGTTTTGTTGGATTGACTTTAATTGGGACATTGGAACCTTGACTGGAAGGGTCTCAAAGAGATAAAGGAGTTTAGGGAGCACCGACATTTTGAGGACGTTTATCCTTCCAAGAAGGGATAAGGGGAGATTTGTCCATGACTTTAATAATTTGTTGATTTCTATAAACATAGGAGGAAAGTTGGCCTGAAAAAGAGTGGAATAAGAGGAAGTCAGATAGACCCCAAGATATTTCAAAGAATGGGTGCACCAACGATATTTGAAAATTTCCTGTAAAGTTGAGAGCATATCTGTGGAAAGATTAATAGGAAGGGCTTCAGTTTTGGTCGCATTTATTTTAAAACCTGAAATGCTGCCAAATTGATGTAGGATTGCATGTAGAGAGGGGAGTGATATATGGGGATGGGTCAATGTTAGTAGAATATCATCAGCGAATAGGGACAGTTTGTATTCCTGATGTCTCAGCGCCACTCCCCCTATGTCAGGGTGGGAATGAATAGCTTCGGCCAGAGGTTCCAAGCTTAAAATGAAAAGTAAGGGGGATAGAGGACATCCATGACGAGTACCATTACTCAGGGAGAATAGCGGGGAGACATGGGAAGACAACTGTACCTGGGAAGTGGGCGTGGAGTAAAGCGCTTTTAAAGCGTGTATAAAGGGACCTGAAATTCCATATCTAGTCAAAATGGCGAACATAAAAGACCAGTTTAGGCGATCAAACGCCTTCTGAGCATCTAAACTGAGGACTATCGCAGGTTTCTTAGTTTTAGTCAGTAGATCAATAAGGTCGATAGTTCTTCTAGTGTTGTCTCCTGCGTGTCTAGTGGGAACAAAACCGACCTGGTCCTTATGTATGAGTGAGGGGAGAAGTAGGGACAGTCTGTTAGCTAAAATTTTTGTGAAAATCTTATAATCAGAGTTCAGGAGGGCAATGGGGCGATAGTTGTCTGGTAGTGATAAGTCCTTATCCGGTTTCGGAATAACCGTAATAAAGGCATGAAGAAATTGGGAGTGCGGAACTTTCCCTGACATCAGAGAGGTAAATAAACTTATCATATGGGGTAATAAAACTGGTAGGAAGCTTTTAAAGTATGAATAAGGAAGTCCATCGGGCCCTGGGGACTTGTGGGTCGGAAGCTGTTTAATAACCGCTGTAATTTCTGCAGCAGAGATGGGAGCATTGAGCCCTGAGCGTTTCTCAGAAGAGAGTATAGGGAGATTTAGAGTTTTGATAAAGTCATCAAACTTTTCTTGAGTGAATGCGAAATTTTGGTCTGTTGCTAAGCAGTTATAGAGTTTTTGGTAATAATCACCAAAGACCTTGGACATGTGTTGGGGGCAATAGGTAGGTTCACCATTGGGTTGTAATAGTAAATCAGGGATTGAGGCTGCGGGTCTAGGCTTTAATTTATTGACTAGCATTCTATGGGGTCTATTAGCGAATTCGTAAAATTTTTGTTTGGACCATAGCAAGGATTTAGCAAGTGTATTCAAATCAAGAGATTTAATGCGGTTACGTAACGATACCACTGATCTAAGGCGTTCCACCGTAGGGAAGCTGACAAGGGATTCCTCCGCTTTGGATAGATCATGTAAGAGCGATGACCTTTGGAGAGCTCGGTCTTTTTTAAGACGAGAGCTTGAGGAGATGCACTCTCCCCTGAAAAAGGCCTTATGAGCCTCCCATAGGGTGGACACCTCAGAAACCGAACCTTCGTTAAGTTCAAAAAATTCTGTCAGTTTTTTCTGGAGATGAATATGAATATCAGGTATTTTAAGAAGGGTCTCATTAAGACGCCAGTGGCATGACCTAGGTGTAGGTTTGGTTAGGAGGAGGTCAAGGGCTATAGGGGCATGGTCCGACCATGTGATTGTATTTATTTCTGAATGGACTACATATGACAGTAAGGGTGCTGAGACAAAGAAGTGATCTAGTCTTGTATATAGCTTGTGTGGGGGTGAATAGAATGTGAATTGTTTGGCTGTAGGATGTTTTACCCTCCAAGTATCAAAGAGGTTGTGAGCTCTGATAAGTTTTCTAAAGGATGTAGCCAGCTTTTGGACCTGGGGAGGTGGGGTGTGTGTAAAAAGGGCAAGTCTATCTTAGTCGGGGACATGCATAAATTGAAATCCCCCCAATGACCATGAATGGTTGAGAAAAGGATTGCAATTTTTCAAAAAACATTTCAAGAAAACCAATCTGTCCTGTGTTGGGTGCATACACATTGGCAAGGGTAAATTAAACATTTTCTTGATCACCGCTCAGGAGAACAAAGCGGCCTTGAGGGTCTAAGTATGTCGATTTGACACGGATATTAGAATTACGTTTCAATAATATGGCTACTCCAGCCTTTCCAGAAGGATCTGATGCAATATAAGCGGTAGGAAAATGTTTGGAGGCAAATTTAAAAGATCCCTCCGCTTTAAAATGTGTCTCCTGAACCATGATCACTTCTGCTCTGGATGCCTTAAACTCCTTCAACGCCAGCCAACGTTTGCGGATGGAACCTAGACCTTTAACATTACATGACAGTATACTTACAGCCATAGCTCAGGTATATGAGTAAAGCATATATTACATTTAGAGGATAGGGAAGGAACGTGTACCATGATGTATAAAACATAATAATAGATGTATCATAAGAAATCATATGACAGTATTGTATAATTTTTAAAACATAACTGTATTTTGAACATGGGCCTGAAAAGAAAACCCATATGTATGAAAAAATCAATCGAAACAAGGGGTTGGGAAGTAGAAAAATAAAACAAAAAGAGTAATAAAAATAATGGTAAAAAAAGAGGAGATCCAGGTTAGGACCAAAAAGGGTCTCTAGTGAAAAAAAAAAAGAAAAAACATATACCAGTTAGGTATTAGGCCTGAGGCATGTGAGAGCCTCAGGAAATCACGTTCTCGAGTCAAGACCATGTTAACAGGGGGTGTGTCAGCCTACAAAATCAGACTTGTGGGCCTCCGCCCAATCCGAACATTGAAAAGAAAAAGAAAAACATGGAACCACCAACACGGGGGTTATGTGCTGGGTTATAACAAACAAGTAAGCAAGTAAACATGTAAGGCACTTCAGATATGGAAGTTCGACTCTGAGCCCAGAGTCTCAGAACACATAGGTCAAAAAAAAGATAGGACCCATGTGTAAAGAGGGATCACAGGGGCATGTCACAGGACGTTTTCAAGTAGGTCCTTTAAATGGAGCCGCTCTTTGAGGTGTAACTGGTGTCTTCTTTGACTTCTGGCGCACCGGGGTCCATATTTTCCCAGGCGTGGACATCTGTCGGGAAGGCGGGATTTGTATCTGCAGGTCTTCATCTGGTATAGGAGGGAGACCTAGGTTTTTGATAAAAGTTTCGCATTCTTGTAGGTCTCGCATGGAGTGTTGTGAACCGTCTTTCATGACTGACAATCGGAACGGGAAACCCCAACGATAAGGGACTTGGTATTGTTGCAAATGGGAGGTAACCGGGCGTAGAGCGCTGCGTTTAGCCAAAGTGATGGGCGATAGATCATTGAAAATTTGTAGTTTTGCTCCTTTGAATTCGACCCTTGATCTGTTTCGAGTAGCAATGGTCAAGGCCTAAAAGTGGAAACGAGCGATTATGTCCCTGGGATTAGCACCCTGAGGAGGTTTAGGAGCCAGTGATCTGTGTGCTCTATCCAGGCGCCATTCTATGTCAGGGATATGAGGTACCAGCGTGACAAATAGAGCAAGGAGATATGATCGAATTTCTTTATCTGGGATGGATTCCGGGACTCCACGGATGCGTAGGTTTTGACGACGTTCTCGATTCTCGAGGTCTTCTTGCTGTGTTTGTAATTGCGAGACTGCATTTTTCAGGCCTGCGTTTTCCTCTTCTAGGACATGGACATATTGTCGTCAAATTTGGTTTCCAGATGATCCGTACGTTCACCAAGTTGATCTATTTCACCCCTAAGCTCGTGGGCTAACTTATTTACTTCTTTGGTGATGTTATGGGTGATGCTGTGAAGCAGATCCTGTAACTTAGTATCTAGAACGTCCACTGTTACGGGTAGTAATGTTGTGGGGGAGACAGGTGGCTGTGGACGTTGTGAAGAGTCTTCCATGAACAGAGAGGGATCAACTAATGGGAAATTGTCCGTTTGGTTCATAGCTGTCTCCGGGGTACTTGAGGCCGGGGAGTGAGGCCTCCGTAGGTATTTCTCCATTGAGTGGGTTCGCCGAAGTGCGGCCTGTGAGGCTTGTTTTGAGTATACGGTGCGTTGGTCTCCGATTTTACCCATGCACTAATTGAAAGGTAGCTATGGGGTTCCCTGAAAGGTTAGTGCGTCTCCCGGGTCTTGAAAATAATAGCGTTGTGGAGCGGGAGGTTCGGATCTGTAGGCGGAGGTTAAAGCTTAAAATTCAGACGTCTTCCATTTCTGCAAGCTGCGTGTGCGTTTTACATGGAACAGTTGTAAGGGTGATTTGTTAGGTAACTGTTACAGGGCATAGTATTCCCAGTGGTGAATATTGATAAGGAAGTATAAAGAGATGGGTTATGAGGAGTGGATACAGCTTAGAAGGACAGAAGCAGCTGGGTGTACTTTGGAGTCCCAAGATGGCCGCCGGCCTCCGTGTGTAGGCCGAAGCCGTGGTCTTTTCTATGGGGACAGTTGGCGGTTAATGTCCGGGATGTTTGGCTGTGGGATGATAGGTGTGGATGATTCCACTACTCACTGTGTCTCTGGGTTATGATGAGTAGGTACAATTTGGATGGACAGAAGCAGCTGGGTGTATCTTGGAGTCCCAAGATGGCGGTCGGCCTCCGTGTGTAGGCCGAAGCCGCGGTCTTTCCTATGGGCCGGCCGGCCGTGTGAGTACCGCTCCGTCTGGGCTAAAGGGCTCCTGGAGAGACACACAGCTAATGGGACAGTTGGCGGTTGATGTCAGGGGCGCTTGGTTTTGGGATGGTAGGTGTGGATGTTTCCACTACTCACTGTGTCTTCCAAGGGGATGATGCGGCCTGATCAATAGGCCGCAGGCTGTAGATGGACGGCAGGCCGCGGTATTTCAGGGCTCACGGTCGGGGATCTCCAGGCAGTACTGCTCCGCTTCAGGTCTATCCAGCAACCTCTGCTGGAAGGTGGAGGTAGGATGATTGTTATTTAGAAGCGTGGGGGCCGACAGGCCTCAAGATGGCGTCAGGCCTGGAGCCCAGGAATCAGAGAGCCGGACCGGGATGCACACAGTCGGATAGAGTCCGAAATGGAGGATAATTTTTAGCTGTGCTTGCAGTAGAGATAGTACTGAGTAGTATGCCGTACTTTTGGGAGTTCTCCGGGGTAAGAGAAAGGTAGGATGGCAGTAGATTGCTTGCTCCTATTGCTTTGTTCTTTATCCAGTTTGACACAGTTCAGAAGCATCCCAAATTCAAGTGGAAACCCTTCATATCTCTATTCATTCTCTATATCATCACAACCGCATATACTGTATACAGTAGCCACATTTTTTTCTGTTTTAATCATTTTTATTAAGATTTTGAGTAAAAGCAACAAGAGCACTGTGCAGCACAGCGAACATGCATGCTCTGTATAGACAATAAGAAGTCTTAAGTGGGGGGAACAAAACAGCAGAAAATCTTGGCAATTGGGTAGGTCTTCTCTAAGCTCACAGGTGAGCATTTGACCACCAACAGAAGTGGACAGGAATAACATATTTTGTATTATAACATGGATATAAAACTAAAACATTGTGAACACCGGGAGGTGGTCATCCATATGACCATCCCTTGGATCATAATGTGGGACAATAAAAAGCAAGATTTCGAGGTCAAGACCACCTTAAAACCTAATCCCTGAAAGTAGGCCCACCAATTAAGACAGCCCACGTCCAGCGACCATGGTTCACAAAGTATTACTCATTGCCAAGCATTGTAACGGTCCCACAAAAGGGACTCCGGGCCCTCCAAATATAAGCATCAATAAAAGAAAAGAAAAAGCTAAGAAAACGTGATGCCGAGGCTGGCAAGAGTTAAGGAAAAAATGACAGAGATAAGCAGAGAAAAAGAGAAGAATAGCCACATTTTTTTTTCCAGATTTGGAAAGAGTAGGGCAGGGTTTCAGCTTTGTCATCTGAACAGGTGTCCCTACTGAAAGATTTCCCCACTATTCCAGTTCCTGTGACAACTTTTAGATTTCCATCATTTTCTATCTTGGTGACAATGGTCACCAGGACATACAGAGAGTTAAAATTGCTCTAGTGGTGACAGCAATAAAAACCCAACAGACATTCTAATCCTTCCCAACTCAATCCAAAACCGTTTTGGCGATACAGACACTTTAAAATTAAAATAGAAAATATTACTTGGTTGTTCTATGTTGGTTGCTGTATGGATTGAACAAATAATACATTGACCTAAAGGCCATTTAAACATCCACCTCAAATCCCATCCTCTGTCTTCCAGAACTAAATTTAGATTAATGGTTTTCTGGAAGTAAATTTTATAGACTGATTTATTTTAGAGAGCTTGTCAAAGTACAAAGCCAATAAAACTCAGAACTGAATTATAGTTGACCTCTTCTACAGCTGCAGTTCCTAAAATCAAAATTATAAAAATTATATCGATATATATATATCTATATATAGATAGATAGATAGATAGATAGATAGATAGATAGATAGATAGATAGATAGATAGATAGATAGATAGATAGATAGATAGATAGATAGATATATAGATAAATAAATATATAATAGATATATATATAGAGAGAGATCTATCTATCTATCTATCTATCTATCTATCTATCTATCTATCTATCTATCTATCTATCTATCTATCTATCTATCTATCTATCTATCTATCTATCTATCTAGTATCTCACAAAAGTGAGTACACCTCTCACATTTTTGTAAATATTTTATTATATCTTTTCATGTGACAACACTGAAGAAATGGCACTTTGCTACAATGTAAAGTAGTGAGTGTACAGCTTGTATATCAGTGTAAATTTGCTGTCCCCTCAAAATAACTCAACACACAGCCATTAATGTCTAAACCGATGGCAACAAAAGTAAATACACAAGTGAAAATGTCCAAATGGGGCCCAATTAGCCATTTTTCCTCCCTGGTGTCATGTGATTCATTAGTGTTACATGGTCTTTGGTGTGAATGGGGAGCAGGTGTGTTAAATTTGGTGTTATCGCTCTCACTTTCTCATACTGGTCACTGGAAGTTCAACATGGCACCTCATGGCAAAGAACTCTCTGAGGAGCTGAATAAAAGAATTATTGCTCTACATAAAGATGGCCTAGGCTATAAGAAGACCCTGAAACTGAGCTGCAGCACAGTGGCAAAGACCATACAGTGTTTTAACAGGACAGGTTCCATTCAGAACAGGCCTCCCCATGGTCTACAAAAGAAGTTGAGTGCACGTGCTCAGCATCATATCCAGAGGTTGTCTTTGGGAAATAGATTATGAGCATTGCTGCAGAGATTGAAGGGGTGGGGGGTCAGCCTGTCAGTGCTCAGACCATACGCCGCACACTGCATCAAATTGGTCTGCATGGCTGCTGTCCCGGAAAGAAGCCTCTTCTAAAGATAATGCACAAGAAAGCCCGCAAACAGTTTGCTGAAGACAAGCAGACTAAGGACATGATTTACTGGAACCATGTCCTGTAGGTCTGATGAGACCAAGATTAACTTATTTGGTTCAGATTATGTCAAGCGTGTGTGGCGGCAACCAGGTGACAAGTGTCTTGTGTCTTGCCTACAGTCAAGCATGGTGGTGGGAGTGTCATGGTCTGGGGCTGCATGAGTGCTGCCGGCACTGGGGTGCTACAGTTCATTGAGGGAACCATGAATGCCAACATGTACTGTGACATACTGAAGCAGAGCATGATCCCCTCCCTTCGGAGACTGGGTCGCAGGGCAGTATTCCAACATGATAACAGCCCCAAACACACCTCCAAGATGACCACTGCCTTGCTAAAGAAGCTCTGGTGAACTCCATGCCCAAGAGGGTTAAGGCAGTGCTGAAAAATAATGGCGGCCACACAAAATATTGACACTTTGGGCCCAATTTGGACATTTTTACTTAGGGGTGTACTCACTTTTGTTGCCAGCGGTTTAGACATTAATAGCTGTGTGTTGAGTTATTTTGTGGAGACAGCCAATTTACACTGTTATACAAGCTGTACACTCACTACTTTACATTGTAGCAAAGTGTAATTTCTTATCCTGTAAAATTATTCATATCATAGGAGCAAATTAAGCGGGTAGTGTCCCCCAAATCTATCTTCACCCATACTATGATCAGACTACTCAGTGATTTTCTTATCCACTTTTTCCTTTCCTGCCTACTGAAATAAACTCTTCTTCCATGCCGTACAAGATATGGCAAGCTCGTGAGGGTTTCTGTCATTCTCTGTGTACGAGTATATGGATATCAGAGCTCTTTAATCATTTGGATTGTCAATTAACTGTCATTAATAAATGTGTTAAGTAAGTTATATGCATGATGATATTTCGTGTGAGATGACTTATTGCTTATGTTAAGTCACAGCTACCTGGTCTGTGCTGTGGTAGGTGCACAGGCAGAGCTGGCATTTTTGGAGAGCACACTAGGCAACTGCCCAGGGTCCTCACATTCTTTAAAGTGGTTGTAAATCTTCACATATAAGGAGTGAAGTGACTGGCCTCAGGTAATACACAGAGATGAAACAAATCCTTCTACATAGGTTGTACCCATTTATCTGCAGTCTTCTGCAAATCTGGTCAAAGTTCAGAATTTATAAAGCTTGTCTGAGCTTTCAGAAAACAAACCTGAAATTACACACTGCGTGGCTCAGTGAGGAGAGCTCTGAAAGGTGATTGGGGGGAAGGGACACCCCCCTCCCCCTCCTTCTACCTTCCCACAGCACACAGGAAAAGAACTCAGGCTGTCAATCACAGGCTGCGTGTCGGAGCCCCCTTCACTGTCACCTTTTTGTCTTGGTTTCAGCCCTGGTTCACACTGACAGCGGGAATGAAATCGTGCGAGTTCAGCTGAACTCGCACAATTTCATTCCCGCATGTCAGTCCCGACTTTGGGGGCAATTTCAGAGATATCTGTGTGGGTTGCTGCACAGATGTCAACAGAAATCGCACCCCGAAGTCGCCAAAAGTAGTACATAAACTACTTTGGGGAATTGGACAGTGCCATTGCTGGCAATTGCCAATGATTCGGCATGCCAAAATCGCTCCAATGTGAACTAGGGCTCAGGAAAACTTGTCAGAAGGGATTCATGTTGATAGCAGAGGAACGAGGCAGGAGACAGAAATGACACTTAGTGCTCTCGAGTGAGACAAGTACACACTATAGAGAGATATGATTTGTTCATATTTCATGTCTGAGGTTTACAACCACATTAAGGTCCCCAGAAGCTTCCCTCCTATCCTCAATTTACCCTTCTCTTAAAGATCTGCACCATTACAGCAGCAGTATCATATCCTCCAGGTTAGGTCAGGTCAGGAGATCAGGTGTGTTGAGTCCCAGTCTGACGCATTTCGAAAACACGCTTTTTTCTTCAGGAGTACATGTGAACATAATCTAGAAATATATAGAATATTATCATAGAGACAGACTGATCGTTTGCATTTTTTTTATCACAATCAAAATTTATTGAGAGTTTATGAAAAATGACAAAGTGACATCATAGCATACAACAAATATAAGTTGAGTATTTATGTCAGTTTACAGAAATATGGAAACAAAAGGAAATGTAAACAGGTAAAATAATAAATTGGGGAAAAGCATTGTGTATCTTGCTCTCCACCGTGCCCGTTCGGTGAGAATACTGCTCCGGTACTTGTTTCAGTTACCCATAAACTGACCTTGAAATGTCCTTCTCACATCTAATGCAACCAAGTGCCCGGCCACCTAGTGGCAGAAGAGAAAAGGCCATACTTAGGGAGAAATCAATGGATCTCTAACAACTATCTACAGTAGCTACTACTGACAAGGAATTTGGTGAGGAGCTCCCTGACCCAGGGCGCTACACATACAGAACACCTATGTATGCATACATGTTTCTGTAATATTGATTATTTTAAAAACACTGATGTTGGGGCAATATCTCCTACACCAACCTCCTATTGGGCCAATTTCTCCATTGGGCAAGAGGAAAGAGATCACAGGTCATTGACAGTGGCACACGGGGAGCCAAAATTGTTGGCCATACAGGCACAATCTAGAAAAGTAAGTTAAAAAATTATGGTAAATCAAATTATTCAGTTTGTAAACCATCACAAGGAATACATTGCATGTCTCTTCTGCAATTAAAGCCTACCTGCTCGCAGTTTCTCACAGTAGGACTTTACGTGTTACTGAATCCAGGACCCTGCATTCACTATATCTGGTCTCCCACAGTACACAGAACATGGAAATGCAATTACTTTAGTAAATATAAACTGCTTTTTTTCTCATCAGCAGTATATTTGTATATTAGTATACTACAAGTATACTAGTTAAAGCTTGTAGGAGTTTTCATTCTACTGTGACTGTCCTATGAGGCTGCAG
Organism: Lithobates septentrionalis; assembly: GCA_037952835.1. NCBI lineage: Eukaryota > Metazoa > Chordata > Amphibia > Anura > Ranidae > Lithobates > Lithobates septentrionalis. Next base: position 128,963 of record JBBDGP010002496.1, on the reverse strand, counting down.
GACCCCTGACCCTCTGTCTGGTCCTGTGCTGATCACATGCACCCTAGCAATACACACCAAACAGAGCATGTGCAGAATGACTTCAAAGGCTCTGTACTATCAGGAGATGGTTTGGAGACTGTGGAAGAAGGGGAGGATCAGAGAAGACAGGATCAAACAGCCTTTTTACACAATGCAGAGGTCTAACCCCTTAGGATCCACAGTGCGTATAACAAGCATGCTTTACTGCACATACAGACCGATTATACTGTTGTGGGATTAGTAACACTTTTAGTTCTGCTGAAGAACTGTGTTACATGAATGACATGTGTCACACTTTTGTTCAAATGACAACAAAGCTGTTCTGTAAATGGTGCAAACCATACTAAATGAACCAAAACAGTACTGTAAGACCTGCATATTTTTGTATTCCAAAAGTACAGTTTGGTGGTGCAAAATGCAAGGGAAATTGTGTTTTCTGATTAGCAGCTGTGCCAAGCAAGCAACTGTGCAGAAGGGAATGCCACCCAAGCAGAAGCCAGAGTATTGCTGATTTTACTGTATGTAGCGGACTACCACAGTGGTTTTCAGTATCTCCAGCAGCCTCTCCGGATATCAATTATGGATACTTACAGCCAAGCTGGACCAATGTAAATTGGCAAAAAAAGATAATTCCTGGAGTTCTAGTTTAAATCTACAATATGACAAAAGGTCCACCTTGTCATCTCCTGGAAAACAAATGTATAATTCTGCTGTGACTCTAAAACCTAGTACACACAAGAGAAAAGAGAGAAAATCGGAAGAAAAATACCGCTTTCAAATCGTTCATACGATAATCTCATCATTAGTACACAGCTTTCAAGAGCTGATCATGGACGTTCATCTGAAATTATCGGAAGGGAAACACATGAAAATGTTTCTTGTACAATATCAGATCCTATGATTTTCATTTAATCAGTACAGTTTTTGTCCGAAAAAAATCGGAAGAGCAAGACTACAGATCCTCGGAAACGCAAGAATACATTTCAATACAATACAATACATTACATCAATTCCGAAGTTGTATTCTCTAATTTTTTTAAGTTGAGTAACCTCTTCATTTTCGATATGGAGAATAACATGCAAAAAAAAAAAAAGGGGGGACGATCATTCTTCAGATAATCTTTTAATATGTACGAGGCTTAAAACTGGAAGAGCCAAGCTGGACCAATGTAAGTTTCCAAAAAAGATAATTCCTGCAGTTCTACTTGAAATCTACAATATACAAAAAACTCCACCTTATCATCTCCTAGATCCCTGGTGCCCAACATGTGGCCCTTTGCTGTTTGCAGTGCGGCCCTTAGGCCTCAGCAGTCAGTAGAGGGAGTCTTGATTTGTAAAGGGTCCCTTAACTGTAGTAAAGTTTGGTGGTCTCCTGCAACATGTCACGAGTCTCTGAGGGTCTCCTATATCATGACTTCAGTATCCAACCACTCTAGCAGAACAATCAATCTTCTATAGTAAGTCTTCAGTCTGTGACAGTTTTCTGTAGCATCACCTCTATTTAATATTATATGCGGCCCCCTTAGCCCCGGTTCACACAGGGGCGGCACGACTTGCAGGTCGCCTCACCGAGGCGACCTGCACACGACTTCCACGGCGACTTGCAAAACGACTTCTGTATAGAAGTCTATGCAAGTCGCCTCAAGTCGCCCCCAAAGTAGTACAGGAACCTTTTTCTAAGTCATAGCGACTTGCGTCGCTCCTATTAGAACGGTTCCGTAGTACAGAACGGGAGGCGACTTGTCAGGCGGCTAGGTCGCCTGACAAGTCGCCCCTGTGTGAACCGGCACTTAAGGTCCCCTTTCCCTTGCAAGTTGACAACCACCTATATAACAAATATATAATTCTGCTGTGACTCTAAAATTGGAAGAGCCAAGCTGGACCAATGTAAGTTTGCAAAAATAGATAATTTCTGGACCTTATCATCTCCTGGATAACAAATATATAATTCCATAGTGACCCTAAAACTGGAGGAATGCTTCCGTTTTTCACCAACCAGGAATATATTTCATTGGCAAAATATCAAGTGATTCCTGTCTTGGTCTGACTCCTATACAGGGATGTGCTAAGTGTTCATGGGAACATGTGGCAGAACAGACCTGTTTAGACAAGCCGCAAATCCCAGAAAGCTTTCACGTCCAGCACGCCTTAGGGTGGAAAGTCACTTCTGGGAGGCAGAAACTTGCCAACAACATACAATGCTACAAAACAATACATGCTCAATCCTCACTATATCTGGCCATTATCACTTTTGTCACTGCAAAATAACAGCTGTTTTTCTAGCTCTGTTAATCTGCGTATTATCTTCAAGTAATGACATTGATATGTGAGTAACCTGTTTGTGAGGTGTGTGAATTTTACAGTATATACAGTGGGGACGGAAAGTATTCAGACCCCCTTATATTTTTCACTCTTTGCTATATTGCAGCCATTTGCTAAAATCATTTAAGTTAATTTTTTCCTCATTAATGTACACACAGCACATCATATATAGAGAGAAAAACACAGAATTGTTGACATTTTTGCAGATTTATTAAAAAAAAAAAAAACTGAAATATCACATGGTCCTAAGTATTCAGACCCTTTGCTGTGACACTCATATATTTAACTCAGGTGCTGTCCATTTCTTCTGATCATCCTTGAGATGGTTCTACACCTTCATTTCAGTCCAGCTGTGTTTGATTATACTGATTGGACTTGATTAGGAAAGCCACACACCTGTCTATATAAGACCTTACAGCTCACAGTGCATGTCAGAGCAAATGAGAATCATGAGGTCAAAGGAACTGCCTGAAGAGTTTAGAGACAGAATTGTGGCAAGGCACAGATCTGACCAAGGTTACAAAAAAATTTCTGCTGCACTTAAGGTTCCTAAGAGCGCAGTGGCCTCCATAATTCTTAAATGGAAGACGTTTGGGACGACCAGAACCCTTCCTAGAGCTGGCCGTCCGGCCAAACTGAGCTATCGGGAGAGAAGAGCCTTGGTGAGAGAGGTAAAGAAGAACCCAAAGATCACTGTGGCTGAGCTCCAGAGATGAAGTCGGGAGATGGGAGACAGTTGTAGAAAGTCAACCATCACTGCAGCCCTCCACCAGTTGGGGCTTTATGGCAGAGTGGTCCGACGGAAGCCTCTCCTCAGTGCAAGACACATGAAAGCCCTCATGGAGTTTGCTAAAAAAACACCTGAAGGACTCCAAGATGGTGAGAAATAAGATTTTCTGGTCTGATGAGACCAAGATAGAACTTTTTGGCCTTAATTCTAAGTGGTATGTGTGGAGAAAACCAGGTACTGCTCATCACCTGTCCAATACAGTCCCAACAGTGAAGCATGGTGGTGGCAGCATCATGCTGTGGGGGTGTTTTTCAGCTGCAGGGACAGGACGACGGTTGTAATCGAGGGAAAGATGAATGCGGCCAAGTACAGGGATATCCTGGATGAAAACCTTCTCCAGAGTGCTCAGGACCTCAGACTGGGCTAAAGGTTTACCTTCCAACAAGACAATGACCCTAAGCACACAGCTAAAATAACGAAGGAGTGGCTTCACAACAACTCCATGACTGTTCTTGAATGGCCCAGCCAGAGCCCTGACTTAAATCCAACTGAGCATCTCTGGAGAGAAATAAAAATGGCTGTCCACCAACGTTTACCATCCAACCTGACAGAACTGGAGAGGATCTGCAAGGAGGAATGGCAGAGGATCCTCAAATGCAGGTGTGAAAAACTTGTTGTATATTTCCCAAAAAGGCTCATGGCTGTATTAGATCAAAAGGGTGCTTCTACTAAATACTGAGCAAAGGGTCTGAATACTTAGGACCATGTGATATTTCAGTTTTTCTTTTTTAATAAATCTGCAAAAATGTCAACAATTCTGTGTTTTTCTGTCAACATGGGGTGCTGTGTGTACATTAATGAGGAAAAAAATAAACTAAAATGATTTTAGCAAATGGCTGCAATATAACAAAGGGTGAAAAATTTAAGGGAGTCTGAATACTTTCCATCCCCACTGTACGTACAATATAGGCCAACATATAGTATTTTGAGGTACCAGTGCTTAGTAATACTGCACATAGCCCATTCTCCAGGCGCTAATAGAAAAGAATATTCCCTGGAGATTGCAAGTAGACAGCTTTTCTATTAGGGCCTTTGGAGGAAAGGCTGAGCAAGTGCATTACTGAGTTGGCCTGCTACCCTGGAAGAGGACAGGACTGCTGTCTGGCTGAGCTAAGTTAAAGGCCAAAGCTGGCCATACAATGAGCTAAATTTAATCAGTGGGTGGTCCTGTCCGAGTTGACATCCTTTGATTGAAAAATTGGTGGAGCTGGCTGGAAAATTATCAACAGAACAGTGACTGAAGCCAATCAGCTTCAATTACTATTAAGGTATTCTGACAGCCACTGGCGCTGGGTGTCTGAATACAATAGCCAGCAGGGAAGATTGAACTATCCACACTGTTTAGCGTGGGTGGAGAAGCCAATGTGTGTATGGCCAGCTTAAGGAAACCTTAGAAAAAAATACCTATGCAGTCAAGTGGCTCCATTAGTTAATATAACTGTGCAGCAATGAAAAATGTTGAATAATGTATTGCTTTGATGGTAGAATGCTGCAGATTGGGCAATGGGCACTCCCTCCCAACATCACAGAAGTGAGCACTTTCCCTTATGTAAACCCAGCCCATGCAGCGTTTGCTCTCCTTCCACTTGTTGCAACAGCAACTGAGCTCAGCGCTGAGAGAGCGCACTGCCCATGCACAGGGCTTTGAACAAGGGAAAGCTCTTGCTCTTCTGATGCTGGGGCAGATCAACCAAAAGCTGGAGAGTCCTAGCAACAACGTATAAATTAGTCTAATTTTGAAGGAAATAATGGGTAATAGAGCAAACCTAAGAAAGAAGATTATGTGCTTTGGAAATGTGGCATAACAGAAAGGGGTACGTGATTCTGATAAATGCCCCATTCTGCATTTTAAACAAAAGAAGGATTGTGGTCAACACCTAAACACGAAAAGTCCTGACAGTGATACACAAAGTGTTTAAGAAAGGCATTGCTATAGTAAACGAAAACAATGGGAATTCTGTATTTACTGCTCTTATCAATGCACCAAAAGTGACAACCTTACAGACACACATAAACCTCAGGACAAAGGATATAATAGAAAAATAAAACTTCCATTACATATGCATATCTGGACACAGAACACTTTTTCTGACCTCATGCTGCCTGGAAAGAAGTAACGTAATATTTACCTGTCCCACTACCTGTGTCACTTTCCTCTGTTTTTATGAGTTACCAATGCCTGAGGATTCTTCTGAATCCAGCACACTTCTGGATATATCAGGTGCCTTTTCCCCCTGTGCTCGGATGTTCCACCCATCAGCCTTAATGTTCTGTAATGATGCAGTGCCTTGAAAAAGTATTCATACCCCTTGAAATTTTCCACATTTTGTCATGTTACAACCAAAAATGTAAATGTATTTTATTGGGATTTTATGTGATAGACCAACACAAAGTGGCACATAATTTTGAAGTGGAAGGAAACTGATAAATGTTTTTCAAAATTTGTTAGTAAATATGTGAATAGTGTTGGGGTGCATTTGTAGTCAATACTTTGTAGAGCCACCTTTCACTGCAATTACAGTTGCAAGTCTTTTTGGGGATGTCTCTACCAGCTTTGCACATCTAGAAAGTGAAATTTTTGCCCATTCTTTGCAAAATATCTCCAGCTCTGTCAGATTGGATGGAGAGCATCTGTGAACAGCAATTTTCAAGTCTTGCCACAGATTCTCAATTGGATTTAGGTCTGTACTTTGACTGGGACATTCTAACACATGAATATGCTTTGATCTCATTCATTCCATTGTAGCTCTGGCTGTATGTTTAGGGTCGTTGTCCTCCTGGAAGGTGAACCTCAGCCCCAGTCTCAAGTCTTTCGCAGACTCTAACATGTTTTCTTCTAAGATTGCCCTGTATTTGGCTCCATCCATCTTCCCATCAACTCTGACCAGCTTCCCTGTCCCTGCTGAAGGAAAACATCCCCACAACATGATGCTGTCACCACCATGTTTCACAGTGGGAATGGTGTGTTCAGGGTGATGTGCAGTGTTAGTTTTCCACCACACATAGGGGGTTATTTACTAAAGGTAAATCCACTTTGCACCACAAGTGCACTGCAAGTGCACTGAAAGTGCACTTGGAAGTGCAGTCCCTGTTGATCGCTGTAGATCTGAGGGGGAGATCTAAAATGAGGGGAAGCACTACTGATTTTATCATCCAATCATGAGCAAGCTAAAATGCTGTTTTTTATTTTCCTTGCATGTCCCCTTCAGATCTACAGCGACTGCACTTCCAAGTGCACTTGCAGTGCAAAGTGGATTTTTAGTAAATAACCCCCATAGTGTTTTGCTTTAAGACCAAAAAGTTAAATTTTGGTCTCATCTTACCAGAGCACCTTCTTCCACATGTTTGCTGTGTCCCCCACATGGATTCTCACAATCTGTAAACGGGACTTCTTATGGCTTTCTTTCAACAATGGCTTTCTTCTTGGCATTCTTCCATACAGGCCAGAATTGTGGAGTGCATGACTAAGACCCCTTTCACACTGGGGCGGTTTGCAGGCGTTATTGCGCTAAAAATACCGCCTGCAAACCGCCCCTAAACAGCCTCCGCTGTTTGTTCAGTGTGAAAGCCCGAGGGCTTTCACACTAAAGCAGTGCGCTGGCAGGAGAAGAAAAAATCTCCTGCAAGCCGCATCTTTGGAGCGGTGAAGGAGCGGTGTATTCACCGCTCCTAAACCGCTCCTGCCCATTGAAATCAATGGGACAGCGCGGCTATACCGCGGCTATAGCCGCGCTGTACGGGTGGTTTTAACCCTTTTTTCGGCCGCCAGTGGGGGGTTAAGACCGCACCGCTAGCGGCCGAATACCGCTGTAAAACAGCGCTAAAAATAGCGCTGTTTTACCGCTGACGCCCCCTACCGCCCCAGTGTGAAAGGGGCCTAACAGTTGTCCTGTGGACAGATTCTCCCACCTGAGCTGTGGATCTCTACAGCTCCTCCAGAGTTACCATGGGTCTCTTGGCTGCTTCTCTGATTAATGCTCTCCTTGCCCGGCCTGTGAGTTTAGGTGGATGGCCATCTCTTGGTAGGTTTGCAGTTGTGCCATACTCTTTCCATTTTCGGATGACGGATTGAACAGTGCTCTGTGATATGTTCAATGCTTGGGATATTTTTTTATAACCTAACCCTGCTTTAAACTTCTCCACAACTTTATCCCTGACCTGTCTGGTGTGTTCCTTGGCCTTCATGATGCTGTTTGTTCACTAATGTTCTCTAACAAACCTCTGAAGGCTTCACAGAACAGCTGTATTTATACTGAGATTAAATTACACACATGTGGACTCTATTTAATAATTAGGTGATTTCTGAAGGCAATTGGTTCCACCAGATTTTAGTTAAGGGTATCAGAGTAAAGGCGACTGAATATAAATGCATGCCACACTGTTTACATATTTATTTGTAAAAAAAAATGAAAACTATTTATTATTTTAATTTCACTTCACAATTATGTGCCACTTCATGTTGGTCTATCACATAAAATCCAATTAAAATACATTTACGTTTTGGGGTGTAACATCACAAAATGTGGAAAATGTCAAGGGGTATGAATACTTTTCCAAGGCACTGTATAATAAGTAACCATAACACGCAATGGGACACCAGACATCTGACATACCCATTAGTGTACTGGATACAGAAGAATCTTAAGTCAGCTGATCTCATCAATACAGAGGAGCATGATGACGCAGGCAGCAAGGCAGGTAAGTTGTGAACAGCATCTTTTCTAGGCAGCATATTTTTTTTGTTTTTTTTTTGTGGTCACATGACTGTGTGTCATTAAAGGAGAACTTCAGTAGGACAGTTGGGTGCTACTTATTCAGCAGATGGGGGAATCCTCCATGCTGACCTATTGTATTCTGACAGCGGGGGGACTTCCCCACCATCAGCATACACTGATCAGCGTTGTGGCTGAATTTTGATCCTTAGGCCAACCTGCTGATCATAGCTCAAGAGCCATGCACACACACAGCATTATGTTTTAAAAAAGTCCCCCGATGAATATGCACATACATTTGCTGGGACCACGAATCTCAAACCCACAGGATTTGCCTCTAACCTATGGTAGCCATGAACCTGAACCTCATCCCTAGTCTCTATTAGGAACCCACATGACAGCGTGAAAACACATGAACACAACTGAGAGACAGCTGTCCCCATAAGTAAAGGTGCCTTAACAAAGACCTTTAGAGTAGAATAACTAGATATTATTTAAACTTAAGCTCCAGACTTATAAGATTACTAAACAGAACAGGTAAAACTTTTCAAGACAAATGTTGAGTAAGTGTTTTCACCGCCTATTTCTTTTTGACTTTGAATGGCCCATTATTTGTCTGGAATTTCATTGTATAGTCATCCCATGATCTCATTTTATGATAAGCAGAGTGACAATGTTAACATTTAGGAAAACAACTTCTGGAACTATATTAACATAATGAAGCTTATATGGGATTTTAATGATAGGGTTTCACCAAAAAGCCCGACCATACATGGATCAAAATTCGGCCAGTTCAGCAGGGACTGGCTGAATTTTGATCCATGTATGGGCTAGCTGATTGTACACAAGTCAATCTATCGTTTGACTTGTGTACAAGCAGCCTGTCAGGATTTTCCAAACGATTAGTGCCGCCAGCTATAGCCGGTAACGCTGATTATTGTATTCTGCTGATGGGGAGGGCTCTCCACTGGCAGAATACAATAGCCCAGCAGGAGTGATTCCTTCATCCACACTTAATGTGTGGATTGGGGAATCGGTTCATCTTTAAAAAATAAAAATAAAAAGACTCAGATATGGTTAGCTTTAGTCCTTTTATATATCCTTTTACTTGGGAGAGCATCCAAGTCTACAGATCCTGTCAACATATTCAGCTGTCCCCTAAAGTCCATAGACACCTTTAGATAGGGTTATCATCCTCAAATAATGAATATTTAAATTGTAAAACACTATGGGACCTATTTATAAAGGTTTTCACACAAGATTCACACATTTTCTAATTGGATTTAATCAGAAAATTGTATGAATCCTGGGTGAAAGTTTTATGATTTTTTTTGACAAATCATTCAAACCTCTATGTGAAAGGTACGAAATAACCACAAGAGGTAAACTACCTTACATTACAGTTATAATTACCAAATCCTATTCCAGTATGTATTCCCAACTCAAAAGAGTGCCTTCTATTGCGCTTAGCCTCCTCCAAATTATAGACAGTATATATAGTGGTATTGGTTGCCCACGCAAGGGTTTCCACCAACGACAGTTGGTGGAAAACCCAAAACCTTCTGGTACTTGGAGGATTCAACCTTTGGGCAAACTCTACCCAAGACCCTATTGCGACCGCCTGCATCAACCAACTGGAAGAACTAGGTCTTCAACAGCTTATAAATACTCCTACGCATGTTTCAGGACACACTCTAGACCTCATCTTTGAACAGAATATGGACATAAACATATTCGACAACACACCACTACCATGGACGGACCACCACGCTATCAAATTTAAAATCACCTTTAACACCACCCTCCAAAAACAGAAACATGCAACAACAACACACTGGAACAAGGCACTACTACAAACAGCAGACTCAGTAGCGCCAAAACGCAGAACACTCATCAGCAAAAAAAAATCGAGATGGTTTAATGGCACTCTCACCCTATTCAAGCAGGAACGTAGAAGAGCTGAAAGAGCATGGAGAAGAAATCCTACCAAGGAAAACCATACAAACTACAAAGTACTCACTGTGAAATACCACAAAGCAATCTTCACAGCCAAAAAAGAACATTTCTTGAATACCATCTCAACTGCCTTAAACCGGCCTCGTGAACTTTTCAAAATAGTCACCCAGTCAATGAACCCGACCTGCTTAGAGCCCCCACCAAACGATACTCAAGAATTCTGCAATGAGTTATCAAATTTCTTCATCGACAAAATCGACAACATCCGGAAATCAATCCAACAGAAAAAAACAACCAACCTTACCCAACCAAAGCAAAAAGAGGACATCAACACGAACATCACACAACCGCCGGACTTTTTCTTGATCCCGATCACCACTGACATGACTAAAACCATTATGAGAAGCCTTCAAGACAGCACATCACCAAATGACATAATTCCCACGAAACTCCTGAAAGAATGCTCCAACATCCTGGCTCCCACTATAACACACCTCATAAATCAGTCGTTCAAAGAAGGGATTGTGCCAACCACCCTCAAGCAAGACACCGTCAAACCCCTGCTAAAGAAACCCAATCTCGACCCTACGGACCCTAACTACCGCAGACCGATAACAAGCCTTAACACCATCTCCAAGATTATGGAGAAAGTGGTAGTACAACAGCTACAATGCCACCTGGACACACATCAACTTCTGGACACTCTACAATCAGGCTTCCGCCCTGGCCATGGCACTTCTAAAAATATGGGATGATGCCCTCGAAGCGGCAGATGACGGAGAATCATGTCTCCTAGTACTGCTAGACCTTAGTGCAGCATTTGATACAGTGGACCACAATACTCTACTTGCAGGAGCCACAGATTCTAGTCTAAAATGGTTTGCATCCTTCTTAGAGAATCGCTCTCAGACAGTGAAGCTTGGAGCATTCACCTCTGACACCCAGACAACCTCCTGTGGAGTCCCTCAGGGTTCACCCTTGTCGCCAGTGCTATTCAACATCTACATCAGCTCACTCCTCAAAATCATCAAAAAATCAGACCTCTGCTTCCACTCATATGCTGACGATACCCAAATCTACTTTCGCATCACCGGACAAAAAGACCACCATCAGCAGCTAGAGAAATGCCTCACTTTGATAGATGACTGGATGACCATTAGTTCCCTCTTAACTCAATGGGTCAAAAACAGAACTTCTCCTCCTACATGCTAACCAAAATCCCAAAACCAAGACTCCATGGACACCTCCCACCATCTTTGGTCAGACCATCTCTCCGAGCACCAAAGCCAAGAGTCTCGGAGTTATCTTTGACTCAGAAATTACAATGGATGCACAAATAGGATCAGTAGTTAGCGGATCTCACCATCTCCCCTGCCTGCTACGCAGACTCATTCCCTTTATCCCAGAAGAGGACAAAGCAGCAGTAGTTGGAAATATCATCAATTCCCGTCTCGACTACGCAAACTCACTCTACATAGGTTTCCCCCAATATCAGCGTGCGCGTCTACAGGCCATTCAAAACGCGGCGGCAAGACTGCTAACAGGAAAAAAACCCTGGGAGTCCATCTCCCCATCCCTGAGGAGCCTACATTGGCTAACGGTAAAGAATCGGATCACATTCAAGACCCTCTGCCTCACCCACAAATGCATACAAGGTAACGCCCCTCAATACCTCAGAGAGAAAATAAAACACTACACACCCAATCGCAATCTGCGATCATCCAACCAAAACCTCCTCCTCGTTCCCAAATACCGCTACAAAGCAAGGGGAAAACGCAGATTCGCAGTCAAGGGACCTCGGCTATGGAATACTCTTCCGACTCACATCCGCATAGAAGAAAACCATCTGACCTTCAGGAAAAAACTCAAAACTTTCCTCTTCTAAGAAGCTGTTCAACACAAACGCATTTAGCGCCCTGAGGCGATTCAGTTCGCATTTGCAGCGCTTTACAAATCATTCATTCATTCATTCAACGACAGTCAACTGAAAGTAACAAGCCAAATGACTCCTTCGTCATTAGCACTGCTGCTCTTCTTACCAGTCCCACTGATCGTCTTGTCCAGCTCCTCTGGTTCACTTGGCTCACTTAGCCCTTAGTCCCAGCGCCTTGCTGCATGGCCCAATCCTGCCCTCTGGATAGGGGTTCTCCTGACACCCCAATAGAAGCACACTTTACTTCTGAAACAAGACCTCTTGTCATCTGGTTGTGGCACTTCTGACCCCTGGTTGAGACCTTCTGTCCCTGACTCCTGGCTGGGACTCCTCTGACCCCTCAGTGAGACCTTCTGTCTCCAATATGGAAGCTGTCTTCAAACTGGGAGCCCTGAGCTATCTTCAGGCTGCCAGCATCCAGTAAAATCTGCACACAGGATGGAAGGTTCTGTCCCACAGAAACTTTGGAACCTTCAAGCTCCAGACCCCAATCCAGGTTTACAGTATCCTGAGAAAACCCAAAACACAGCTTTCTCCACTCAGTAGCAATAGTAACAATAGATTAATAGACATTAATAGAGCTGCACCAGAACCGCAAATGGTGCATTTTTTATGTGTTTAGCAGTTCTTATTTTACCATTGTCTATAGCTGGTTGCCAAGCAGGGGGCCAGGAAGCCGGCCGCCACGTCCTTAACAACCGATGAGTCATCAGCTGTCAGCGGGGCGTTCCCTCATCCTTTCCTGACCTCTCGGGCGGCATGCTCGGATAAGGGTCTGGTATGGATTTTGGGGGGAGGGGGTCCCACGCTGTTTTTTTTTTTTTTGGCGTGAAGGTCCCCTCCGAATCCATTCTAGACCTGAAGGGTCTAGTATAGATTGCATGCATGAAAACTGCATGCAAAAACGCATAAAAAAACGCTGGTTTAAAAACACAAAATGCACTGAAAAATGTGCCTGAAAAACAGATCAAACGCAGCCACATAGATGTGAACCTAGACTTAGTTTAAAGTGTCCCTTATGCTGCTGGCTGGTTTGTTAGGTGACATCCGAAGACCTCTGGCCCCCACCCCTGCAGCTGAACTTTTAGGACTCATTTACACTAGCAGTTGGAAGGCAGTAAAAACATGCTGGATGATCGATAAAAAACTGACCCATGCCCAGCTTTATAAGGTTTTTAAGCTATTCCTACCTAACAATGAACAATAAAAGGAGCACCAGTGCAGGCACAGTCCTTTTGAGAATGTCATTAACATGACATTCCCCTGGGTCTGTGACTTTCCTGCTGGGAATACCAAGTAATTTAGAAACTGATGTGCCAATAAGTCAATCTTTACCAAATCAATCTAAAAACATTCTAATGGTGGCATAAATTTAAATAAATTTCATTCATTGATTACGTTACCAGACAGATGCATTGCATTCAGTGTACTTTGATGTTGCACAGCTTTTTAGTATGCTTTCAGCAATGCTATTGAATAAAGAATTCCAATTGAGACTAAAACAACATCCCATTTGCAACAGATGTGTAATTTGCAGGAAGCAGCAGGGTTTCAGTATTGCCTTCTCTACCACTTACATTTACTAGTCATAGGAAATGATATGGAGCTGAGACAGCAGTCAAGAAGTGGTCCAGAATATAGCGAAGTACGCTCAATGCTGCTGGCCCTGTCTGATTGGGGCAAGCTTATAGCGTTGGCTAATCCATTACCTGTATGTGTATCTTCAACTCAATAGAATCACATATCCTTAAAGTGGCTGAACATTATCATTTTTTTTTTTTGTGTCTGCATGCTAAGTAATTGATCAGTGTAACACTTTCAGGTATACATTAGCTCCTAAATAGATCGAAGTACTCTCATTGACAATGTCTTGTTTTTTTCTTTTTTTTTTTGCAGAAGAATGGAGCCATCTTTGTTCAGGCATCATCATCATCCAGAGTCTGCATCTACTTAAGGGACTGAATAATATTTTTACTATAGTGGGCTGTGTAGAAGGGTACCACATCCTGAATATACAGACAATACCAATTTGAACCATTTAAAGTCCACACTATAGCAGTTTTACTTCTATAGGGTGGCACCTCTGTGCCGGATCACACATATATATATGTGTGTGTGTGTGAGATCTGACATTTTCAGGTAGGCGGCACGCATGCACGCTGACGGTGGCTCACTCCCCCCGTAGTGCCCACTTATAAAGCTTCTTTTTAAATTAAAATACTGCCACTATATACCTTTTTGGCTGATCTGTATACCACGGTCAATGATAAACTGCACAGTTTCTCCAGTGCTGAGAGTTCCGGTAGGAGGAGATTTCCACTACAGCCTGTATACATGCCCACATGTGTGATGCCAATATCATGTGATCTAGATAGCTCTGAGTACAAGTGTAGCACCCTCTACCATAGGTAGGTGCTTAAGGTGTAGTGTTGTAGGTTCTGTCAGTGCAGGTAAATTTAAGCAAGCCCATGCTGCAAGCTAGGCCTGTTTGTTTTTGATCTGGGGGGCAGGGAGTGGTTAGTGTAGCAGTGGGTGTGACCACCTGTGCTCCAGTTCTGAGGCACCTACCCTGCTTCCAGGGAGAATGTTCTGGAAGAGGGGCAGGGCCTAGAACTGGAGTGGCAGGCAGGTCATGTGAGGAGCCCTGACCAATCCCCAACTGGAATTGGCAGGGGGCAGGCCTCCCATATAAGCTGAGGTAACAGGCCACTGGGGGAAGTTGTTGGCTGGGTGAACTGAAGGATGGAGTGCTAAACTGCGTGCAGGAGGAACTTCCCCATCTGGGGGGGGGGGGGGGTGCGACTCAGGCGGAGGAGCTCAGGAGCCTCTCCTTACACGGTCATGGAGAGGTGTCCTGGAGAAGCAGTTGGTCCGCATGGTGCGGGTGAAACCTTCAGGAAGGAATCAGGGCAGGAGTCGGTGAGTGAATCACAGTGGATATCTGGAAGAGGCATGCCAGGGGAGCTGGGTGCAGAGCCAGAGGAGACACTGTGGGGTTTTGTGTAAAATCGTTGCAGCCTGAGGGCACAGGATTTGCAAGTCAGGCTTGCTGGGATCAGTAGTCCCTCATCAAATAATGTGCAGGGGAGAAGAATGGTCTGAAGTAAGGGCCCTTTCACACTGGAGCGGTTTGCAGACGCTATTGCGCTAATAATAGCGCATGTAAACCGACCCGAAACAGCCACTGCTGTCTCTCCAGTGTGAAAGCCCCGAGGGCTTTCACACTGGAGCGGTGCGCTAGCAGGACGGGAAAAAAGTCCTGCTAGCAGCATCTTCGGAGCGGTGAAGGAGCGGAGTATACTCCGTTCCCCCACCGCTCCTGCCCATTGAAATCAATGGGACAGCGCGGCTATACCGCCGGCAAAGCGCCTCTGCAGAGGCACTTTGCGGTAGTTTTTAACTCTTTCTCGGCCGCTAGCGGGGGTAAATACCGACGGTAAAGCGCGGCTTACAATAGCGGCGCTTTACCGCCGATGCCGCCCCAGTGTGAAAGGGGCCTAACGCTGTCAAGATTAGAGTCCACCATTTTTTGTCTTATTCAAGGAAATATAAAGCATAACTATTAGTGACATTTGTTAATGTAAGCTGGATCCTCTATAACATTGCAAATACCAATTTGTTCTATGGGCTTCCCATATCCCTTTCCCCAACCAAGTTTATTCTCCCAAATAAAACAACAAAAACAAAGTAAAAGACTTTTCATTGTCTACCAGTGTGACTTATGGATGTCTGGCAGCAGGGTGAATATATGTGTGGATGTTAGTAACTAGTGGCAACACACCGCTACACAAGTAAATATTCTCTCCAGCATAAAAGACACAACTGAGCATGTGCAGGTTGGCTACCCTCCCTGTGTTAGCTGGCCTTCCCAGGATAGACAGTGCAGGAGGGGAGGATCTGTGCATACAGGATAAAGCAGCCATTTTACACAAAGCAGAGGATTAACCCCTTAAGTTCCACAGTGAGTATAACAAGCATGCTATGCTGCATATACAGACTGATTTTAGTGTTGTGGGTTTAGTAACACTTTAACCACTTACGGACCCGCCCGCCGTCGTTATACGTCAGTACTTTGAAGAGGGATATCGTTGTTATGGCAGCAGCTAGCTATCAGAACCCCGGTATCCTCTTCTTTCAGATAAAAGCGGTCTGCTTTCAGATAAAAGTGGTCTCTGAGGCGGATTCGCCGCAAGATCACTTTTATCGGCGGGAGAGGGCCTCCCTCCTGCCGCCCTCCGCCATTTACCGGAGCCGTCGGTAGCGGCGGAGGCGATCGGGTCCTGTCACGTCTGTGGTATGGAGATGAGTGAGGGGAAGATGGCCTCCACCTGTCTGCATACCACTGCAGGGCAGAAGCTACATCAAAACGTCACTTTCGCCCATAGCTCTTAAAGAGACTTTTTTTTTTTCAAATGACATTTCATTTTTTTATTTTATTGCATTTTAGTGTAAGCATGAGATCTGAGGTCTTTTTGACCCCAGATCTTTAAGAGGTCCTGTCATGCTTTTTTTCTATTACAAGGGATGTTTACATTCCTTGTAATAGGAATAAAAGTGAAACTTTCTTTTTTTTAAAAGAACAGTGTAAAAAGCAAAAAGAAAAGGTAAACTAAATAAGAAAAGAAAATTTTTTTTTTAAACGTGCCCCTTCCCACCGAGCTTGTGTGCAGAAGCGAACGCATATGTGAGCAGCGTGTAGAAGCGAAGGCATATGTGAGCAGCGTGCAGAAGCGAACGCATATGAAAACGATGTTAAAACCACACATTTGAGGTATCGCCGCGATCATTAGAGCGAGAGCAATAATTCTAGCCCTAGATCTCCTCTGTAACTCAAAACATGCAACCTGTAGAATTTTTTAAACATCACCTATGGAGATTTTTAAGGGTAAAAGTTTGTCGCCATTCCACGAGCGGGCACAAATTTGAAGCGTGACATGTTGGGTATCAATTTACTCGGCGTAACATTATCTTTCACAATATACAAAAAAAAAAAATTGGGCTAACTTTACTGTTGTATTTTTTTTCAAAAAAAGTGTGCTTGTAAGACCGCTGTGCAAATACGGTGTGACAGAAAGTAATGCATGACCGCCATTTTATTCTCTAGGGTGTTAGAAAAAAATATATATAATGTTTATGGGTTCTAAATAATTTTCTAGCAAAAAAAACTGTTTTTAACTTATAAACAACAAATCTCAGAAAGAGGCGCGTCCTTAAGTGGAGAAACACTGGCTAGGCACACAGTTAATCGTTGGATCGCCCCTGATGTTATCCCCTTCCCAGTCAGTGTCATTAGTACAGTGACAGTGCATATTTTTAGCACTGATCACTGTATTAGTGTCACTGGTTCCCAAAACATGTCAAAAGTGTCAGTGTCCAAAAGTCCGCCCGCAATACCACAGCCGTTACAAGTAAAAAAAATAAAAGATCCCATAGTTTGTAGACGTTATAACTTTTGGGCAAACCACTCAATATACGCTTATTGGGATTTTGTTACCAAAAACATGTAGCAGAATAAATATTGGCCTAAATTTATGAAGAAATTAGATTTTTAAAAAATTTTTTATTGGATATGTTTTAACCCCAAATCCAATAGTTGTCAAAAGTTTGTAGACTTCACCTCTGTAACATCTCTAAAATTCGCCCCTTTTTAACAAATGAATGCACCAAGCTTCTCATTCACTCCCTTGTTATCTCTCGCCTTCACTAATGTAACTCCCTTCTCAGTGTCCTGCCTCTCCATAGGCTATCCCCTCTTCAGTCTATCATGAATGCTGCGGCCAGACTTATCCACCTTACCAACCGATCTGTGTCTGCCACCCCTTTCCGCCAATCTTTACACTGGCTCCCAATCACCCAGAGAATTAAATTCAAAATACTAACTACAACATGCAAAGGCATGTACAACTCTGCCCCCAGCTACATCACCAATCTTGTCTCCAAATATCACCCAAACTGTCCTCTCCGCTCCTCTCAAGACCTCCTACTCTTAAGCTCCCTTGTCTCCTCCTCTCATGTTTGTCTCCGGGATTTCTCCAGAGCCTCTCCCATCCTCTGGAACTCTCTACCTCAACCTGTCCGGCTATCTCCTACTCTGGCTGCCTTCAAGCAATCCCTGAAAACTCATTTCTTCAGGTAAGCCTATCACGCTTCCAACTAATCTTATACTACTTCCATCAGCTCATTCCCCACAGTTACAACCTTTTGTACCACCTGCCCCACCCTATTAGATTGTAAGCTCTTCTGAGCAGGGCCCTCTTAACCCTCTTGTATTTTATTGTATTGTAACTGTATTGTCACCCTTTTATATTGTAAAGCACTGTATAAACTGTTGGCGCTATATAATTTCTGTATAATAATAATAATAGCAGAAAGGAAAAAATATTGTTTTTTTCAAAATTGTCGGTCTTTTTTTGTTTATAGCACAAAATATAAAAACTGCAGAAGTGATCAAATACCACCAAAAGAAAGCTCTCTTTGTGGGAAAAAAAGACATAAACTTTATTTAGGTACAGTGTCGCACACCCGTGCAACTGTCAGTTAAAAGAATGCAGTGCCGTATCGCAAAAAATGGCCTGGTCAAGAAGGGGGGTGAATTTTCCAGAGGTCAAGTGGTTAATGGACTTTTAAGCTACTTAAGGACTGCACAAGAAATGTTCAAAACTATATATTTATTATATAAACATGATGTAAAATTGACATAATCTTTAAAAACACTATAGTAATTTTAACATCCCCCTTTATCCCTTTATGAGAGATCCCCTTGTACAGCCTTGTCTTATGACATACTGTATATTCAGATCCAGTAATCTGCCTATATTTTCTTCAGTCTTTGCCTTGCTGAAACTGTCACAGGGATCCCATTTCCTCTGTGCGTTTTGCAGGATGTCCTACTTCTTTAGGAGGATCGGGGAGAACAAAATCCCATGTGGATTCATAAGGCAAAAAAAATAAATAAATTAGAAACAGTACATAATATTTTATCTTATAACTTCCACAATACATCTTGCAGTAACAAATTAGAAGCATTCACTGAGCTTACGATTAAAATCCCAAATAGGACAAAGTTGCACCATGGATCACCCAAGTGCAGTATTCAGAGAATGACTAGAGGAGGGATAAATAACCTTAGATCAGACTGAAATACTAAATTTACACAAGTAGGGTACAATTGTACTTTATGTGCACTATAATCTACACAATACATATGTTGGGGTCAATGGACACATTCACAGCTATTTCCTGGACAGAAATGCTGGCTCAAAAATGCCAGTCATGACTGACACCAATACTAAGGGCTAATATTGCAGTCACTGACACCAATGCTGGGGGTTAATAATGCAGTCTCAACACCAATGCTGGGGGTTATTATTGCAGTCACTGACACCAATGCAGGGTGTTATTGTTGGTGGCTAATAGTGCAGTCACTGACACCAATGCTGGGGGGTTAATATTGTACTCTTGACACCAATGCAGGGGGTCATTATTGCAGTCACTGACGCCAATGCCGGGGGGGGGGGGGGTTATTATTTCAGTCACTGACACCAATGCCGGGGGTTATCATTGCAGTCACTGACACCAATGCCGGGGGTTATTATTGCAGTCACTGACACCAATGCCGGGGGTTATTATTTCAGTCACTGACACCAATGCCGGGGGTTATTATTGCAGTCACTGACAACAATGCAGTGGGTTATTATTGCAGTCACCAACAATGCTAGGTGTTATTATTGCGGTCACTGACACCAATGGCGGGGGGGTTATTATTTCAGACACTGACACCAATGCCGGGGGTTGTTATTGCAGTCACTGACACCAATGCCGGTGGGGTTATTATTTCAGTCACTGACACCAATGCCAGGGGTTATTATTGCAGTCACTGACACCAATGCCGGGGGTTATTATTTCAGTCACTGACACCAATGCTGGGGGTTATTATTGCAGTCACTGACAACAATGCAGTGGGTTATTATTGCAGTCACTGACACCAATGCAGGGGGTTATTATTTCAGTCACTGACACCAATGCTGGGGGTTATTATTGCAGTCACTGACAACAATGCAGTGGGTTATTATTGCAGTCACTGACACCAATGCAGGGGGTTATTATTGCAGTCACTGACACAAATGCCGGGGGTTATTATTGCAGTCACTGACAACAATGCTGGGGGTTATTATTGCAGTCACTGACACCAATGCCGGGGGTTATTATTGCAGTCACTGACACCAATGCCGGGGGGTTATTATTTCAGTCACTGACACCAATGCTGGGGGTTATTATCGCAGTCACTGACAACAATGCAGTGGGTTATTATTGCAGTCACTGACAACAATGCAGTGGGTTATTATTGCAGTCACCAACAATGCCAGGTGTTATTATTGAGGTCACTGACACCAATGCCGGGGGGGTTATTATTTCAGTCACTGACACCAATGCCAGGGGTTATTATTGCGGTCACTGACACCAATGACGAAGGGGTTATTATTTCAGTCACTGACACCAATGCCGGGGGGTTATTATTGCAGTCACTGACAACAATGCAGTGGGGTATTATTGCAGTCACTGACACCAATGCAGGGGGTTATTATTGCAGTCACCAACAATGTCAGGGGTTATTATTGTGGTCACTGACACCAATGCCAGGGGTTATTATTGCAGTCACTGACACCAATGCTGGGGGTTATTATTGCAGTCACTGACACCAATGCGGGGGGTTATTATTGCAGTCACTGACACCAATGCTGGGGGTTATTATTGCAGTCACTGACACCAATGCGGGGGGTTATTACAGCATGAATAGAGAAGTCTCCACTGCAGGATATCATATGCAGGCAGTCGCAGCACCTACAACTGTCTGAATACCTGATCAAAGGTTGCATGTGATAGGATGCTGTCACTGTTCATCCGATAACTTTCCAAGTTGATTTTTGTTGTGCTTGCAGGGCCACCCACAGTTAAAATTTCAGACGGTTCAGCAGGAATTGGTTGAAATCCAAGCTGTCTATGGCCAGCCTAATGTAATAGATTCAGTGTTCCCCGTAAAGCACAGATGCTACATAAATGAATTATTATCTGGCTTTAAACGAATAAGAAAGGGTTAACTCTTCTCAGTTCTGCTGATTCCTATCTATGTATAGTGCCATCAGTTCCTTGTCAATTCCCCTTTGGCTTTGAATGAGAGAAGGGTTGTAAAGTGAGTAATTTTGCCCCCTGGCTTCCTGTACAGTGGCTGGAAATCCATTAATAACATTGGAAATACAATGACCTTGAGGGTCCTTTAGTCTGATAACACTGAGCTAATCAGATGAAATCAATTATGCCGCGTACACACGGTCCTACTTTTCGTCTACAAAAGTCCAACAGACGCTGATGGACTAAAGCTGGCTGGTAATCCGATCGTGTGTGGGCTTCTCCGGACTTTCAACTGACTTTTTTAGCCTCAAATCCGACGTACTTTAGATTTGAAACATGTTTTAAAACTTTACTTCGTAACTACGACGGACCCCGAAATCCGCTCGTCTGTGTGCTAGTCCGACGGACAAAAACCCACGCTAGGGCACCTATTGGCTACTGGCTATGAACTTCCTTATTTTAGTCCGGTGTACGTCATCACGTACGAATCCGTTAGACTTTTGTGTGGTCGTGTGTAGGCAAGTCCGTTCGTTAGAAAGTAGGCCGCAAGTCCGCCGCAAGTCCACCGAAAGTCTGCCGGAAGTCTGTCGGACAGGCTGTCCGACTTTTGTAGACGAAAAGTACGACCGTGTGTACGCGGCATTAGCAGCTAGCCCCTGCTGGGAGCATTTTACTGCAGTCTCCGATGACTGTGGCTCCCGAAACCCCCAGCAGAGGAGTGAACCAATGAAAGCTAATTGCATTATATATATACTGTATATATATATAATGTATATATATATATATATATATATATACACACAGTATCTCACAAAAGTGAGTACACCCCTCACATGTTTTGTAAATATTGTATTATCTCTTTTCATGTGACGACACTGAAGAAATGACACTTTGCTACAATGTAAAGTAGTGAGTGTACAGCTTGTATAACAGTGTAAATTTTCCGTCCCCTCAAAAAACTCAACACACAGCCATTAATGTCTAAACCGCTGGCAACAAAAGTGAGTACACCCCTAAGTGAAAATGTCCAAATTGGGCCCAATTAACCATTTTCCCTCCCGGTGTCATGTTACTCATTGGTGTTACAACGTCTTAGGTGTGAATGGGGAGCAGGTGTGTTAAATTTGGTGACATCGCTCTCACTCTTTCATACTGGTAACATGACACCTCATGGCAAAGAACTCTCTGAGAAGCTGAATAAAAGAATTGTTGCTCTACATCAGCGGTTCTCAACCTGGGGGTCGCGACCCCCTGGGGGGTCGATTGCCCATTCTCCAGGGGGTCGCGAATGCTGGCCGAGATGCTGGCCGAGACGGACCCGAAGTTACTGCCTGAGTCCGTCCGTCTCGGCCAGCGAGATGTCACTTCCTGGAGAGGAGGGACTGCACGGAAGTGACGTTCCGTCGCCGCCATCTTGGTACTCTCGTCCGCAGTAAGGCTTAGAAGTCGGCAAGCGGACATCTTTGTACACCCACCGAAATCCGCTTGCTGCGGACGAGTGTACCAAGAGGGAGGCAACGAAACATGACTTGCTGAAGAAGAACACCTGTGACTTCTGGTAAGTCAGACACAGGAAAAGCTGACAAGACAACATTTTTTTTATTATGGTCCTATATATATATATATATATATATATATATATATATATATATATATATATATATATATATATGTCCCAGTTAGTTCCTCAAAAGTAGTTATTCCGTGCCAGTGCTAGATACATGTTTGGAAGCTATACACTTTGTGTATCTAGCACTGGCACGGAATAACAACTTTTGAGGAATCAACCGCAACGTTTATATATAAATCAGTGGTGGGGGCGCAAACAAACTTAAACAATCAGAAAAAACCCCCCATTAAAACGCTGCAACTGTGCCATCAAATGCAGCCACTGTGCCAGCAAACACTACCACTGTGCCATCAAACGCAGGAACTGTGCCCTTTAATTGTTGCCACTGTACCAAACGCAGCCACTGTGCCCATCAATTGTCGCCACTGTGCCAGCAAACGTCGCCACTGTGCCAGCAAACGTCGCCACTGTGCCATCAAACGCAGCCACTGTGCCATCAGACGCAGCCACTGTGCCATCAGACGCAGCCACTGTGCCCTTTAATTGTTGCCACTGTACCAAACGCAGCCACTGTGCCCATCAATTGTCGCCACTGTGCCAGCAAACGTCGCCACTGTGCCATCAAATGCAGCCACTGTGCCATCAAACGCAGCCACTGTGCCCTTTAATTGTTGCCACTGTACCAAACGCAGCCACTGTGTCCATCAATTGTCGCCACTGTGCCAGCAAACATCGCCACTGTGCCATCAAACGCAGCCACTGTGCCATCAGACGCAGCCACTGTGCCCTTTAATTGTTGCCACTGTACCAAACGCAGCCACTGTGCCCATCAATTGTCGCCATTGTGCCAGCAAACGTCGCCACTGTGCAGCCACTGTGCCCATCAATTGTCGCCACTGTGCCATCAAATGCAGCCACTGTGCCCATCAATTGTCGCCACTGTGCCAGCAAACGTCGCCACTGTGCCAGCAAACGTCGCCACTGTGCCATCAAACGCAGCCACTGTGCCATCAGACGCAGCCACTGTGCCATCAAACGCAGCCACTGTGCCCTTTAATTGTTGCCACTGTACCAAATGCAGCCACTGTGTCCATCAATTGTCGCCACTGTGCCAGCAAACGTCGCCACTGTGCCATCAAACGCAGCCACTGTGCCATCAGACGCAGCCACTGTGCCCTTTAATTGTTGCCACTGTACCAAACGCAGCCACTGTGCCCATCAATTGTCGCCATTGTGCCAGCAAACGTCGCCACTGTGCAGCCACTGTGCCCATCAATTGTCGCCACTGTGCCATCAAATGCAGCCACTGTGCCCATCAATTGTCGCCACTGTGCCAGCAAACGCCGCCACTGTGCCATCAAATGCAGCCACTGTGCCCATCAATTGTCGCCACTGTGCCAGCAAACGCCGCCACTGTGCCATCAAATGCAGCCACTGTGCCCATCAATTGTCGCCACTGTGCCAGCAAACGCTGCCACTGTGCCATCAAACGCAGGAACTGTGCCCTTTAATTGTTGCCACTGTGCCAAACGCAGCCACTGTGCCCATTAATTGTCGCCACTGTGCCAGCAAACGTCGCCACTGTGCCCATCAATTGTCGCCACTGTGCCATCAAACACAGCCACTGTGCCCAACAATTGTCGCCACTGTGCCAGCAAATGCCACCACTGTGCCATCAAATGCAGCCACTGTGCCCATCAATTGTCGCCAATGTGCCAGCAAACGCCGCCACTGTGCCATCAAATGCAGCCACTGTGCCCATCAATTGTCGCCACTGTGCCAGCAAACGCTGCCACTGTGCCATCAAACGCAGGAACTGTGCCCTTTAATTGTTGCCACTGTGCCAAACGCAGCCACTGTGCCCATTAATTGTCGCCACTGTGCCAGCAAACGTTGCCACTGTGCCCATCAATTGTCGCCACTGTGCCATCAAACACAGCCACTGTGCCCAACAATTGTCGCCACTGTGCCAGCAAATGCCACCACTGTGCCATCAAACGCAGCCACTGTGCCCTTTAATTGTTACCACTGTGCCAAGGGCAGCCACTGTGCCCATCAATTGTCGCCACTGTGCCAGCAAACGTCGCCACTGTGCCAGCAAACGTTGCCACTGTGCCATCAAACGCAGCCACTGTGCCATCAAATGCAGCCACTGTTCCCTTTAATTGTTGCCACTGTGCCAAACGCAGCCACTGTGCCCATAAATTGTCACCACTGTGCCAGCAAACGTCGCCACCTGTGCCATCAAACGCAGCCACTGTGCCCTTTAATTGTTACCACTGTGCCAAACGCAGCCACTGTGCCAGCAAACGTCCCACTGTGCAGCCACTGTGCCCATCAATTGTTGCCACTGTGCCAGCAAACGCCGCCACTGTGCCAGCAAACGCGACCAGCAAAAATAATTTTACTGTTAGGGGTCCCCACAACTTGGGAAATTTTATCAAGGGGTCACGGCACTAGGAAGGTTGAGAACCACTGCTCTACATAAAGATGGCCTAGGCTATAAAAAGATTGCCAAGACCCTGAAACTGAGCTGCAACATGGTGGCCAAGACTATACAGCGGTTTAACAGGACAGGTTCCACTCAGAACAGGCCTCACCATTGTCGACCAAAGAAGTTAAGTGCACATGCTCAGCGTCATATCCAGAGGTTGTCTTTGGGCAACCAAGTGAGGAGTACAAAGACAAGTGTGTCTTGTGTACAGTTAAGCATGGTGGTGGGAGTATCATGGTCTGGGGCTGCATGAGTGCTGCCGGAACTGGGGAGCTACAGTTCATTGAGGGAACCATGAATGCCAACATGTACTGTGACATACTGAAGCAGAGCATGATCCACTCCCTTCGGAGACTGGGCCACAGGGCAGTATTCCAACATGATAACAACCCCAAACACACCTCCAAGACGACCACTGCCTTGCTAAAGAAGCTGAGGGTAAAGGTGATGGACTGGCCAAGCATGTCTCCAGACCTAAACCCTATTGAGCATCTGTGGGGCATCCTCAAATGGAAGGTGAAGGAATGCAAGGTCTCTAACATTCACCAGCTCCTTGATGCCGTCATGGAGGGGTGGAAGAGGGCTCCAGTGACAATGTCGGTTAATTGCCAGTACTCTTCATTTCACAGTGAAGAACCTGGTCTTCATTTCCTGCTCGTCAGCTAGCCCTGCTGGCTATTTAAACTGCCTGGATCAGATCTCCTGTGCCTTCGCCTGGTCAACATATCCGGATATTCTCTGTTGTGTGTCAGATCACCTTGAGGCTAGGTGACAGATGCACTGTGTAGGAGTCAGAAGTGCACCGCTAGGTAGTGGACCCTAGGACTGACTGCTGCGGATTGAACCCTGGGAGGTTCAGGAAGCAGGTCTACTGGATCACTGACACAGATCCCACTGGAAGCTAGAGCATAGATTCCCCAGGGCGCGGAGTCTAAGAGCCAGCAGGTGTTCACCAGAGCCTCTAGTGGTGAGGGTGGACTGCGCTGCAGTCTGGCTCCAGGTCGCGGCCCCCAGGGTCTCACAGCTCACGCTCATGGTAGACTACAGGAGAAGAGGAAGGAGGCAGCAGGCTGGAACAACATGGAAAGTAAGGGACAAGCTAAGGTCGGGGCCACAAGCAGACAAGGACAACAGAGTTCACGCCAAGGTTCAGGGTCACAGGCAAACAGGGATGGTCAGGGACACGCCAAAGGTCAGGGTCACGAGCAGACAGGAATAGTTAAGAACAGGCCAAAGTCGGTAACTGGAATCAGACGTAGGAAACACAGCAAGTACACACGAAAGCTAACACACAATGGTTGATCAGCACTGCTGGCTTGCAGTGCACAGGTTAATATAGGGTTCCCTGATAGGACCTGGGGTGGAGCCATGCTAGAGGAGAGTTTACAAAACCAGTCAGGTGAGGGTCAGCTGGTCTCTAGAGATGAACACATGGAGACAGGTAAGCTGACAGACAACTCTATTGCATAACCATGACATTGTGTTTTCCTGTTAAAGACTTTTGCCTAGCTAACTTCCCTTCTGGTTCTTGATCCTGTTTACTGCCTCTACTACGCTGATCTCTGGATTCCTGTTTCACTGGCTTGTTCCAACTACCCGCTCTGGTTACTGAACCCTGGCTATGTTTTGACTATGTTTGCTCTGCTTATACCATTTTACCATTTTATTAAAATGTGTGATTTTTACTGCACTTCTGTCTCAGTCTGATTCATGGTTCCTGACAGTAGGCGAAGGCCATGAATTCAGAAGATGCAGTCAATCCACTTATTGGTAATATTTTTTCCAGATTGGATGAGCAGTGGATCAGTTTGCCATAGAGTTACAGATGATTTGCACTGCTCACCTGGATCCTCCCACTGAGGCTGTTCTGGTACAGCCTGTGTTGCAGTCCATCCCTGCTGCTGATCCAGTCTCTGTGCAGGCACTCGCCTCGAATAATCCCTCTATAAGAGGTATGTCTGGTTCCGCTCCACTTCTCCAGCGATTTGGGGGCGATTCAGATCAATGCAGAGGGTTTCTCAACCAGATTGGGATATACTTTGAAATTCTGCCCCAGGTATTTCATACGGATAGAAGCAAAGTAGGCTTTGTGATTTCTTTGCTTTCTGAGAGAGTCTTGGCCTGGGCAAACCCTCTATGGGAGAAGCAAAACCCTGTCGTCCTGAGCTACCCAGAGTTAGGACTTCCTTTAAAAGGGTATTTGAGGTTCCCGCACGCTCCACTTCTGCTGCCAAGAGCCTCATGTTCATCAAACAGAGTACGATAACTGTTGCAGTTTACACCACTGAATTCCGTACTCTGGCAGCAGAGGTTGCTGCTTTTTCTCATGGTCTCTCGCATACATCAAAGATGAGATAGCAGCCCGAGACATACAAACTGAGCTGGAGAAATTGATCACATTTGCCATTCTCATTGACTCCTGACTGAGAGAGAGACCTTCCTTTAAGGAGCGCTTGTGGAAGCCTCCTGTACGTTTGGCTCCGAGCTTTGCAGTCCCACCCTTGCCTCCCTCACCTCCCATGCCTCCTGGTACTGAGTCTGCCAGTGAAGTAGAACCCATGCAGTTGGGCTTCCCATGTCTCTCTATGGAGGAGAGGACCTTTAGGAAGAGGGAGAGATTGTGCCTTTATTGTGGCCAGACAGGCCACTTCCTGAAGTCTTGTCCTACCCGTCCGGGAAACGCTTGCACCTGAGGTCCTGTAGGGGACAGACCTTAGGTGGCGTTGTTACGTCCCCAGTTATGCAGAAGGATAAGTCCCTGGTTCCGGTTGCCCTTTCTTGGTCTGAGTCGTCCAGTGAGATACAGGCTCTAATCGACTCTGGGGCTGCAGGCCTGTTCATAGATGGTGCCTTTGTGTCTAAGCACTCAATTCTGTTGCAGCTTCGTGCCACTGCACTTGCCATTGAGGCTATTGATTGGAGACCTCTACAGCCTGCCCAGGTGACTCATGCTCCATTGACCATGGCCGTAGGGGCTCTACACCATGAGATAATCCAATTCCAAGTCATTTCCTCACCCCATTTCCCAGTGGTTATTAGTTATCCTTGGTTACAGAGACACAAACCCTCTTTTGATTGGCTTCCTGCTGAGGTTCTTTCCTGCTCGCCACAATGCAGGAAGACATGTTTTCAGAAAGTGGCTAAGGTCTTGTGCACCTCTTCACTCTCCTCCCTGTCGGAGGAGTACTGCGAACTTACCGACGTCTTTGACAAAAGTCAAGCTGGTAGTTTGCCTCCACACTGGTCATATGATTGCGCATCTGACCTTCAACCTAGTGCCATACCCCCTTGTGGCTGGGTTTACCCTTTGTCTGTCTCGGAGGACAAAGCCATGCAGGAGTATGTTGCTGACGCACTCTCGAGGATTCATCTGTAAATCCTTGTCTCCTGCTGGTGCTGGTTTCTTCTTTGTGAAAAAAAAGAGCAGTGAACTAAAACCTTGTATTGATTATGGGGGTCTCAATCGTTTCATGATTAAGAATGCTTATCCGATTCCGTTGACTACTGAGTTATTTGACCGCCTCAAGGGAGCAACGGTTTTCACAAAGCTTGATTTGAGAGGGGCATACAATCTCGTGAGGATCAAGGAGGGCGACGAATGGAAAACTGCATTTAATACCAGAATAGGCCATTGCGAATACCTTGTAATGAAGTTTGGTCTTTGCAACGCCCCGGCAGTTTTCCAGGAATTTATCAACGATGTCCTGCGAGATTTGTTGCAGCTATGTGTGGTGGTTTATCTTGACGATATCCTCATATTTTCCTGTCTGCCGTGTGCTTCAGAGGCTGAGAGATAATAACCTGTATTGTAAATTGGAGAACTGCGAGTTTCATTGTGTACAGGTTAAATTTCTGGGTTATGTCATTTCCACTGCTGGTTTTTCGATGGACCCAGAGAAACTTTCGGCAGTTCTACAGTGTCCCGAACCCATGGGTTTACGTCCATTGCAAGGTTTTCTTGGCTTTGCCAATTATCGGAAGTTTATTCGTAGCTTCTCATCTCTAGTCAAACCCCTGACTGATATGACCAAAAAGGACGGTAACCCACAGAATTGGTCTCTGGATTCCATTAATGCCTTTGAGAGTCTCAAGGCTGCCTTTGTTTCTGCTCCTGTGTTGGTACATCCTGATCTTACGGTACCTTTCATCCTTGAGGTTGATGCATCCAAGACTGGACTTGGTGCCCTACTGTTTCAACATCCTACCTCTGAGAGCGCTATGCATCCTGTGGCTACTTTCCCAAGAAATCGTCTCCTGCAGAATGCAATTATAAGATTGGGGACAGAGAGTTGTTAGCAATCATTTTAGCCCTTAAAGAATGGAGTCATCTTCTCGAAGGTACCACTGTGCTGGTTCTTATTCTGACTGACCATAAGAATCTCACATTTTTGTCTGAGGCTTTAGGCCTCTCTCCCGGAAGGGCGCGATGGGCTCTCTTCTTGTTAAGCTTCAATTACATAGTCTCATTCTTACCTGGTACTAAGAATGTAAGGGCTGATGCATTGTCGCAAGAGTTTTTCTCCTCTTCCAAGATGGAGTCGGTCCCTGTGATACCTCCTGATCGTATTCTGGCTACGGTTCGTACCAGTCTCACTTCACCTTTGGGTGACAGAATTCTTGCTGCTCAGATCCATTCTCCTCCTGAGAAACCTTGTGACCGCTGCTTTGTCCCTCAGAGTCTCTGCACTGCTGTGCTCCAGGCTTACCATTCTCCCAAGGCTGCTGGCCACCCAGGGAAGAATCAACTAATTTGGGCTATTTCCCAACAATTCTGGTGGCCTAGTCTACACACTGATGTAGCCACCTTCGTAGCTGCTTGTTCCGTGTGTGCTCAGAGTAAGACACCACAACATCTTCCAGTGGGCCCCCTACAACCCATACCCAATTGAGAGAGGCCTTGGACCCACCTGTCTATGGATTTTATTATGGAGTTACCCAACTCTCAGGGCAACACAGTTATCCTTATGGTGGCTGACCGGTTCTTGAAAATGTCTCATTGTATTCCACTTAATTTGCCCACATCCAAAGAACTGGCTTCCATTTTTGCTCGGGAGATCTTTCGCTTACATGGGCTACCCAAAGCTATCATCTCGGACAGGGGTAGCCAGCTTGTGTCCAGGTTTTGGTGAGCCTTTTGTGCACAGTTGGGAATTCAGCTTTCCTTCTCCTCTGCGTATCACCTGCAGTCCAATGGGGCCGCAGAATGAGCCAACCGGTCCTTGGAGCAGTTTTTAACATTGCTACATTTCTGAATACCATAACAACAGGTCAGACTTCTTGCCTTGGGCGGAGTTTTCTCACAATAGTGCCATCAATATCGCTTCCCGATTGTGTCCATTCATGGCCAATTATGGTTTTCAATCGTCCATGTTGCCTAAGCATCTCCGTGGTCTTCCTTCCACTTGGGTACAGGTCCAAGAGTCCTTGCGACATGCCAGTGATAGGTACAGACTCCATACTGACCGCGGACGCCTACCTGCGCCTTCCTACCAAGTTGGGGGCAGGGTCTGGCTGTCATCTCACAACCTCCGACTCTGTGCCCCCTCACTAAAACTGGCATATTTTGGTTTATTGGGTCTTTATGTATTCTTCGTAGGATCAACCCAGTGGCTTACGCTTTAGACCTTCCTTCTAATATGCGTATTTCAAATGTATTTCATGTCTCCTTATTAAAACCTTCGGTATGCAATCGCTTCACCACCTCGGTACCATGTCCTCACCCAGTTCAGGTTGAGAACCATGAGGAGTATGAAATACATTCTATCATTGATTCCCGTAGCTTCCGTGGGTACATACAGTACCTGGTTCATTGGAAAGGGTATGGTCCGGAGGAACGCTCTTTTGTCTCATTCTCGGACGTACATGCTCCTGCCCTCCTCTGTGCTTTCTATAGACGTTTTCCCCTCAAACCTGGTGGTCCTCCAAGGGGGAGGGGTCCTTCCTTGGGTTCAGTCCTTCCTTTTCAGAGCTCTGTGCTCAGCTGTCAGTTAATTGCAAATAATCTTCATTCCACAGTGACTCATCTGATCTTCATTTCCTGCTCGTCAGCTAGCCATGCTGGTTATTTAAACTTCCTGGATCAGATCTCCTGTGCCTTCGCCTGGTCAACATATCCGGATACTCTCTGCTGTGTTTTCCTGTTAAAGACTTTTGCCTGGCTGACTTTCGTTCTGGTTCCTGATCCTGTTTACTGCCTCTACTACACTGATCTCTGGATTCCTGTTTCACCGGCTTGTTCCGACTACCCGCTCTGGTTACTGAACCCTGGCTATGTTTTTACTACGTTTGCTCTGTTTATACCATTTTATTAAAAAGTGTGATTTATTAAAATTTATTAAAAAGTGTGTCTCAGTCTGATTCATGGTTCCTGACAGGCAATCTGTGAAGCTCTGGTGGCGTTTAAATTATGCTCAATTGGTACTGAGAGGCCCAAAGTGTGCCAAGAAAATATCCCCCACACCATTACACCACCACCACCAACCTGAACAAGGCAGGATGGATCCATGCTTTCATGTTGTTTACAGCAAATTCTAAACCCTACCATCTGAATGTCGCAGCTGATATCGAGACCCATCAAACCAGGCAACGTTTTTCCAATCTTCTATTGTCCAATTTTGGTGAGCCTGTGCGAACTGTAGCCTTAGTTTCCTGTTCTTAGCTAACAGGAGTGGCACACGGTGTGGTCTTCTGATGCTGTAGCCCATCTGCTTCAAGGTTCGATGTCTTGTGTGTTCAGAGATTGTATTCTGCATACCTTGGTTGTAATGAGTGGTAATTTGAGTTACTGTTGCCTTTCTATCATCTAGAACCTGTCTGTCCATTCTCCTCTGACATCAACAAGGCATTTTCATCCACAAAACTGCCGCTCACTGGATATTTTCTCTTTTTCCGACCATTCTCTGTAAACCCTAGAGATGGTTGTTTGTGAAAATCAAAGTAGATCAGCAGTTTTTGAAATACTCAGACGAGCCCATCTGGCACCAACAACCATGCCATGTTCAAAGTCACTTAAATCCCCATTCTGAGGCTCGGTTTGAACTTCAGCAAGTCCTCTTCACCATGACTAGATGCCTAAATACATTGAGTTGCTGGTTGCTGCCATGTGATTGGCTGACTAGCAATTTGTTTACCAAGCAATTGAACAGGTGTACCTAATAAAGTAGCTGGTGAGTGTATATACAGTATATATATATATATATATATATATATATATACAGGGCTTTTGTTCAGCGGGAAAGCGGGGGAATGCAGTTCCGGCACCTCCAGCACTGAATGTATGTAATAGCAAGGGGTGTGGGGTGTGCTGGAGGGTCTATTGATGTTGGCTGCTAGGGGATCTATTGTCACTGGTGGGGATCTGGTTTTGTGTGAGGGTCTATTGTTGCTGATGGGGAATCTATTGTTGCTGGGGGGGTCTTATGTTGCTGAAAGGGATCTACTGTTGAGGGAGAGGTCTATTTTTACTGGCTGCTGGAGGATCTATTGATGCTGGCTGCTGGGAGATCTGTTGTTGCTGCTGGGAAATGTCTAATGTTGCTTGGGTGGATATTTTGTTACTGGGTGTGATATTTTGTTGTGGGTAGTTCACTGTTGCTGCAGGGAATCTAATTGATGTTGGGGTGGAGTGCATTGTTGCTGGGGGAGTCTATTGTTGCTGACTGCAGGGGATCTATTTTACTGCTTTTCTTTTTATCATCAAGAGGTTCCAATGATTTAGCACCACAAAACGATACTTGGTTCTGTATTCTATAAAAGTACTGGTAGGGGGTGGAATCAAGGGACGGTGGTCAGAGGTGGGTAGGGGGCTAGAGACAAGGGGTGACTCAGATGGGGGGAGTTCCTGCACCTATTCTCTGAGAAAAAAAGCCCTGTATATATATATATATATATATATATACACACACACACACACTATATTTTCAAAAGTATTGGGACACCTGTCTTTACACCCACATGAACTTTAATGGCATCTCAGTCTAAGTCCGTAAGGTACAATATTGAGTTGGCCCACCCTTTGCAGCTATAACAGTTTCAACTCTTCTGGAAAGGCTATCCACAAGGTTTAGGAGTGTGTCCATGAGAATGTTTGACCATTCTTCCAGAAGCGCATTCCACCCCAAACTTGCTCATCCATGTCTTTATGGACCTTGCTTTGTGCACTGGTGCGCAGTCATGTTGGAACAGGAAGGGGCCATCCTCAAACTGTTCCCACAAAGTTGGGAGCATGAAATTGTCCAAAATGTCTTGGTATGCTGACGCCTTAAGAATTCCCTTCACTGGAACTAAGGGGCCAAGCCCAATCCCTGAAAAACAACCCCACACCATAATCCCCCCTCCACCAAATGATTTTGACCAGTGCACAAGTCAAGGTCAATAAAGACATGGATGAGGAAGTTTAGGGTGGAGGAACTTGACTGACCTGCACAGAGTCCTGACTTCAACCCCATAGAACACCTTTGAGATGACTTAGAGAGGATACTGCGAGCCAGGCCTTCTCGTATAACATCAGTGCCTGCCCTCACAAATGCGCTTCTAGAAGAATGGCCAACCATTTTTTATTTGTTTTTTTACATTTCTCAGCCCTAATGAGGGGAGGAGTTTTAAAAGCCCGAAACATGTTAGCTTTATACTTCTGTATTATGTTAAATAAAACCCTCTTCTGGGCTCATTCAACTGTTGTGGTGCTTTCATCTTTCCAATACCCTACAGACTTCTGAATGAACCCTTTGTGATACCCCTGTCGATGGAGAGCTGCCTCCAAAAGGTTTTACATTTTGGACCACGGGCTCTCATCCAGGCTGGAATCCAGCTCTCCTGCAATACACATCTACTATGGATCTAATGTTCTGACATGATTTTTTTTCTAAAGGTTAAAAGGTGTTCATGTGCGCCATCTGAATTGCCAGGCTTCGCAAAAGGTTTACTTTAAGACATGCTTCTGGTCCAGTCACACTCTGACCCTCTAATCATGCATCCTTTATAATAGACATTCTGTGTGGTCACATGATGGCCGGTTCTGCAGGGACCAGACAAATTTTGATCCATGTATGGGCTAGCTGGTTGTACACAGGTTGATTTTTTGATCAACTTGTATACAACCAGCCTGGCAGATTTTTCCCAAAGGATCAGGGAAGGCTCCCTGCCAGCAGAATACAATAGCTCAGTGGGTAGGATTCTGGTTGAACCAAAAAAATGAATCATGTATGACCTGCCTTTGGTTGTGTGATGACGCTGAACCCAGAGGATATGTCAATGGCAGCCTGGGTTTTCAGAAAGGTTTAGAACTGGCTGTCATTCAACCTAAAGGTAAGGTATTTGCAAGAAATACTATGACATATTTCTTGCATAATCTACTAATTACATTACCCGCCATGTACAGGACATAAAGAAAAGATATGTTTGAAGTCCAGCCTGGGTGAAGGAATGAGTGTAGCCACTCTAGGACAAGAAGTTTGTTATGCACATGATTACAAGATGAAAATAAAGGGATAAGAAAAAAAGATAATTAAAATAGTTACATTATCCTAGAATTGGTAAGCTGCAATATACAGTCACTGGCCACTTTATTAGGGAAAACCTGTTCAATCGCTTGGTAACACAAATTGCTAATCAGCCAATCACATGGTAGCAATTCAATGCATTTAAGCATCTAGACGTGGTGAAGACAACCTGCTGAAGTTCAAACCAAACATCAGAATGGGGAAGAAAGAGGATTTAAGTGACTTTGAACGTGGCATGGTTGTTGGTGCCAGGCAGGCTGGTCTGAGTATTTTAAAAACTGCTGATCTACTGGGATTTTAAAACACACCCATCAACAAATACTATTTAGCAGCTCTCCTTTCCCATGCCCACAACTGGATCACTTCAGACGATACAAATTCCTCTGTTGTTCTAGAAGCCGCTTATCTTGTGTCCTATTAATCATTAAAGAATGCATTATATCAGGGTCTTCGGGGCCCAATTCCTCTCACACTCTCCATGACGGCGGTGATACAGGCATGGCACTTACAAGTTTGTGGGCGTCATGAGGATCCCAACAGATGGTCCCCTGTCACTCCCTTATGGCACAATTCTTGTTTGCCAGAAATTCAATCTATCCCAGACCCAGAGATATGGGCAATGAAGGGTATTAAAAATATTGCCAATATCTGTGAGGGGGAAACTTTATTAGCCTTTGACACCTTAAAACAAAGGCACAATTTATCAAATAGATATTTTTTTAGATTTCTTCAACTCAGGCATGCTTTTTCTACTCAATTTGGTTCGCAGCCCTTAACCATCCTTCAATCTAACATGGAATCTCTATTACTAGATGACCAGCTGGACATGCCCCTATCAAATATCTATAAGACACTTCTTCCATCAGTCCATTTTGGTCTGGAGGGTTTATGCGCTACATGGCAGGAAGATTATCAAGAACTGGACACGGAGGACTGGGAGGATGTCTGGGAGTACCCCTTTTTACAATTGATTGTAGTTCGAGACCGCCTTATTCAGTATAGGTTGCTCCATCGCATTTATTTAACTCCCCTTAAATTGAGTAAAATCTATTCCTGGGCCTCTGGCCAATGTTGAAAGTGTGGCAACAATGATGCTGACTTCTGTCATATGCTATGGTCCTGCCCCAATTTGCAATCTTTCTGGGGTACAGTTATTCAGTTCATAACTTCTTTAACCACTATCACAATCCCCCAAACAGTCTTGGTCTGTTTACTGGGCTTGGTGGTTCCCTTGGCACACCGCAGGGCAACCAGAACCCTACTAGGGTTATTATTGTTCTATGCTCGAAAAGCAATTATTTTAAAGCGGAAACAACCTGTGGAACTCTCCTTAAGTTTTTGGAAGTCCTTATTTAATGCAGCTGTACCTCTATACAAAGCAACTTACCTTTCCCGTGGATGCCCGAGTAAATTTGCCAAAATTTGGAACATATGGCTAGAATCTTCAACCACAAATGCTGAACAATGATGCATGGTTGGGTGGAAGGTGACTTACATACCTCTATAAATCAGACATTCAGATAATTATCTTTTATTAAAGGAGAAGTCCAGCCTGAGATTTTTAGGCTGGGCTTCTTCTCTGGGTCACAGGAGTGCAGTTCGTTTTGCACTCCTGTGATCGGTTTCCAACAGAGAGCGGTGTGAAGTCCGCTCTCCTCTGACGTTACTGCCATCAGTCGAGGCAGCGCATCATCCCGACTTCCCATGTCTGGATCCGTCAGCTGCCTTGATTGATGGCAATCTCAGCGAGCCACTAAGACGGCCACTCCCCACCCCTCCACAGCTCAGCACTCCAATGAGCGTGGAAGAGCATTGCTCTGCTCTGTGGCTTGGTTCTCAGTGCAGAGACGGCGGGGGACAGATGCAGCATCGGTCTGATGCTGCATCCACCTAGGTAAGTATAATGCCCCGTACACACGATCGGAATTTCCATCAGAAAAAACTTGGATGGTTTTTCCGACGGAATTCCGCTCAAGCTTGCCTTGCATACACACGAAGTTCAATGCTTCCGAGCACGCGTTGAATTGTTTCCGAGCATGCGTGATTTTTTGCACGTTCGAATTGCATACAAACGCGTTTTCGGATAGGAACTTTTCCCGACCGAAAATAGAGAACCTGCTCTCAATCTTTTACTGGCTGGAATTTTCCACCAACAAATGTTTGTTATTGGACTTTCCGATCGTGTGTACACAAGTCCGTCGGACAAAAGTCCAAAGTATAAAACACGCATGCTCGAAAGCAGAAGTGGTCGGTCTTGTAAACTAGTGTTCGTAATAGAGAATTAACATTCGTGATGTGGCAAATTATTAAATCTCCAAATGCAGCGCACAATTCTCTTCTTATTTAATGGGATAATAATGAAGCTGCTTTGCTGGTGATACTGATGGAGTTTTTGCAAACAAATTTTCAAAGGCTTTTTTTTTTCTAGTGATATCAAGTATAATATTATTATTATTTTTATTTATTTTTTATTTGTGCAAGTTACCACAACACCATTATTCCGTAGTTTTTTGGATCAAAGATACAAATATGTTGGTGTCCCTTGTTAATTTTACATTGTATTTTTTTAAAAGTAACTGCCTACTCCCAAACTGTGATTTGAAGTAAAACACATAGCCAAGTATTATTCTCCACATTTTTTTTATTGTGCATTAAAAAAAGAAAACAAATAAAATAAGACATGCTATCTGCCAATAGAGCTTAACCATAAAGTGCATTCTATGCATCCAAAAATATAGAAAACATACCAAATCAAATCATTATTCAACCAAAAAAATAATGTCAAAGCAATAACTCCAAGGCCAATAATAAATAACACATTATCTCCTCCGATTCCACAACGATTCAACACTCACCAAACTTCTACTAACATGAAATTAACAGGAGCCCAAAGGGTGGCGCTAAAGAGCTGAAAAACCATGTAGTACATCTAGTACGTCACTACGTTCGTAATTGTTGGCCAACATTTGTGTGACCGTGTGTATGCAAGACAAGTTTGAGCTAACACCCTTCTAACAAATTTCCATGGTTTTGTTGTCGCAAAGTCCGATTGTGTGTATGAGGCTTAATGCCACGTACACACAATCGGAATTTCCGACAACAAAACCGTGGATTTTTTTCCAAAGGTTGTTGTCTCAAACTTGTCTTGCATACACACGGTCAGACAAATGTTGTCGGAAATTCCGAACGTCAAGAACATGGTGACATACAAGACATACAACGAGCCAAGAAAAAAGGAAGTTCAATAGCCAGTGCGGCTCCTTCTGCTTGATTCCGAGCATGCGCAAGCTTTTGTGCGACAGACTTGTGTACACACGATCGGACTTTCCGACAACAAGTGAAGTTGTCGGAAAATTTGAGAACCTGCTCTAAAACATTTGTGGCCAGAAATTCCGACCGCAAATGTTAGATCTAGCATACACACGGTCGGACTTTCCGACAACAAGCTCACATCGAACATTTCCCGTCAGAAAGTCCGACCGTGTGTACGCGCCATTAGACTTTATGCATGTATTCTCCAGTACACCTAATGTCCTTGCTTTGCAAAAGATTCATTGCATTGCTATAACACTGTCATGTACCTCATGGCTGAGCCTGATGTGCAGAAGGAGGCCTCTCATACAGCCCCGACTCGAGAACCACTGATGTTGCAACAGTGGTCGAAGGAGTGCGGTGAGGTACAGGTGCTTGTGTGATCTCTCTGCTGTATGAAGAGGTGAGTGGTAGATTCAGTTACCAGGACCGGGTGGTAAGCTGGAACGAAAGGCAGCAAGCAGCAGACCTCTGGCTGTCAGATAACGACAGCGGTAGTAGCGACTGGATGCGTGTTCGGAGTCAGACAAGCCAGGTCGGTAACAAACAGGCAGATGCAGGCATAGACAGTAAGTAGAAGATCCTCGGGAGACAGGCAGGATTCGGCAACACAGGATCAGGCAGATATCAGAAGGCAGAGCAAAGTCCAGAACAAGCCAAGGTCAAGGTACAGTCAGGTCCATAAATATTGGGACATCAACACAATTCTAATCTTTTTGGCTCTATACACCACCACAATGGATTTGAAATTAAACAAACAAGATGTGCTTTAACTGCAGACTTTCAGCTTTAATTTGAGGGTATTTACATCCAAATCAGGTTAACGGTGTAGGAATTACAACAGTTTGTATATGTGCCTCCCACTTCTTAAGGGACCAAAAGTAATGGGACAGATTAACAATCATCCATCAAACTTTCACTTTTTAATACTTGGTTGCAAATCCTTTGCAGTCAATTACAGCCTGAAGTCTGGAACGCATAGACATCACCAGACGCTGGGTTTCATCCCTGGTGATGCTCTGCCAGGCCTCTACTGCAACTGTCTTCAGTTCCTGCTTGTTCTTGAGGCATTTTCCCTTCAGTTTTGTCTTCAGCAAGTGAAATGAATGCTCAATCGGATTCAGGTCAGGTGATTGACTTGGCCATTGCATAACATTCCACTTCTTTCCCTTAAAAAACTCTTTGGTTGCTTTCGCAGTATGTATCGGGTCATTGTCCATCTGCACTGTGAAGCGCCGTCCAATGAGTTCTGAAGCATTTTGCTGAATATGAGCAGATAATATTGCCCGAAACACTTCAGAATTCATCCTGCTGACAAAAGTCACATCATCAATAAATACAAGAGAACCAGTTCCATTGGCAGCCATACATGCCCACGCCATGACACTACCACCACCATGCTTCACTGATGAGGTGGTATGCTTTGGATCATGAGCAGTTCCTTTCCTTCTCCATACTCTTCTCTTCCCATCACTCTGGTACAAGTTGATCTTGGTCTCATCTGTCCATAGGATGTTGTTCCAGAACTGTGAAGGCTTTTTTAGATGTTGTTTGGCAAACTCTAATCTGGCCTTCCTGTTTTTGAGGCTCACCAATGGTTTACATCTTGTGGTGAACCCTCTGTATTCACTCTGGTGAAGTCTTCTCTTGTTTGTTGACTTTGACACACATACACCTACCTCCTGGAGAGTGCTCTTGATCTGGTCAACTGTTGTGAAGGGTGTTTTCTTCACCAGGGAAATAATTCTTTGGTCATCCACCACAGTTGTTTTCCGTGGTCTTCCGGGTCTTTTGGTGTTGCTGAGCTCACCAGTCCGTTCTTTCTTTTTAAGGTTGTTCTAAACAGTTGATTTGGCCACACCTAATGTTTTGCTATCTCTCTGATGGGTTTTGTTTTTTCAGCCTAATGATGGCTTGCTTCACTGATAGTGACAGCTCTTTGGATCTCATATTGAGAGTTGACAGCAACAGATTCTAAATGCAAAAAGCATGCTTGAAATGAAATCTGGACCTTTTATGTGTTCCTTTTAAATGGGATAATGAGGGAATAACACACACCTGGCCATGGAACAGCTGAGCAGCCAATTGTCCCATTACTTTTGGTCCCTTAAAAAGTGGGAGGCACATATACAAACTGTTGTAATTCCTACACCGTTAACCTGATTTGGATGTAAATACCCTCAAATTAAAGCTGAAAGTCTGCAGTTAAAGCACATCTTGCTTGTTTCATTTCAAATCTATTGTGGTGGTGTATAGAGCCAAAAAGATTAGAATTGTGTCGATGTCCCAATATTTATAGACCTGACTGTAGGTGGTGATCAAGCAAAGTCAAGGGCAAGCCGGGTCAGACACAGGAATCAACAGGATCGGATGCAAGGAAAATAGGAACAGCTGCAGATCAAACAGCAGAGGACTAGTGCAGCTACTGCACTTATATAGGCCACTGGGCACCAATGTAAATGGCTAACGTGCGCGCATGCGCACATTACTGCGCGAACGCGTGTGTGTGCTTCTGCATACGCGCACTGGCAAACGTCTATTCACAGCTGGATGGGTACCAACCAGTCCGCGCCTGTGCGTCTCTGGGTTACTGCAGAATGTTCCTGACAAACACAATATTTGTAAGAGCGAGCAGTAATGATGAACTCTTTTTTTACGCAGGTTTTAGCCTGCGGGGGTTCATTGTAGCAGTTGTGTTTTTCTCTTTTTCTTTTTAAACGTTTTGTGCTGTTTGAGCTGGGGATTGCCCAAAGGCTCTGTACTGTACAACTTTTTCAGAAAACCAATAAAAAGTATTTAAAAAAACAAAACAAAAAAACACCACGGCCTATCTGAGTATTCTTGCTGACTAGGGATGAGCCGAACACCCCCCTGTTCGGTTCGCACCAGAACATGCGAACAGGAAAAAAGTTCGTTCGAACACGCGAACACCGTTAAAGTCTATGGGACACGAACATGAATAATCAAAAGTGCTAATTTTAAAGGCTTATATGCAAGTTATTGTCATTAAAAGTGTTTGGGGACCCGGGTCCTGCCCCAGGGGACATGAATCAATGCAAAAAAAAGTTTTAAAAATGGCCGTTTTTTCAGGAGCAGTGATTTTAATAATGCTTAAAGTCAAACAATAAAAGTGTAATATCCCTTTAAATTTCGTACCTGGGGGGTGTCTATAGTATGCCTGTAAAGGGACGCATGTTTCCCGTGTTTAGAACAGTCTGACAGCAAAATGACATTTTGAAGGAAAAAACACATTTAAAACTACCCGTGGCTATTGCATTGCCGACAATACACATAGAAGTTCATTGATAAAAACGGCATGGGAATTCCCCACAGGGCAACCCCGAACCAAAATTAAAAAAAAAAATGATATGGGAGTCCCCCTAAATTCCATACAAGGCCCTTCAGGTCTGGTATCAGGGGCGGACTGATAACTCATGGGGCCCCCGGGCAATAGGAGATTATGGGGCCCCCAGGCAATCAGAGATTATGGGGCCACACAGTATACACACACACAGTATACAATCACACAGTATACACATACATGTACACACAGTATACACAGACAGATGTAAAAAAAATACAGATTTATACATACTGTCCCTGTTTTTACTGAGGCTGGCAACCCTGATGGGGCCCCCTAGTGGCCCAGGGCCCTCGGGCAGTGCCCTAATCGCTCAATGGTCAGTCCGCCCCTGTCTGGTATGGATATTAAGGGGAACCCCAGCCAAAATTTAAAAAAAAAATGACGTGGGGTTCCCCCTAAATTCCATACCAGACCCTTCAGGTCTGGTATGGATTTTAAGGGGAACCCCGCGCCAAAAAAAAAAAAACAGCGTGGGGTCCCCCCAAAAATCCATACCAGACCCTTATCCGAGCACGCAACCTGGCAGGCCGCAGGAAAAGAGGGGGGACGAGAGTGCGCCCCCCCTCCTGAACCGTACCAGGCCACATGCCCTCAACATTGGGAGGGTGCTTTGGGGTAGCCCCCCAAAACACCTTGTCCCCATGTTGATGAAGAGAAGGGCCTCATCCCCACAACCCTGGCCGGTGGTTGTGGGGGTCTGCGGGCGGGGGGCTTATCGGAATCTGGAAGCCCCCTTTAACAAGGGGACCCCCAGATCCCGGCCCCCCCCTGTGTGAAATGTTAAGGGGGTACTTACCCCTACCATTTCACTAAAAAACTGTCAAAAATGTTAAAAATGACAAGAGACAGTTTTTGACAATACCTTTATTTTAATGCTTCTTCTTTCTTCTTTCTTCCTTCATCTTCTTCTGGTTCTTCTGGCTCTTCTGGTTCTTCCTCCGGTGTTCTCATCCAGCATCTCCTCTGCGGCGTCTTCTATCTTCTCCTCGGGCCGCTCCGCACCCATGGCATGGGGGGGAGGCTCCCGCTCTTCTCTTCATCTTCTTCTTCTTCTTCATCTCTTCTTCCTTCTTCTCTTCTTCATTTTCTTCTCCGGGCCGCTCTGCAGCCATGCTGGCATGGTGGGAGGCTCCCGCTGTGTGACGGCGTCTCTTCGTCTGGCGGTTCTTAAATAATGGGGGGGCGGGGCCACCCGGTGACGCACGTGACATGACGGGACTTCCCTGTGGCATTCCCCGTGACGTCACAGGGAAGTCCCGTCAAGTCACCGTGCGTCAGAGGGGGGCGGGGTCACCGGGTGGCCCCGCCCCCTGTTATTTAAGAACCGTCAGACGAAGAGACGCCGCCACACAGCGGGACCCTCCCTTCATGCCACAGCATGGATGCGGAGCGGCCCGGAGAAGAAAATGAAGAAGAGAAGAAGAGAAGAAGGAAGAAGAGATGAAGAAGAAGAAGAAGATGAAGAGAAGAGCAGGAGCCTCCCCCCCATGCCATGGGTGCGGAGAGGCCCGAGGAGAAGAAGATAGAAGACGCCGCAGAGGAGATGCTGGACGAGAACGCCGGAGGAAGAACCAGAGGAGCCAGAAGAACCAGAAGAACCAGAAGATGAAGGGAGATAGAAGATAGAAGAAGCATTTAAATAAAGGAATTGTCAAAAACTGTCTCTTGTCATTTTTAACATTTTTGACAGTTTTTTAGTGAAATGGTAGGGGTAAGTACCCCCTTACCATTTCACACAGGGGGGGGTCCCCTTGTTAAAGGGGGCTTCCAGATTCCGATAAGCCCCCCGCCCGCAGACCCCCACAACCACTGGCCAGGGTTGTGGGGATGAGGCCCTTGTCTTCATCAACATGGGGACAAGGTGTTTTGGGGGGCTACCCCAAAGCACCCTCCCAATGTTGAGGGCATGTGGCCTGGTACGGTTCAGGAGGGGGGGGGCGCACTCTCGTCCCCACCTCTTTTCCTGCGGCCTGCCAGGTTGCGTGCTCGGATAAGGGTCTGGTATGGATTTTTGGGGGGACCCCACGCCGTTTTTTTTTTTGGCGCGGGGTTCCCCTTAAAATCCATACCAGACCTGAAGGGTCTGGTATGGAATTTAGGGGGAACCCCACGTCATTTTTTTTTAAAATTTTGGCTGGGGTTCCCCTTAATATCCATACCAGACCTGAAGGGCCTTGTATGGAATTTAGGGGGACTCCCACATCATTTTTTTTTTTTAATTTTGGTTCAGGGTTGCCCTGTGGGGAATTCCCATGCCGTGTTTATCAATGAACTTCTATGTGTATTGTAGGCAATGCAATAGCCGCGGGTAGTTTTAAATGTGTTTTTTCCTTCAAAATGTCATTTTGCTATCAGACTGTTCTAAACACAGGAAACATGCGCCGCTTTACAGGCATACTATAGACACCCCCCAGGTACGAAATTTAAAGGGATATTACACTTTTATTGTTTGACTTTAAGCATTATTAAAATCACTGCTCCTGAATAAACGTCCGTTTTTAAAACTTTTTTTTGCATTGATCCATGTCCCCTGGGGCAGGACCCAGGTCCCCAAACACTTTTTATGACAATAACTTGCATATAAGCCTTTAAAATTTGCACTTTTGATTTCTCCCATAGACTTTTAAAGGGTGTTCCGCGGCATTCGAATTTGCCGCGAACACCCCAAATTGTTCGCTGTTCGGCGAACTTGCGAACAGCCAATGTT
This sequence comes from Lithobates septentrionalis, assembly GCA_037952835.1. Lineage (NCBI taxonomy): Eukaryota > Metazoa > Chordata > Amphibia > Anura > Ranidae > Lithobates > Lithobates septentrionalis. Next base: position 85,153 of record JBBDGP010002496.1, on the reverse strand, counting down.
CGAGTCGAACATGAGTTCGACTCGAAGCTCATCCCTATTGCTGACCATGCCCATCCCTTTATGACTACAGTGTTGCCATCTTCTGATCTTCCAGCAGGATAATGCACCATGTCACAAAGCTCAAATCATCTCACCACTGGACAATGAGGTCACTTTACTCCAATGGCTTCCACAGTCACCAGATCTCAACCCAACAGAGCACCTTTGGGATGTGGTGGAGCGGGAGATTTGCATCATGGATGTGCAGCCGACAAATCTGCAGCAACTATGTGATGCCATCATGTCAATATGGACCAAAATCTCTGAGGAATGTTTCCAACACCTTGTTGAATCTATGCCATGTAAAATGAACCACTTGCTTACTGGGCGCTTATACCCCCTTCCTGCTCAGGCCAAATTCCATCTTTCAGCGCTCTCACACTTTGAATGACAATTGCGCGGTCATGCAACACTGTACTGTACAGCTGCTTTAGTGACATACAGCGGTGATCGGTCACCGCTGCCTGTCACTGCATCCTCCTTTCCTCTGCCCCCCTTCGTTCCTCTCTCCTTATCTGACCTCCTCCGCTGTCCCCTCCGTTCCTCTCTCCTTCCCTGTGCCTCTCCTGTCCCCTCCGTTCCTCTCTCCTTTTCTTTCCCCCTCCGCTGTCCCCTCCGTTCTGCTGTGCCTCTCCGCTGTCCCCTCCGCTGTCCCCGTCCATTCCCCTCTCCTTCTCTGTCCCCTCCGTTCTCCCCCTCCGTTCCGCCGTCCTCCTCCTCCTTCCTTTGTGTATGGAGAGAGTCAGCTGACTCTGTCCATTCACATAACTGAAACATTGTAATCTCCTGTGATTACGATGTGTCAGTTTATGAATGGAGAGGAGCCGCTGTCTTCTCTCCATTCATTCTCAGTGCAGCTGAGGCTGCAGAGAAAGGGACTGGGGAATCTCTATCCTTCGTCTCTTTCTCTGTCTCAAGGGGGAGATATCAGAGGTCTGTTAAGACCCCTGATATCTCACCAAAGCCCCCCAACAGGGCTGATTAAAAAAAAAAAAACAAAAACAAAAAAAACACATATTGCAATAAAGAATAAAGAAAAATTATTGTAAAAAATAAAAATTGTAAATAAAAAAAAAAAAAACACACACATATACAACGTTCACCCCCCCCCAAAAAAAAGCACTGTTAAAAAAAAAAAAATAAAAAAAAAAATAAACACTGTCACGTGACATTAAAAAAAAAGTATCGGTAATCGGTATCGGCGAGTACTTGAAAAAAAGTATCGGTACTTGTACTCAGTCCTAAAAAAGTGGTATCGGGACAACCCTAGTTATAAAATTTTACAAACAGGAAATTTTTCTCCTTTACTGATGGGCACTGATAGGCTGCACTAATGGGCACTGATAGGCTGCACTAATGGGCACTGATGATGCGGCACTGATAGGTTGCACTGATGGGCACTAATGAGGCTGCACTGATAGGTTGCACGGAAAGGTGGCACTGATAGGTGGCACTGATGGGCACTAATAGGCGGCACTGATAGATGGCACTGGTGGGCATTGATTTGCAGCACAAGAGGGCACTGATTAATACCACTGGTGGGCCCCTCTAACAGAAGCTGGTTACCAGCTTTATTCTTTTTTTATGCTGACAGCGTGAAGAAAAAAAATACAGGTAACCGACTTCTGTTTACTTCTGTGATCAGCTGCCACTGGCTGACAGCTGATCATGTAGTAAAGGGCCCGCTGTGATTGGCCCTTTACCCTGCTCTGTGATCTGCCGGGTCCCAAGAACAGAGTACACCTCAGGCGGCGTGAGAACTCGGCGATCACGGAGTACGCCTCGGGTGGCGCGAGAACGGGAAGACATACATGGACGCCCTCCCGGCATTTAATGTCTGTGCTGTAGGCGTCTTTCAGCTATAGCGTGGACGTCAATGGGTTTAAGGAAGTTCTGAAGGCCAAAGGGGGCCCAACCTGGTACTAGCAAGGTGTACCTAATAAAGTGCCGTTGAGTGTATAACATTTTTGTTTTTAGGTTTTGATATGCTTTAAGTTTTAGGGTTCAAGTTGAGGGTTAATTTTAAATGAATTTTAATGGTTACGGTTAGAATGAGGTTAGGGGTTAAGAGTTAAGCTCAGGTTAAGTGTTCAGGGTTGTTTCGGGATATGAGTATGGAGGATGTTAAGAATTAATAAACTTGAGGGTTTAAGTTTCAGGCTTTGGGTAACCCGAAAGCATTGGTCTTGTATAGTACATGTGTTTACTGTACAAAATGCATAAATTTCTTTTTCAACACCGAAAACTCTGAGCACTGGGTTCTCTTTGCCGAGGGGTTGAGAAGTTCATATGTATATTTTATTTCCAATCGATCAGTCGAGCCTTAGAGAACAACTAGTGCTGAAAATGTGTATATTCTATCGCAGATCAGGTTGCAGTTCATGTATAGCTTGAAACAATACAGACTAGGGTGAAGGGTAAGAGATCACTACAGGGAACACTCCGATTACATAATATTAATAACAAAAACCCATTTACACAAGTATCTTAAGCATTTTAAGCATTCACTTGTAGTACAGTGCCTTGAAAAAGTATTCATACCCCTTGAAATTTCCCACATTTTGTCATGTTACAACCAAAAATGTAAATGTATTTTATTGGGATTTCAAGTGATAGACCAACACAAAGTGGCACATAATTGTGAAGTGGAAGGAAAATTATAAATGATTTTCAATTCTTTTTTACAAATAAATATCTGAACAATCAGGGCGGCTAAGATAGAACACGATAGGCACATAGCGGAGGAGAGTAAAAAAAAAACCCAAGAAATTCTTTAAGTACATAAATAGTAAGAAAGGGAGGTCAGATCACATTGGTCCCATAAAGAATGATGAAGGAAATCTATTTACTAAGGATGGAGAGATGGTGAAGGTATTGAATTTATTCTTCTCAGTCTTCACAAGGGAATCGGGGGGCTTCAGTAACCAAAACTGCAGTGTTCATCCTCATGACACATCACAGGAAGCACCTCCATGGTTAACAGAGGACAGAATTAGAAATAGACTTCAGTGTTCCTAATTTTTTACAAACAGTCTACTGACTGGAATGGTACCAGTTGATTGGAGAAAAGCCAATGTAGCACCAATATAAGGCCAAGATACATTCCTGGGAATTACAGACCACTTAGCCTAACATTAATGCCACGTACACACAAGCGCACTTTTCGACCGGACTGGTCTGATGGACTATCCAACGGACTTTCAACGGACTTCCAACAGACTTTCTGAATGAACGGACTTGCCTACACACGATCACACCAAAGTCCGACGGATTTGTACGTGATGACGTATGACCGGACTAAAATAAGGAAGTTGATAGCCAGTAGCCAATAGCTGCCCTAGCATCGGTTTTAGTCCGTCGGACTAGCATACAGACGAGCGGATTTTTTCGACCGGACTCGAGTCCGTCGGAAAGATTTGAAACATGTTTTATTTCTAGGACCGTGGGACTTTTGGGGAAAAAAAAGTCCGCTGGAGCCCACACACGATCGAATTGTCCGACGGAGTCCGGTCCGCTGGACCAAGTCTGCCGGAAAGTCCGCTCGTGTGTACGCGGCATAAGGACTCATGTACACTGCTGCTGGTAAATGGACGTTTAGGAGCAGTTGGGCATTTTTTTTTCAACTGTATGCAAGCTCTTGGAGGGGATGATAAGGGACTATATACAAGATTTTAGTAATGACAATGGTATCATTAGCAGTAATCAGAAGGGATTCAGGAAGAATCGTTCTTGCCAAACCAATCTATTAACCTTCTATGAGGAGGTGAGTTGCCATCTAGATAAAGGAAGACTCGTAGTCGTGGTGTATCTGGATTTTGCCAAAGCATTTGGTGAACAATGTATTCCAGCCTTCGCTTTGAGTCCTTCCCCCTCTATACCATCTAGCCGGTCGGCACAGCCTTTGCAAGTGGTGGACTGCTGCAGCACGGGCTCACGAAGTCCCTACACCCGCTGACGTCCTTTTGGATGTACTTTTCCTGTGACATGCCTGTTTCTAATCCTCACCATGTGATATATATTCCTATGTGTTTTTATTAAATTGCATTATAGTCTGCACTCAGAGGCACCTGTTCCCTTTCTCTCTTTGGGCTTTAAAGGAGACCTATCATGAGAAAAATGGCACCATGGCTGTCCTCTCCCTCTAAAAATGCTAGCTGTCTGACTTCAATACATTCTGACTTCATTAGAAAAAAAAGTATTTAAATTAAACAAGGACCTGGTCCATCTGAACTCTCTACCCAGCAGTTAAGCATACCTGTATATCACCCTCGGTGGAAATGAATTGTTCTATTTGGAATCAGGAAGGATATCCCTTTTTTTTTTTGCCTTCCTCTAGATCTACAGAACAACTATTCATAAAGCAGACCCTGGGAAGACATTGATATACAGTAGATAATTTATCTCTAACAATTGCATCTTTATACCCTATGTTTGCCAAGGACTTACAGTTTGTTGACTATTTATATTGTGCTTATGCCTATTGCATATTAGATCATTTTAAAGCTAAAATTTAGGTAAGGCAATTTTTACAGTTACATTGGTCCAGCTTATGCCACAGTATGTGCCATTCCTGTGGGAGCCCTGTGAAGCTGGAAACCACTGTAGTAGGCAGCACTACTACCACTAGCCTCTAAGGTCCTGTCCCTGGCGTCTGCCCTCCTGCTTTGTGAACACAGGAAGTCGCTCACTCGGCACAGGCACCACTCAGGGAACACTTTGCATTTCCTCAATAAATGAAAAAGCGTTCTTTAATGTAAACACGAGCCAATTAACCTACCAGTAAGTCTTTGAAGTGTGGGAGAAAACTGGAGTACCAACAGGAAACCTATGCAGTATTGTGATTGGGAATTAAACTGATGACCCCAGTTCTGCAACTCACAACCTAATATTTCAAAATACGGCCCTATTCATGCCTGAGCATTGTTTAGCTTGAAGCCCAGAGCTCCAAAAAAATAAAAAATCTCATGTTTTTACTTACGAGTGATAAGGGGGCCTGTAGCTCAACCCCTCAACAGTAAGCTACTTTTGAAGCACAATTGGGCCCCAAAGACCTTAAACACAGTTTTTGGCTCCACAGACCTTAAAAGGAGAACTTGTAAACAAATGAAACGATCGTTTATTCAAGCATATTTTGAGTGTTTTTGATCCTACTGGTCTCCTCCCCGTACTGCTTTCCATCGGCTTAAAGCATAACATGTAAACGCTTGAAATGCGCTGGTTTGCCCATGTGATAGGTCTTAAACCACCTGAAAATCAGTCAGCTCAGGTGTGAGTCCGACCATAGACTAAAAAGTTTATTTTTGGTCTCATATAATTTGTGTGTATCTCTTATGTGCCAAACTCCAAATGGGATTGTATAAGGGTTTTATTTTAGCAATATTTTGTGGAGTGTCTGAGTTATAGCTGCCCATGGACCATATCTCTTATCTCGGCTATACATCTCTGCTTCCCAGAGGCGGAGATAACGTTTGTGCAAACTGTGTAGCTACACAAGGGCCTCTTAACCTTAGGGATCAATCCTTGCTAGATGTGGGTCAGACAGGTGCTTGGATCCCTCTTATGCCCCGTACACGCGGTCGGATTTTCCGACGGAAAATGTTTGATAGGACCTTGTTGTCGGAAATTCCGACCATGTGTGGGCTCCATCGGACATTTTCCATCGGATTTTCCGACACACAAAGTTTGAGAGCAGGCTATAAAATTTTCCGACAACAAAATCCGTTGTCGGAAATTCCGATCGTGTGTACACAAATCCGACGGACAAAGTGCCATGCATGCTCAGAATAAATAAAGAGATGGAAGCTATTGGCCACTGCCCCGTTTATAGTCCCGACGTACGTGTTTTACGTCACCGCGTTCAGAATGATCGGATTTTCCGACAACTGTGTGTGACCGTGTGTATGCAAGACAAGTTTGAGCCAACATCCGTCGGAAAAAAATCCTAGGATTTTGTTGTCGGAATGTCCGAACAAAGTCCGACCGTGTGTACGGGGCATAACTGTCGTGCAGACTGCACTGCATTGAATATCAATCTACAGTGAATAAGTGTTCTTCTTGGCCAGCAGCAAAGTGGTTGTAAAGGCTAAAAGTTTTTTACCATCATGCCTTCTTTGCATGAAAGTAAAAAAAGTCTGTGTACAGCAGTCCCCCCAGCCCCCCCTAAAATTTTCCTGAGCCCCATCCCGATACAGAGATGTGCACGAGAGCAGCGGCTCTCTTCCACCTCATTGCCTGAGACAGCAGCGGTTGCCATTACCTCCCACTACTGTCAATCACAGCCAGTGAGCCAATGAGGAGAGAGCGGGGACGGAACCGAGTCACACTGTGTGTCTGAATAGACGCACAGAGCAACAGCTCAGAAGCGAGCCTGCTCAGGTATCCTGATAGGTGGCACTGCAAGCAAGCTGCTTGCTATGTGGACAGTAGGGAGGGGCCAGGAGCAGCAGCTGGGGACCCGAGAAGAGGAGGATTGGGGCTGCTCTGTGCAAAACTACTGCACAGAGCAGCTAAGTATAAGATGTTTGTTAACAAAAGAAAAAAAAATCTGCCTTTAATATCAACTCTAAGGCCTCATGCACACTGGGTGTTGAGCCCTGTGCATGAGATACCAGAGTTTTTGTAAGAGTGGAAGCCATGGGTCCACCACCCAGCCTGTAAAACTCTATGAGACCCAGAAAACTGCTGCAGCTCGACGGTTCACTGAGCGTTACCAAAGTTTAGGGCAGTGTGCATCCAGGGACAAATGCCTGGAACATGAGAGGTCTGCTATCTGGGCATGGGTCCCTTGGGTGCATACGGATCAAAACATTGGTACCACTTGGTGCACCATCCAGCTGCAGCAGCTTTCAGGCTCTTAGGCCTCGTTAAGACTTGCGGCCAGGGCCAACGTGCTGCCCGCCAACCGCCCACACTTAGCTGCAATAGGCAGTGGACGGGGACATTTTTATGCTTCGCGCCCGCGGCAAAGTTCACCTGACTTGTAGTTGATCGGAACACAGTTGCGACGCTTTGGCGGCAAAAATGGGTCTAAAACAGGTGTTTGAGGAGGCGTCGCATTGCTTCTTCACCACCCGTCAGTAGCCTTTGGAGCCTGATCCGAACACGGATTGGGATTCATAGGCAAGGGAGTTTTAGATGCACGTCTAAATCTACCCTTATAGTTTTACAGGCTGGCAGCAGCGGGGCTGGATGGTGCGCATATGCCTCCCACCCGCTCAAAGCCAGTGTGCCTTAAGAGTATTTGATCAGACGCAGGTATTTTAACAGCTACGGGTGCACTGTAAACCTCACGGGTGTGTTGTAAACCTCAGACATGAAATATGAACAAAGCATATCCCTCTATAGTGTGTACTTGTCTCCATCCAGAGCACTAAGTGTCATTTCTGTCCGCTGCCTCTTTCCTGTGCTATCACTTCTAACGAGTTTTCCTGACACCAAGAGAAAAATGGTGACGGGGAGGGCACAGCCTGTGATTGACATACTCAACTCTTCCTGCGTGCTGTGTGAAAAGGGGTGTGTCCCTTCCCTCCAATCAGCTCTCAGAGCTCTCCTCACTGATGTAACTTCAGCTCTCCACCCCCTGCCTTTCAGAGCTGAGAGATCCTACAAAAATTCTGCACTTTGAATGGATGTAGGGGAAAGACGACTGTAGTTACACAGGTACAACTCATGTAGGGAGATCTGCTTCATCTCTGTGTATCACCTGAGGCCAGTCACTTCACTGGGTATAGGTAAGGGTTTACAACCACTTTAAGCATGGATGGGGGGATCTATGGATTTCGCTTTATCTTTACGTGTATGGGCATTTTAATCATTCTGAGATCATGTGATACTTTAATTTTTCATTCGTTGCCGATTATGGAACGATCAGCTTGAACGCCTTGGACATGCAGCATCCCAGCATTTTTTATTGCTCGTTCATACCACTTCAGCTGAGCTGTGCAGATCAATGCAGGCTCAACACCAGGGCAATAGGGCGCCATTGTTTTCTATGTGCCCTGTTCACACCACAGTGCTGCTTTGAGGTGGGTTGTGGTGCATGGTGTAAAAATGCCAACGTTTGGCATTTTTTTCACAACACCTCATGTTACTGCTGGTCAGTTCATGCACCTCGAATGAATGACAAAAATAAACCCAGTGCTTTGTGTTGTAATAATACATCCACCCGATTGATTCCCTCATCGTTGGGTAGAGGGGTGAGAGGCCATAAAATGTCCATCTGCTGATCTCCCCTACCTAGCATGCATTGTGTATTACATCACTTCCGGGTTTGTCTGTCACTTTTCCTGGCTGCTGTGGGAAGAAGCTAATGGTGTGCAATCTGTACTCCTTTAGCTTCAATGGAGGGCAAATGAGACATCAGGGGTCTAATAGACCTCAAAGTTCTCATAAGGAGTACCCGTCACAAAGACATTACATTAGGGGACTTTTGGTCCAAAACTGATGACCTATGGCAGTGATGGCAAACCTTGGCACCCCAGATGTTTTGGAACTACATTTCCCATGATGCTCCACTACACTGCAGAGTGCATGAGCATCATGGGAAATGTAGTTCCAAAACATCTGGGGTGCCAAGGTTCGCCATCACTGACCTAGGGGCTTTTAAGCGCCCCACGTACATTTACTGCGGCAGGTCGGCCGCTCGGTGCCAGATCACGTGCATAGTACGTGATCTGACACTTCCGCTTATGTGTCGGTGGCATCACATGGGTGGCGCCGACCAATCAGAACCCACGTAGCCTGTGCTGTCAACCCTGGCAAAGAGGAGAGAAAGCCACCGGGATTTCAAACCCCCTGACTGGTAAAGTGACGATACGATGTGTCAGAATGGACGATTTGGCTCTCCAGGTTAGCAGGGTGCGATGGGGACAGGGTCCAGTGTAAGTTCACCTTACAGATTATCTGTAAAGATGAACTTACACTTTAACGATTTGGAGAAGATCTGTAAAAAGAGTGAACCAAAATCCCTCCTGAGATGTGTGTGAATCTGGTAACCAAACGTCTGACCTCTGTGCTTGCCAACAAGGAAAATGTTCTGCTTGATAAACCCATGCGCTGATATCTTGTGACATAAAAAATTTGAACTACAGCCATTTTATTCTCCAGGGTCTCTGCTTTCAGAAAATATATGCCGTCATTCGGCTATAGCGACTGTGCGGTCGGCAAGTGGTTAAAGCATCGCCTATGGAGAATTTGAAGTACTGTAGTTTGCCGCCATTCCACAAGTGTACGCAATTTTAAAGCATGGCATGTTAGGTATCTAGTTACTCGGCGTGACATCATCTTTTATATTTTACCAACAAAATGGGTATTGTATTGTGTTTGTGTGCAATAAAATGAAAGCCCCATAGGCTGCCCTACAAGCGGCAAACTAGTTTATGTAGCTTTTTGCCGCGTTGAGCCTTGTGTTTTTTGCGTTTTTTTGTACCTCACCTTTTTCTGCTCATTTTTTTCATGCATCTTCTTGCCGTTAACAATGAATTGGTGCCGCAACTGTGTTTTTAGCACGTAAACGCCCACAAAAATGCGTGATTTTGGAGCCTTAATGTGTTGCGCTGAGGCAGCCAATTGGAATCGCCGGACTTCCAATGCAAAGCGCCCCAATTATCGGACGTGTCACCATACAACATGGTGTCCTAGCCTGCTATTGGAAATGAATGTGAGTACATATGCCAGGGGTGGTGCTGTGCAAGGAATAGATGGAGGGGAGGGGGCTGGGAATGGACTTTATATCTGCCAGCCCCCCCCCCCCCCCCCCCAATGCTGGTACATGAGCCGTGTGTCAGGAAGGCCGGGCACTGTGTATGTTTCGGTGTCTGCCACTCTGTGACTCACACACACCCTTCACTATTACTCACCTGGCCAGGTGAACCCGATATCGTCATTCCAGGGCGGTGCCACCCCCTCTATTGGCTGAACTTTGTTTGACTGAGATCGCCACCAGCCAATCACCGTCTTCTGTGTGAACTTGTACCCAATAACCAGTGAGTCCCAGAAGCACAGCGAGAAAGCAGATTGAGCGACATTCGCCTTGGCCAATCAGCTTGCTCAGGGCGGGGACGACGCGGCGAGAGACCCGGGGATTGATTTCTGTACCGACCAATAAGAGCGGTAGGACGTGGGCGGCGCTGGGGTAGGGGCGTCTCCTCATTGGTCGGGCGGGGGGTGTCGCTGTCAGCAGGCTCGGGGTTGAGGGTTTAGTTATCGGAGTGAGTCCGGAGCGCAGTCACAGGATACCGACACCTCCTCCAGCGCCTGGCACCTAGGGGTAAGAGGACCTGTCCCGCCTCCTCTTAGGCTGGGGCTCACTGGGTACCATGTGGACGGAATGGGCGCTTGTAGTGGGGGGAGGAACTGGCATTGTCTCATCGCTCATTGTTTCTTATGTCAGGATTGTGGCTGCAGCTGGTGTGTAAAGGATGTCCATACACCACATCATCTCTACGATCTCCTTTTAGACTTACCAAATGATATGGGGACAAACCTAAACTATTCAATTGGTCAGCTAAAGGCGATTGTACAATCAGATCGGATGGTGTAGGGTCAGCCTTTACTATCTTGTAGGGTGTTCGTCTTGTAGTGTTCCTAGTGGAGAACAATGGTCTGCTGGTCTAGTCATGGATCAGATTGGAGGAAATGTTTGTCTCATTTGTGTTTGTTCACCTTGGCCGGACAATTGGAGGGATTGTATAGGTAGACCGATGTCTGGAGGTTGGATGGGTGGACCGGTCCCCATGTGTGGTAATGTCTGCTGAGACTAGAACTTCTGGCTATTGTCTCTGAGGTGATCTCACTGGAGGGACGTATGTTGGATGAGTTTCTAGTGTTCCCTGTATGTTCTACATTACACTTTCCCAACCAGGGTTTCTCCAGACTCTCAAATATAAGCCGACAGCTCATGCAACCCTTGGAAACCTTGTTGCCTTCTATTTGATGGTTCCAGGGCCAATGCCACTTGGAAGAGCCAGTTGTAGGACGCCATGAGCTTTATAGCTGTCTCTAAGGTTGATGTTCTCACCACCAACGTAAGGGGCGTTCACCCCACCCCTTGACCACCAACGTGAGGAGCGTTCTCTCCTCCCCCCCACCCCTTGACCACCAATGTAAGGAGCGTTCTCCCCCCCCCCCCCCACCCCTTGACCACCAACGTGAGGAGCGTTCTCCCCCCCCCCCCCCACCCCTTGACCACCAATGTAAGGAGCGTTTCCCCCCCCCCCCCCCCACCCCTTGACCACCAATGTAAGGAGCGTTCTCCCCCCCCCCCCCCCCACCCCTTGACCACCAACGTGAGGAGCGTTCTCTCCTCCCCCCCACCCCTTGACCACCAATGTAAGGAGCGTTCTCCCCCCCCCCCCCACCCCTTGACCACCAACGTGAGGAGCGTTCTCCCCCCCCCCCCCCCACCCCTTGACCACCAATGTAAGGAGCGTTCTCCCCCCCCCCCCCACCCCTTGACCACCAATGTAAGGAGCGTTCTCCCCCCCCCCCCCACCCCTTGACCACCAACGTGAGGAGCGTTCTCTCCTCCCCCCACCCCTTGACCACCAACATGAGGAGCGTTCTTCCCCCCCCCCCCACCCCTTGACCACCAATGTAAGGAGCGTTCTCCCCCCCCCCCCCACCCCTTGACCACCAATGTAAGGAGCGTTCTTCCCACCCCTTGACCACCAATGTAAGGAGCATTCTCTCTTCCCACCCCACCCCTTGACCACCAATGTGAGGAGCGTTCTCTTCCCCCCCCCCCACCCAACGTGAGGAGTGTTCTCTCTTCCCCCACCCCACCCCTTGACCACCAACGTGAGGAGCGTTCTCTCCTCCCCCCCACCCCTTGACCACCAACGTGAGGAGCGTTCTTCCCCCCCCCCCCACCCCTTGACCACCAATGTAAGGAGCGTTCTTCCCCCCCCCCCCCCCACCCCTTGACCACCAATGTGAGGAGCGTTCTCTCCCCCCCCCCCCCCACCCAACGTGAGGAGTGTTCTCTCTTCCCCCACCCCACCCCTTGACCACCAACGTGAGGAGCGTTCTCTCTTCCCCAGAGGCGGCTCTCTAATTAGGCAAATAAGGCGGCCGCCTAAGGCCTCACACTACCAGGGGCCTCGGGGCCGCTCAATATGCCTAACGCGTGTGTGGGAGTTGCAGGGAATTTCCCCCCGGTCGGTGTCCCCGTCTTGCGTCCGGGGCCACAACTCGTTTTCCCCACCCAGGGGCGGACTGTTACTGACCACTGCCCGAGGTCGGAGGGTCAGTGGGTTGCTACCATGTACTCCTCTCCCCCGGCTCCTCCCTCCTGCCGTGCACCGCGGATCTCCGATTCTGGTACTGGCCCGACACACATCCCGAGTGGGGCCTCATGTCTAAGATTTGCCTAAGGCCTCACAAAGCCTAGAGCCGCCTCTGCTCTTCCCCCACCCCACCCCTTGACCACCAACGTGAGGAGCGTTCTCCCCCTCACCACCACGGCACAAGGGGAACCTTCTACCCACAGAGAGTGGTGGGTTTTTTTTTTTTTTTTTTTATTCCCACTGAACATGACCTGTATGAAGGGCATTCTTCCCATTGACCCCCAATGTGAGGGACATTATTGCTACCTGACCACCATTGTATGGGGAATGTTCTTCCAGCTAACTGTACTGGGGGGGTGTTCTTCCAGCTAACTGTACTGGGGGGGTGTTCTTCCTGCTAACTGTACCGGGGGGGTGCTCTTCCTGCTAACCGTACCTGTGGGAGGTGCTCTTCCTGCTAACCGTAACAGGGGGGAGGGGGGCAACAGCATTCTTCCTGCTAACTGCCACGATATGGTGGGCATTCTTCCTATAGACTTTGTGATGGCTCAACTAGACTTTTCAGTGGTTTCTCTGGGGTAAACAAGTTGAGAGGCTGCCCTAGGTCCAATCTAAAGTTCTTCTGGTTTTATGTGTTGATATTAAATCTTTCTGGCTTTGAGCTGTGTCTTTTTTGCTTCTGGATTCTATATAATCTTGTTTATTCTGACCTGGAGTTTTGCGACTTTCAGGTTTGCCCTGAATCTTGCCTACTCTCCAATACTACATTTGTATATCAATTTATTTGTCTCTTGGGGAATCTGAACTTGAGATCTGGCAGCATAGTTCCATAATTTTATGTTGGAAGTAGATTGTACGTTAGCGGTCATTATGTGTTGCAAGCCTGGAGTCTAAACTTGTCCAATGTCCCAGAGTATTGCAGGTTACCTGTAGCTGGTATGGGGCATCTGCTGAACATGAACCTTATTGTTTTTGCTTTTTATTTACACTATTGTTTGGTTTCTCTTTGTGGTGTGGGTTTTTTTTTTTTTATCGTGCTGAGATCAGATCTCACTGGGTTATTACACTTTGCATTGCCTTCATACAAATAACCCTGTGTGTCATAAGGCAAGCGTCATCTCTACTCTTCCCAGCATGATCTCATCGTGGGCTGGCATTGCTTCCTTTGTGATCATCTCCTCCTACCTGTGGTCCTTGTGGTTTGCTGTGGAACTTCACAAGAGAAATGCAATCCATGTACTATTTTTATTTTTATGAGCTTCTGTTGGTTTTTATATTATCATTTAATTTTTTTTATTTATAATTTTTAATTTTTTTTTTTTTTTTTTTTTTTTAATGTGCTTCTGTTGGAATATATTAAAAAAAATGTTATGCATTTCTGTTGGACTGATAATAGATATTTTTATTTTTTAACTATAACAGAGAACTGTCAACACAGACTTATTTACAAATTATTTTAGCATCACACTTTTGCGAACTGTTAAACTAATGTCTGGATGTGCTGTGTCAACATCAGGTGTATGCTGGCTTCTCTACCCCCCGGCTGCTGTCATTGGAATGGGAGAGCGCATCCTCCTTTGTCCTGTGCATTGGTGAACTTTGTACGCTGCATCGGAATAGGTCCTCTGCCCACCGGCCAGCCGCCACTAATGGGAATATTCTTTAAAGTAACAAGCTTTTATTGAGCTGGACAATGGGCGCTTGTGTGGGTGAAATTCTGCCTTTTGTCATTAGTAAGCACATGATTTAGGTCGCTGTCTGACTTGGGGCAGTGTTTTTGTTTCAGCGTGACGGAGAGGTATTTGTAGACGCATGGCCGGTCACCGTTATGAAGGGAAAGGGATCAGGGTAGCTTAGGGTCCAACCATGGCTAGTGAAAATATTGGTAATGAGCTGGCGTAGGGTTTATTAATCCTGAAAGTGGTTGGCATGCATTTCTGACAAGTGCCATTCATATCCTTGGCGCTCAGCTTTGCCTTGTACTATGGGCTGAACTAGACTTGTGGCATTGATCGACAACCCGGAAGCCTTTGTTACTGAGAGTGCAATTGGTGACACCAAGCGACTTATCATGAGCAATGCTTTTGGTAACATCTGAAGCTAATGTCATGCAGACCCACTCTATTGTCTGAAATGGAATTGACATGCAGCATTGAAATCATGCAATTTCAAGTAATCGCACCATTTCAAAGCCTGATTAGGTGTGAACCAGGGCTAAAGCATTGCTCCAGTCAAAAATAACAAGCTAAAGTATGCCTTAAAGCCCATCTCCGGTCACTTTTTTTGGAGCTGTGCCCGCACTGCATGGGTCAACTGCTTATATAATTTTCTTTCTTGGGGGTCGAGCAGAGTTTTTATACTCCCCCCTGATCTTCCAATCCTCCTGAAAACCATGCCCCCCCCCCCAGTCCAACAGTTCCTGTCTATGGAGCGTGCTCACCTCAGAAACGGTCCATTTTCGAGACTGCTGGCGAGAGAGGTTTGGTTTGAGCAAACTGACTAATGTATGGGCTTCCTTACGTTGGCCTTCAGGTTTAAGATGTTAGAGAGATTAGATAATTTAGTGTACACCGTTGCATATAAAAAAATTCTCATTGATCATCAAGGAACCCCTTGAACCTTGGTTGAGAGACTTCCCTGGACAATCTTTCCAGCTTTTTTGGCCGGATGGATCTACCAGTTTGCTGGTAGTCACCTGTAGTCCATTCCAGTAGATGTGGAGTGGCAGTTATGCAACCTTCTGACCAGAGCTCTGTTCTTTTAATACAATGTACAAATATTTATGTTGGTCGTAGATTTGGTGACCTTTCAATTCTCCAGATACCTACAAAACCTTCCTTCTGACTTGATTGATGCCTGATTAAACACATGAAGTGTGTATTTCCTAATTTGTGCCCCTTCCCATAATTCCACAGCAGTCATCTGTCCTTGAATTTGGGCTCCTCAGTTGTTTTGTTCTACAATATGGATTATACATAAGAGGAACATGACGGTAGCTTCTACAAATGGAAGTAATGGAGAACGCTTGTGGGGAAATGTTATCAGTGGAGCTCTTAAGATGGAAGAATACAACGGGATTTAACTTGCCAGCAATCACCCAGGACTGAAATATTTAGGTTTGGGTGGAGTTGACCTTTGGATAATTTTTACCTGGATTGCTTTTGGGTACTTGATGATTTTGAGGACTAACCTTTTGAGTATTTTGGTATCAGATGAAGTTCTGCTATTGTATGGCCACAGAAATAATATATAAATAA
Organism: Lithobates septentrionalis; assembly: GCA_037952835.1. Taxonomy (NCBI): domain Eukaryota; kingdom Metazoa; phylum Chordata; class Amphibia; order Anura; family Ranidae; genus Lithobates; species Lithobates septentrionalis. The sequence continues at coordinate 69,573 of JBBDGP010002496.1, read as the reverse complement.
AGGCACCGTTCTCCCCACTGACCCCAACCATAGGCCATTATTCCCGCCACTGAGGCCCAACGATGGGGCTCTCTTCTTGCCACTGAGGCCCAACGATGGGGCTCTCTTCTTGCCACTGAGGCCCAACGATGGGGCTCTCTTCTTGCCACTGAGGCCCAACAACGTTTTCTACTCCCAATGGCCGCAGTCCAGCCACCCTAAAGTCAGTCTGAAAGACAGTAAACTGGCGCGTTGTTTGGAGACCCCTAGTATAAAGGAACCTGGGTCTCAGGTGCATGTGTAGAGACCTGACTTTTTCTCATGTCTCAGCAAGGACACACCATAACAATTGTTTTCTGTGTGCCCTACAACAGAGTATAGACTGCATCTATGCTGAAGTCTCAATTTTCCATCTGGGCCCAATAGGGGTAACAGGCATGGTCTGTTTTTGTTTTATTTTATTTTTTATTTTTTTTATGCATTTTTGACCCATTAGAATGCTTTTAGGTGTCTCTTGGCGTGCAGGTTCATCATGTCATTTAGGCTAGGTTGGCACTTGTATGTTAATATTGCATGTTAACCCTTTTGAAATCCAATAGAGCAAGAAAACACGTTGTCATGTAACGCAAATCAGGAAACAGAGAAGAAAGCAATGCACATCCAAGTTACACTGCAACACACAATACAATATACTACATTGAGAGTGCTTAGGTGGAAACCCAGCCTAATGAGCTAAGCTGCTTCTTGTCCACGCACGCCTAAAATATATCATTGCTACACCGGCCATTTTGTAATTTTGTTTATCTTTCCACTTCAATATGCAGTCAGCGTTGACAAAAACATTCTCTTCCTTTATAACCACAATAGCCATGTAGGGAAAACATCATCCCTGCCCTCCCCCGAAATGTCATTCCTTGCTTTCTCGGCTGTTTTTCTTTTATTACAACTCTGGGACAGATTGTGACACACTGCCTTAGGGTGAGGAATTCAGAACTTGAAGGACCTGTCTTGGTATCTACAAAGTACAAGCAGGCAAGAATCTCCAAAGATAAATGCAGACGTTTTAGCAAATATATGACTGGTCTACAGTATGTTCTTCCAATGAAGTGGTGTTTCTTCTCTTTTAAATATGTAGTAAAGTGGGAATGTGCGGGGGGGGGGGGGGATCGCCACAGGTGAAGGACACCTGATAAAACCCAACTGTGCACCCCATTGTTCTAATCTGTACCTCCCCCTTCTTTTTTTTTTTTTTTTTTTTTTTAATACATTTTCTCAGTGTGAGGATTTTGAAAAGGATCCAAGATGTTAGTTGCTGCACATTTTAAGAGGAGCAACAAATATTGATTTGATTAAAATTGAGGTCAGAAGATTTGCATTTTTTTTTCCCTCTGCTGGTAATGTGAAAATAATTGTAATCTCAGCCACAGAATTTAATAACTGTGTCTGTAAGATGGAAGTGTACCATGGCTGGTTCATAGCAAATGAAGAAAGTTTGCTTTTTGAGAGAGGTAACTTTTTCAGTTGTATATCCTGGTTGTCCACTGACTTGGGTCTTGTGGAGCCCAAAGGCGGCTTCCTATGCCTAGAGGAGCCCAAAGGCGGCTTCCTATGCCTAGAGGAGCCCAAAGGCGGCTTCCTATGCCTAGAGGAGCCCAAAGGCGGCTTCCTATGCCTAGAGGAGCCCAAAGGCGGCTTCCTATGCCTAGAGGAGCCCAAAGGCGGCTTCCTATGCCTAGAGGAGCCCAAAGGCGGCTTCCTATGCCTAGAGGAGCCCAAAGGCGGCTTCCTATGCCTAGAGGAGCCCAAAGGCGGCTTCCTATGCCTAGAGGAGCCCAAAGGCGGCTTCCTATGCCTAGAGGAGCCCAAAGGCGGCTTCCTATGCCTAGAGGAGCCCAAAGGCGGCTTCCTATGCCTAGAGGAGCCCAAAGGCGGCTTCCTATGCCTAGAGGAGCCCAAAGGCGGCTTCCTATGCCTAGAGGAGCCCAAAGGCGGCTTCCTATGCCTAGAGGAGCCCAAAGGCGGCTTCCTATGCCTAGAGGAGCCCAAAGGCGGCTTCCTATGCCTAGAGGAGCCCAAAGGCAAGATCTCTTCACACAAGTTTGTGGGTTCACGTGATTTCATGTGAGTGTCTTGAGGGGCCCAAAGGCAACTTCCTTTGCCTAGAGGAGCCCAAAGTCGAGATCTGTTGACATGTTTTCATGTGAGGGTCTTGAGGGACCCAAGGGCAACTTCCTATGCCTAGAACGCAAAGGTGAGAACGCTTCACACATGGTCAGGGATTCACACTGAGGGCATAGCATTTTGTGATATAGATACAGGCATACCCCGCTTTAAGTACACTCACTTTACATACACGTAAGGACATACCCGTGAGTGTATGTAAAGTGGCTCTCAAGCTAAAGCTGCAGCTGAGTAATCCATGCACGGATAGTTCAGATTCCCCGCTACTTGTAAACGCACTCCCTGACCTGCCTCTACAACCCTTGACACCCCCACTACAGCCCCTGACACCCCAGAAGTGAAAAAAGGTATTGCTTCACTTTAAGTACATTTTTGTTTTACATACAGGCTCTGGTCCCATTGTGTACTTAAAAGTGGGGTATGCCTGTATATCCTTTCCACTGTAGGAGGAGAAGCCGTAAAGGCAGAAGGTTCATCTTGATGCATTCTATGACTTGGCTCCAGTGCCCCCATAGGAAGCTGCTGACTATGGGGGCACTTGATAGGAGGGAGGGGCCAGGAGGAGCAAAGAGGGACCCAAGAAAAGGAGGCTCCTGGCTGCTCTGTGCAAAACCAATTGCACAGAGTAGGTAAGTATAACATGTTTGCTTTTTTTTTTTTTTCTTTTTTTAACTTTACAATCCCTTTTTAAATTGGACTACTCGCCTACTTCTACAACTGTTTCTTTGCTGTCTGGAAGGGTGCAGAATCTCCCTTGGCAACAAGAGGGCAACATAGAAGCAATTAAATCATTTCTTTGCTCTCCTTACTATCCTCTTGCTGGCGAGTTGTCATCAGTCTGACTTTTTAATTGGTACTAAATCCGCTGTGGGTCCCTGGAACACTTGCGATAACGTACAAGGCTTACCAATAGTTTGGCCTTCTTTATGAACAGGCCTGATCATGTCACTTTGTGTGGAATCGCCACCTTATCCGCTACTTTTTGTTTTGCGTGTGCCTTCTTTGGCCTTTTGGGCTTGTTAAACTACAATGTGTTTTTATCATTTTATATGTAGTATTTGGCCTTTTAGATTTCCAAAAAAAAAAAAACTGTGTGTGGTGTTGGTACACTTTTCTCTAAAATTTCCTTGTAAAATAGCTGGAATCTGGCTGCTTAGAGCAACTTTATTTGTCCCCCTGAAGTGTATGTGGCATACCGGTCACCCCCTTTCCAGTGGGTTGGCCTGCTTAGTTGCTTATAGAGCCCTAGCAGTGCAGGAGTTAACAGTTCCAGCTTGCCATATCTCATCCATGTGAGAAATTTCTGGTGTCCTCCCTAGTTTAGTCATGGGAAGGTTTCTGACTACAAAGAGCAATCAGACAAGGGCAGGGCCAGGGGTGAGGCTCAGACGCTACCAGGTTGGAGCAGAGTTGTAGGAAAGTAAAGGAAACTTGGGTGTTGCTGGCTTGAGGAAGGCTTGGCCTGCCTGATGAGTAGCCTGTAATCGCTGAGTATTTTACCTGGAAGGTACAGACTGTGCAAACCCTATGATGAGCGGGTTCTGTTGACACATGTCTCTCACCTGATGGGGTCAGTCTGCTGCTTCTGTGGATGGGTGCCAGGATCTGCTCTACCACACTGGTAGAGCAGATTAGACGTCTGTCGGTTGGCTTTCATTTATTGCATTTGCAGGTTAACAGTTTAAAGGGAACCTTTTATACTGCAGTGTAATAGTGATACTTTTGGCTTTACTGCTTGAATTGCTTGTGCAGAATACAATTGGCAGCAGAAAGAATTTTCAAGTTTACATCTGCCTTTGTAGCTGTCCACTTTCCAGGTAAAAGAATAACGTGAAAATCTGATGTTGAGCATTTGGAAGTGCTTCAGATCATGTGATGGGGGCTTAAGCTGGCCGTACACCAGTATCTTTAATATTTGAATGGACTTTCCCGCATAAACACATATGCTAATTGTTTTGATGTAAATCTCCATCCTGCTCCTTTTAAATGTTCTCATTGATGCGGTCGAAATGAATGTCAGTTTGGCCCTAATAACCATTACAAAGTCGAATGCATGTTCTTGAAACAAACTTCAAAAATAATTTTCTACTAGTGTACGGCCAGCTTTTAGACAGTTGACTCTGGTAGAGGTGTCCGCATTGGAATATTCCCCCTCACCTCCTTGTTCTGGGGATAACTCCTAAAAATGTTTGGATTTTTTTTTTTCATTGCTTTCAAATAAAGGGGTACATTTTTCGAATGAGGACACAAATGGCAATAAAAATAGGGATACACTGATATATCAGATGAGAATAGGGTTATCAGTGTTTTGCTGATGAGGGAGGGGGGGAAGTGCCGATAATGGCATGCTGTGTCCCCATTGACTTCAATGCAAAACTCCAGCCACATTATACAAAAAAAAATTTAAAACTTTTTCGGTTGCATCCTGAATTTTCAGTTTTGGTCCAGAATTTTCACTTCAGTGCACCCTTAATAAAAACCTGACACAGGTTGAACCTTCCCCCAAATAAAAGTTTTGTTAGATGATCCGTACAGCAGTATTTTCTGCTCTGGTAGTTATTTGTATATGCCATTACAATGGGTCTTTTTTGAATCTGTGTCATTTGTGTATAGAGTACAATCAGTTTAGTTTGCATTATTATGCCATTCAATCAACCTGTTGGCTATCTCTAGCATTTTCAAAAATTTGCCACAGTCAAATTTGTACCCTCACCTGTCAATATTGCTTGCATTGGAGTTGGTTGAGCCAGTTATATAGACCAGCTTTTGCAACTACTACAGCACCCTGGTGTGCCACCTGAGGTCGTCGGGGATGACACTCTTCATCTGGTATATTTGCACAGCACATCATGTGTTTCTATGGTGCAGGTGGGCTGGCTACCAGAGCTGTGGAAATGCTTGGTGCTAATCCAGGGTGGGTGGCATTCAGGGCAGCCCCAGCACCCGTAAGAGGACGGAAGTCTACCTCCTTTAAGGAATATTACCCCCCCCCCCTGCCCATTTCTGTGCTGCCACATCTGCACTATTGTGAAGACCAGAAGGTAGGACTCTCTTGTGAAAATGTTGGAGGCAACTGAGGACTCTGATGTGAAAGGGAGTGGGTAGGAGGGACTGAGGACTCTGATGTGAAAGGGAGTGGGTAGGAGGGACTGAGGACTCTGATGTGAAAGGGAGTAGGTAGGAGGGACTGAGGACTCTGGTGTGAAAGGGAGTGGGTAGGAGGGACTGAGGACTCTGGTGTGAAAGGGAGTAGGTAGGAGGGACTGAGGACTCTGGTGTGAAAGGGAGTGGGTAGGAGGGACTGAGGACTCTGGTGTGAAAGGGAGTGTGTAGGAGGGACTGAGGACTCTGGTGTGAAAGGGAGTAGGTAGGAGGGACTGAGGACTCTGGTGTGAAAGGGAGTGTGTAGGAGGGACTGAGGACTCTGGTGTGAAAGGGAGTAGGTAGGAGGGACTGAGGACTCTGGTGTGAAAGGGAGTAGGTAGGAGGGACTGAGGACTCTGGTGTGAAAGGGAGTGGGTAGGAGGGACTGAGGACTCTGGTGTGAAAGGGAGTGGGTAGGAGGGACTGAGGACTCTGATGTAAGGGGGGGGGGGTGTTAAGCATTCTGATCAGTGGGGACCCCATTTTAAACTGGGGTACCTCAAGATTTTGCATGCTTTCAATGGGTGCTATAACTGATGAAAGCTGAGCAATGCTGATTTAGACAGGGCACACAATGTGAGGCATAGTTGAAACTCCCAACAGAAATAATTGAGGTCTCTGAAAATGGGAGACTGTGGGGTAAAGCCACATGGAGGGATAATAAAAACTGTACAAGAGACGAGCTGTATTGGAAATTAAAGCGCTTAAAGCATGTTTTTTGACTTAACTGGCATGTCTGTTCATTGAGGACACATTGTATGATCACATATGTTTGGATATAACAAAACCGGCAGCCCGGATGATGTAAAGCCATATTGCAGACTTATTGTTTAGCTGTTTACACAGCCTCTCGTATGCAAAGGCTCCCCGTTTGGCAGATGCCGCTTCCCAAGGCAGTTGCAGTGTAGTTGTACCGGCTATTTTTGGCACCACCATCCTGCCAGTTGGAATCTTTTTTTTGTTTTGCTTTTCAAACAAATGGAAATTCTTTTCCTGGCAGCTTGTGATGCATCTGAAATCTGATTTCATTGTGTTCAGCAAGATGGACTTCCTACATGTTTAACCCCTTTCTGGGCTGAGCCGGAGGCAGTCTAGCGAAGATCCATTAACTGCAACACACCAGTGCAGGGTCTAATGAAAATATTAAGACTGTTCTTTGGTACCGGTAACCAGTGAATCCGGACTCGCAGAATATTCTGGAGTTTTTTTTTGTGTGTGGCTGGCCTGAAAAAAATTTTTTTTTTTTTTTTTGATTCCCCCCCCCCTTGATTCAGATCAAGGCAGCAATGCGACACCGAGGAGGGAGTAAGGTCACCCAAGGGCGAAGATGAGCTAGAATTGCTCTTGCTTGACTAGTTCTCTTCCCCTGGCATGTGTTGGGAGTAGTTGAAACCTTTTTTTGACCTCCTGATTTAGCAGTTTGGGTACATTTATGTAACCGTTGGCTAAAGTGTTTTTTTTTTTTTTGTTTTTTTTTTTAAATTTACTTCTGTTCTTCTTTGCAAAGACACTATCCCTTTTTGGATAAGGTGTCAGTGTCTCTTTACACTCTTCTATTCAAGCTCCAGCATGAGCTGAACTGTCCGTGTACAGTTATCTGTGTTTGTAACAGCGTGGCAAGAGCTGTTATACTAAACTGACTATTCTTACTCAATCAGTAGTCCGTTTTACATAAAGTGGCATGCTTGCCACACGCATAGGTTAGTTGATTGGCTGCCCATTCTAATTCATGTGATCAGCTGTCGTCATGGTGTATACTGGACATTCTTTAACACCATTTTGATACCTATCCAGTTCTAGTTTTCTTTCCAGTCCTGGTATGGTGGCTCTGAGACATTAAACTTTCAACAAGACTTTTTCTTCTTTTCTAGCGATTTATAGCAGTGGGGTTAAGAGGCCAGCATACTTGTACTGAGCTTCTTTCAGCCAAGTAACACAATACCCACAACACGATGGTGATGACTATTTCAGCTATGTTGGTGTGCTGGAGAACTTCTTTTGTAGGCTAACCGTCCCCTTTTTTGTCATAGACTGTGACTTTTCGGTGTGAAATCTTTTCTGTTGCTCAGCTGTAGAGATCATAGATGGAATCCAATGACTGGACATAATGTCTTTTTAACTGCTCCTGGTATTGTCTGTATCGGTGCTGACCGTGGGCTGCGCTCCCTCCAGCTGGCTGCGAGATGCTGTAATGACTAGAATTGATGAACCAGCTTCACAGCTCCGAGACATGTATTTGAGGTTTTTGGGTCAGATCCAGCCATGCCTATTGTAGAGTAAATATCTTAAATCAAAGAACCTATAAAGTTTTACTGCTGTCAGTCTTGCACATTCATTTTGTAGAACATCTCCTGAATGCAAGGCAACTTTGCAGTTCTGCATTTCTCATTATTTTCCCAGATTATATTTTTAAATTTAAAGCAACCAGACCTGAGACTCTCCAAGGACATTTGGGTAGGAGGTTGCATCTTAAATGATCCTGTACCATGCAACCATACCTGTGTGCTTTTAATGCAGCGTTCCTAAAATGTTGGTCTATGGGTCACTGATGGTACACTGTCGGGTCATCCCATGCTATTTTCTAGGGGAGCTCTTGACAATAGCTGTGAGTTTTGGGAGCCGTGACCCCACCCACAGGCTCCCATGGCCCAACCCATTGTTGGCTCTCCCTTTCACTGCTGGAGCTGCAGGTTCTTCCTCTTGTATTCTGACAGTACTAAGGCCAGCCATAGACAGAGTGAATTTCTTTTCACCAAGCAGTTACTTGATTCCCCCATCAAAACCGTGTTTGTTTTTTAAAAATTATTTTTATTCAATTTTTCCATGTTATACATCAACACCATGTTGATGGGGGGGGGGGGGAATGCCTCCCACGGTGCCATTGCGTTCTCCAGGTAATCGCATGTAAAAATCCGACAGGCTGGCTGTACTCAAATTAATCAATTGAGGCCAGCATACTTGTACCGACCCAAGACTCTCCAAAGACACCCCTTCATCTTCTCGAATAATCCTTAGTCTTGATCGATCAACTTGGGTACATTCAGCCTGCCCATACAAATTCAGGAATCGGCCAAGATTCTAACTATGGCCAGCTTTAGCAACTCTTGCAGTTTGCAGCATTGTAACCTTCTGCAGGCCGTTGGGCTGCTTTTGGGCCCATCCGATAGACAGCCCAACTGAAGAAGAACAAATGGCACGCTGTCTTGACATTTTCTGCTGAATCAGCTGAAATTTGAGCCTTTTCAAGCTGGCCATAGATGGATCAATAAGGACTGGCCAGATTTTAATTCATCTATGGCTGTTTCCGTTTTAAGAGAAGTCAATCTAAAGGTTGACTTCTCTAGAGCCGGCTTGTTGGAAAATGTTTTACTTTGATCAACACTGCAGCCAATCATATTTATAATATATCTATCGCTATAAGTTTTTTATAATTTTGAGTGTTCATCTTTCTTTCTACTGATGAGAAGCGGACAAGTTTTTGTCTTGCAAATTTTGGTACTCAAGTGTGTTTATACAAGGCAGGTGTTGATACGGGATCCGCACACCTGTCAGACCAGCAGTATTAAATGTAGGCTCTTATGCTGGCCATACACCATACGAAAAATCGTCTGAACCCGTTTTCAAAAAGCGAACATTCGGCCGTGAGCACAAACGATAGTGCCATCATGTAATGACCGATAAATCGTTCAGTGAACATAAATGAATGTTTTTTTTTTTTTTTTGTTTTTTTTTTGGCTCAAAACCGTCAACGATGATTGATTTTGTGCCCATTAACTGCCTGAAAAACTGTCTAAATGACCAAATTTAGTCAGAGCTCCAGCATTTCTCTGTGGAGAGAGGATAACCTTCCAAAAGAGCAACCATCCCTGCAGCACTCCAACAATCAGGCTTGTATGGTAGAGTGGCCAGACGGAAGCCACCCCTAAGTAAAAGGCACTTATCAGTCCATCCTGGAGTTTGCCAAAAGGCACCTGAAGGACTCAGACCATGAGAAACAAAATTCTCTGGTCTGATGAAACAAAGTTTGAACTCTTTGGCCTGAATTGCAAGCATCGCAAGAAACAAGGCACCACTCATCACCTGGCCAATACAATCCCTACAGTGAAGCATGGTGGTGGCAGCATTTTGCTGTGGGGATGTGTTTTTTTTTTTTTTTTTTTTTTTTTTTTTTTTTTAGCGGCCGGAATTGGGAGCCTAGTCAGGATTGAGGGAAAGATGAATGCAGAAACGTAGAGAGACATCCTTGATCTCCTGCATCAGTTACCCAGATCAGACTGGACCTGCACCTGATCACTAAGGAAGGCATTACCATCACCTGGAGCGGTGTTACTCCCTGTTGGTTTACCATTCACAGAATGCCTTGCAAATTTTCTCAATGAATACAAGGCCTTCTCTGGATGAGGTGGAGATTGTGGCATAACCAGCCTGCTTGTCTGCCTCATCCAATCATAGAATACCTTTTTGTTCATTGAGGAAATTGCATGCCATTCTGTCAGTGGTGCTCATGCCAAGCTAGCGCCCACCTGTGGTTACTATGTAGAGGTGCAGCTGCTTGGCACGGGACTCGGCAGTTGATCACTGTAGCATTGGTGAATACTACAGTGGTTTCCAGCTTCCACAGCTATGTCGTATACATATTTTATATCTGTCCAAGCTGGACCAATGCGATAAAATTATACCTGGAGTTCAGTTCTAAGGTGTCTGTAGATTTATTGGCAGCATTTATCGTTTGTGGTCTATGGAACAACACCTGGCAGCCCTAAGCAAGCATTCTTGCTGAACAAAATGACTGGGCAGTCTAGAAAACCTTGATTAATCCTACCCAATTCTGGGATCGGTACTGCCCACACATTGCTGTACATAGAACTCCTTTTTAGGTGTTTAATAAGAGTGTGAGGTGGGTCAGTTACATCCATGTGTTCTATAATGTTCTTGATGGCCTGTAGGTTTACTTGGCATCTTCGTATACACCCTGGCTTTCCGTGCTGTCCCAGCTATGTCTGCTCAGTTTACACGGGTGCTGGTAGATGAAGGTCACAAGAAGGGCGGACTTGATTATTCTGAATGTGTGAAACTGCACCAAAGGCATTTTTCGTCTCCTTCCTTGTCCCGGTAACCCTCCAGTGACTCCTAAATTGTTAGGAAAATCCATTATCACTTATGTATACACCCTTGACTGAAGGACAGTTGAGATGGCCTTTTATTAGAATGGAATATTCAGATTTATTTTTCAAAGTTCTCTGGAGTGTATCGGAACTTTTTTGTCTAGTTTGCGTTTTCATCTAATAACAGAACTGTAATACACTGCAGTCAGCCGTCTACCAGCTTGGGATGGCCAAGAGTGGAAAGCAGTTGATTTGATTGTGCCATAGTTATAGTCTGTTTGAAAAAAGACACAAATGTGCATCTTCATCAAATGGAGAACCTCCATATATTCAGTCCCATACCCACAGATGATGCAGAGGAAGGCCAAAAAGGTGCCTGATGAAGCTTGGTCCAATTTCCTCCAGCAGGGAAAAAGCAGGGGTGACCCCAAATGTGTGTACAATGGGTCCTACAGACACACACAGACAGGACCCATTGTACAGGACCCCACAGGCTCTCAATTTGGGTACACCTACTTCCCAATGTCCTCTGCCTTCTGCATTTTTAATGCATACCCCTGGGGTTGTAAAGATTGGGGGTGTCCAAACCTTTATGGATATTTTCTTCATCCAGAATAGTAAGGCCATGCTCCTCCTAGGATGCGTTTTTTTTTTTTTTTTGTTTTTTTTTTTTTTTTTTTGTGTCATGAGTTACAGGTGTACTCGTTGAAGTATAAGGCCTCTTTCACACGGACGATCCGTTCAGGTCCGCCTGTCAGTTTTTTTTTTTTTTTTTTTTTTTTTTTTTTTTTTTTTTTTTTAGGCGGACCTGAACGGACGCTCCATAGTCCTCCTATGGAGCGTCGGATGTCAGCGGTGACATGTCCGCTGATATCCGACCCGCTCCGATCCGAAAAAGTGTGACGTGGAAAAACCTACTTTTCCATCCTTCATCGGATCGGGTGACGACGGACTCTACGGTCCGTCGTCATCCGATCCCTCATAGGGGAGAGCGGCGCTCTGACAGGTCCGTCGCTGCACAGTGTGCAGCGACGGACCTGTCATCTGCCTGCTCAGCAGGGATCGACGAAGCGATCCCCCGCTGAGCAGAGAGGGCTCCGTACACGAACACGTCCGTGTGAAGGAGCCCTAAGGGACCAAAAACCTTGGAGCTGGTTCACATGTAAGTGGGCTGGTTGCGGTGCGACTTTTAAAAGGGTCATGAGCAATTTCAGTATCAAATTCGCAACTGAGCTGCTGAATGGAAACCACACCAGACTCTGCATCAAAACGGGACCCGCATCTGTGAATCCAGCCTAAAGTATGTGATGGGCAGCAAGTAGGATGCTCCAGCATCACCATCAGTAGATGTGTTCCAGGATCACCAGATCAGACAAAGGTTTAGTAGGGTGAATATGTACCCAACACTTAACGAGAAGGACACCTAAAGCTTGTTTGGCTGTGCTTCTTATGGATCACAGGAGTGCAGTCTGTTCTGCACTCCTGTGACCTGACTTCAGCCGGCTGAAAAGAGAGCCAGTCTATGCTCGGGCAAGATTGTGACCATTTAAGGCGGGGAACAGATGCGGCATCCACCTAGGCAAGTATGATTTGGGGGGGATTCTCAGCACCTGGATAAAAAAACTGATTTAGGCCTCATTCATGCAAGCACTGAAGCCTGTACGTCATGAATTGGCCGTTTGTGACTGAAGCCGCCAGATGTGGCAGGTAGGTGTACAGGGATGGCTACACTGATGCAAGCACTCGTCGTAACTTGCCGCCCTAAATCGTGTGCATTTGGGGTCTCTCGCCTACATGCTTGCTAAATTAGGATGAGTGGCTATTTTTCTTGCAGCCACTGCGCCTCCATAGAATTGCATGGACTAATGGCAGCTCCAGCCATATAAACAACCGATTTTTAAGGGTTTTGGCACCCATGTAAATGAGGCCTTAGAGCTTTTGCTAGTCTACTTATTATGCATCTCAAGGTCTGACATAATTTTTGTTTTTTGCTATACCTTTTTATAAGTCTTGTAAATCTGTCCTTGGAAGATCAACATTCTCCTGCTCTTCTGATTATTTGTAAAGTGCTGATAAATGAAGTTTTGTGCTCCGAAATTTTCCATCCCCCCCCTTTTTTTTTTTTTTTTTTTTTTTTTTGTTAGCAAAGGAACCCCCCCCAGGCCATGTACAGGCTGCACCCATCTCTCGCATTGCTTTGGTTTCTAGTAATCCGCAGGAAGAAAGACAGAAATCCCCCCACGGTGGACCTGTTCTCTGACTCTGCTCACATTCCTGGCATTCTGGCAGTGGGGGCCGTCCTCTACCCTCGAGTGTCAACAAGCAGGTCAGCCCAGCCTGCAAATCGCACCTCTGTGCTAGCTGGGCCGTGCCCCAGTGCTGTTTTGTTACTAAACACAGCTACTATGACCGCTATCACACACTATACTTAAAGGGAATACCACCCCAAAATTAGTGTTTCAGCTTTCGCCAAATGCTGGAGAGTTGATTTTTAATTCGAAGTGATTTTGTACTGGCATGCTAAACCACAAGCAAAGGCAGCTTTCATTAGATGGCCAGTTAAGGCATTGCTGCATACCTCATAATTGGCCCTTCAATGGAGGTAGTGCATGAGGAGGTCACTGCCCTGCTTTTCTACCTTGTCCAGCTGGAGACAGTGTAAGCACACAACAGATAGATCTTCAACTGGAGTCCAAACTTTTTTTTAATAAAGTATGATCCCATCACAAATGAGAGTGCAACGTTTGGAAGTAACGCAAGGACCCTTTGTCAGGCATGTGATGACACCACATGTCTGATGAAGGGGTCTTGCATGACTTTGAAGCGTTGCACTCTCGTTTGATGTGATCATACTTCAGTTAAAACTGTTTGGACTCCAGTTGAAAATTTGTTGTGTGCTGGCAAAGATTTACACTGTCCATGCATGATCAGTCTCCCCAGCTGGTGATTGCAGCAGCACCCAGTATCTTGGACCCTTTTCCAAGAAAGTGTGCGACGGGTATATGGATGGTTCACCAATCAGGGAACGCTTTGCATTCAATCATAAGATGGAAAGTATTCTCTGAATGGCGCCCATGCCAACCACATGTGTTTAGAATGCAGCTGATCAGCAAGGGGCGCAGTACCATGTTGAGATCACTAGATTAGCAGTGTCTGCTTCATTATTAAATTCCAGCCTCCAGGGGTATTGGTCAGCTATATATAGGGGTATGTATATATGTAACTGTGTATACATTGGTCCATACCAGGAATCATTTTAAAGTGGTTGTAAACCACCTGCAAGACAAAGGCGTAATGAGCTAGTATGCATCGCAGTGAAGGGAAATCTCCACAATGGACTATGAAAAGGGTTATAACCCTCCCCTACTGTAATGGGGGGGGGAACTTTGCCTATAGTTTAAGAGAACAATACCTATGCTGTCGGTGTTTGTAAACCTAAGTGTTTTCCATTGAGCAACCTCTGCATGGGAACAGTTGTCTAAACAGAACAGTGGTTATCGCACACAGAAATTTTACAGCATGTTGGAAATTCCCAGATGCTTCTTTTGCCACCAAAGAGTTGGGATAATTTTTAGGGTTGCACCGATACTAGTATGATGGCTGATACCAAGCATTTGCGCAAGTACTTGTTGAACATCCCAACGGCCGTCTTGGTACACCCTGCACTCGGCTGCAGTAGGCCAGCAGTGGACATCTTGTTACACTCAACCCATATAGTTTGGGCTGGGTGTAACAAGATGTCCGCTGCTGCTTACTGCTGCCGAGTGCAAGGTGTACCAAGATGGACGTTGCAGCATATAGCATTATGCCAGACCAGCAATTGCCAATAAGTGCCAGCCATCAGTGCGTGCCACCTATCAGTGCCTCCTCATCTGTGCTGCATATTGGTGCCACCTATCAGTTCAGTGCTGCCTCATTAGCACACATCCGTGAAAGTACTTATTTACAAAATTTTTGACAGAAACTAAAACGTAAAAGCAGTTATTAAATACTCCAAAAGAAGCTCTCTTTTTGTGAATTTTTTTTTTTTTTTTTTTCCCATTTGGGTACAGTGACATGACTACATAGTCCGCAACTGTCATTTTAAAGTGTGACAACACTGAAAGCTGAATTTGGAAGGGGGTGAAAGTGCCCAGTATTGAGGTAGTTAAATAAACAGTCGACACCGCGCTTGTAATTTGTCTTTGAAAACTGTCACGTGACATTAAAAAAAAAAAAAGTTGGTTTTGGGGAGTACATTGTGAAAGAAAGGATCGGTACCTGTACTTTGGTCTTAGAGTAGTATTGGGACGACCCTAATAATTTTGTTATGCAGATGGTGTAGCTCTACATCTGGTTGAGATTAAAAATGATGGCACATCTTGGCAGTGTGAAGAAGGGGCAAATATCGCTTTGCCTGTCATGAGCTCTACAAGTCCATCATCTGATATGGAAGAATCAGCCCAGGTGATATAAGATGACGGTTCTTGTCGGGGCGACTTTTTCAAATCGTGCCGCCTTCCTGGGCTTTTCACATAGCAATTAGTAGATCTGGGCGGTAGACGCTGTGGGGATGATGCATGGGAAAGTGCGCATTCATCAGACTGGCCGTCTCTAGAACGTGTTCAACCAGAGAGATCACATTTTCAGACTTGTCAATTCAAGTATGATCCGCTGGCTGTAAGCAAGAAAAGAAATGAGAGAGGGCTCTTTTTCTGCTGAGCAGCAACTTTTAGAAACGAGCTGCACGGCTTTGATAAACGATTTAAAGGCTGATCTTCCTAAGTATTGGGGCGAAGTTCGACCTCCTTAGACTGGCTACATCATATACTGAGCGTTGTTTGGTTTTCATTTTAAAGGGATAGTCTTCCCAGTATTGAACCGGAGATTGGCCGTGCACAAATTTTTGAGTGAATGTTTGTACAAAAATTCTCACCATTTGATAACTTGATGAAGGAACTTTGTTTGCCTTTAACATTCAATTGTGGAATTAATGGACTTTCCAAATGAAAACCATTCACTGTATTAAATTTAAAAAAATTAAATAAATTGCATCTGACTCCTTCGTGTTTTCTCGTCACTGCAGTCAAACTAATGTTCGTTTGACCCCCCACTAACCATTTGACAATCTAAATGTTCCTAAATAAAATATTTTTAATGATATGCTGATTTTAGTCCTTGAAATTCATGTGATGGCCAAAGTGCCCAGGGTCTTCTATTCTTGCAGGCATAACTGGTGCACCCTGAACTGTCTATAATCTTGGGAACACCGCTTCCTATGATGGATTCTTATCTGCCCAAAATTTGCAATTCTGTTCAACCAATTTTCTAATCTGAACATCCCGTGAGTCCGCGTGTGCACAGACGCACAGGATCTGACCTCCCTTTCTTTTCTGCTGTCAAAGCAATACAACATGGTCAAGGACCTCCCTAGTCTGTGATTGGACAGTGAAGGAGCAGAAGCATGTTCTTGTCAATCCTGTACTTTCTGTTTCCTTTTTAGATGCCCGTTTTCTGTATACCCTGATAGGAACAGCACTGTAAGCCTTTTATCTGCAGTCTAAGGCCCCTTTTCACAGGGGCGCCTCCGCTTGCTCAATGGGGGAGCTCTCCACTGATCACCACTGAGCAGGCGGATGATGACAGGCCCGTGTCCGCTCCGCAAAGACACAGATACAGTCCTGCGCTCTTCTATGGAGCAAGTGAATATAAACAAACAGCCTGTCTGTTTCCATCCGATCCGCCAGACAGGTGGAAAATAGGACCACCATCCGTCTGTTTTTGGCAGAGCGGATCGGATGACGGCAGATGTCAGCCCACATGTGTCTGATGACATCCACCGCTCCATAGATGACAATGCAGGGTCTGATCAGGTCCGCATGAAAACTGACAGGCTGATCTGATCGGCCAGCCCTTGTAATGGGGACCTTTTAAGCAGGCCATAGATGAATCCCTTTTTTCCTTTCGATCGGGAGGGGAGCTGCTCAAAAGAAAACAGATTTGCCCTTCTACACAAGCGAGGTGGATTGAGCAATTCCAATTGGCTGCAGTGCTGATTGAATGAAAATCTACTAATGCCCTGTTTCCCTGAAAATAAGACCTAGCGTGATTGTCGGTGATGGCTGCAATATAAGCCATACCCCCCAAATAAGCCCTAGTTAAAGTCATTGTAGGTCTTACTTTAAGGGTAGGGCTTATTTTCGGGGAAACAGGGTAGGGCTTATTTGGGGGGGTATGGCTTATATTGCAGCCATCACTGACAATCACGCTAGGTCTTGTTTTGGGGGGAAACGGGGTAGTCCTGTTCAGGAGGGGCCAGTCATTAAATTTGACTCCTTTTTGAATGGAAATGGTCATAAATGGGCCGAAATTTGTCCAGACCCTTTTGAACTGGCCGAATTGCAATCAGTCTATGGCCAGCTTTAGTCGTGCTGTGAAGAGAATTACAGGAGGTGAATATAAATAGACTGAGGTACAGGTTTTTTTTTTTTTGCTTTAACGACAAATAAGCTGCTTCACTGACCTACAGGCAGGGTGAGGTCCATTTTGCTAAAGTCCAAATTTGCATATATCGGCCATTTCTGGGTCTTCTGATGGTTCTGACATGTGGTGTTTGCTGAAGGTTATCATTATGCATGGTTTCCAGGGTAGCATTCGCTCTCCACTTGTTGCTATCTCACAGAGCTCTTAGAGCCGTGAAAATCAAAAGAACAATTGTACGGATGTGAAAGGTTAACTTCAACTTGTTTACAGAGCAGACTCGATATGTGGTGGGTACGATGAAAAGCTGTCATTGTTGCTGGTTTGTCTGTTTATGGCTCATGATGATGGCTTTGCCTCCTCAGTAATGTAACATTTTGTAAAACTAAGGCAAACATTACATTTCCTAATGCATTTACTTCGACATAAGCAGTTGTCAGATCACTGTGCACTAATGGAGTCTGAAAAGCGTTGAGGTCTAGCGGGGCCTTCAATCATGGTGAAATCGCCCCATCATAGTGAAGCGTATAATTTTCTTTTTTATTTGAGACGTAGTTATCCGGCTTTGGGTTTCTCTCACCATAATTTGTTGAGGAAAGAAAGTGTTGCCTTGTGTTTGGGTTGTCTTGTGGTGCTTTAATGCTGATTAGTGCCCATTTGCTCAGGTTATGTCTTTTCTTCTTGACATTTGAGTCGATTGTTGACTTGGATTGCTGTTTATCTGATCATTTTTTTGTTTTTGACCTGGAACTGTCACAAATTTAAACTCTGCATATATAAAACAAAAATCGAAATATTGATCCGGAGGTTTGAGACACCGCTGAAGGTGCTGTTCAGATTTTCTGTGTACATCCGCTGTTACCCTCACTTCTGTTCTCGTTGACTCCTGAATGAGAAGTAACATTAACCTGCCATGGTCTTCTTCAGTTGGCTATTGGGTTGCCAATGTGGTCCGTGCATGCCTCCTGCAGACAGAGTGCACATGATAGGCTTACAACACTACTGCTTGGGCAGTTGCTCTTCTTCAGTGTTTGCTTGCAACAAGAAGTATTAACTGTCAGGATCATCAGGTAAGAACGAATGTATGCATGGAGCAATGGAACCAGCTATAGTGAAAAAGATTTTGGGTTATATCAACTTTTAGAGGTATGGCTGTTTGTCGAGAGACTTATTATGTCAAACCTTCAGAAAGGTGTGCGTGTGGAACAGAAGATTAATATCTACAGATCAAGGCCTGTTAGATCTGTGAAGATGTCCCAGAAAGTCATCCCTGCTTTGGTTGATAAAGATCAAGCTTATATTTATGCTGCTAGAGATGTTCGTTCTTTTTTTTTTTTTTTTTTTTTTTTTTTTTTTTCTTATACCAGGGTTTCTCGACCAGGGTTCCTCCAGAGCAGGAGTGCCCAACCAGTGGTCTGCATGATGTGGCCCGCGATGTCTTGCTCTGGGATGGCAGGTCAGCAAGCCCAGATCGTAAGTTACTGATCCACCATCCCAGAGCATCAGCCTTGTGAATGTAGTTGGCGGCAGAGGAAGCAAGCGGCTGCGGAGCTTTCAGAAAGTGCACCACGCCTGCAGGATATAATGGAAGTCTATGGTAAAGTGCAGGAAAGCCACAGGTGCACTGCACCTGCAGTGTGGGTAAACCACAGTGTGAAAGCAGCCTTAGGTCCTTTTTCACATGACCGGTGCGATCGGGTCCGCCTGTCAGGCGCACCCAATCGGATCCGCCGTTCACCTCTATGGAGCTTCAGATGTAAACAAACTTGTGTGTTTACATCTGTGTTGTTTACACACTTTACTGTGTTTACACACAAAGTGTGTTTGTTTACACACTTATGTAAACAAACTTGTGTTTGTTTCCACCCACCAATCCGATCTGCAAAAAAAAACCAGAAGGGGGGTCAGTCCCCCTCTGTCTGATCGGAGGGCCTATAGAGCAGAGCGGGCTGTGTCCATGTCTGCTCTGCATATACAGAATGGACATGGACCTGTTGCCTGCCCTCTTCGCTCATTGTGGCCCGTGAGCAGGTACCATGTCGCTTAAGTGGCCCTCGATCTTCAAAAGGTTCAGCACCCCTGCTCCAGAGGTTACTAGGGGTTCCTTGAGTAATTTCTGCCTGTCAGATAAGTTCCCACACCATTTTAATCTTTTTTTAGCTATCTGTAAAAGGGGAATTCCTCCAATTGGCCGCAAGTGTAAGGAGCATTCTTCCCAGTGACCATCACACTAATGTATTATGCGTTGTAGATCCTAGTAATTTCCCAAGTTCTCCTCCTGGACGGTAGATTATGTGACCATCCTGGAGAAATCCGAGTGACCAGATAAAATATTTGCAGGGGTTTCCCTGAAACCGCAAAGTTATTTAAAGGGTTCCTCTGTGTTGGGAAAAGGTTGCTTTATACTGTACTAAAGTACAAGAAGTACCAGTGATGGGCCCACCCATGTCCATAGTGCTGCTCCATTTTGGGACTGGACAAATTTACACGCACAGTGAATCCCTATAGTACCGGTAAGTGATAAATAACGTTCCACTTTAAACCGAATACACTGCTGTGTAAGTGCGTACATACCATAAAATCGTTGATTTTTCATTTACACTGCAAAGGTTAGCAAAGAGGCAGTTGCTGTGTAAAAACTCCATATGGTCATTCAGGGCTGTGTAAGCCATTCTTAATTACTGTTGTGCTTGTTCTGGTGCACTGCCCTAGTGCGGCCAATAAACTGAAGCACTCTCTGCTGTTCTTGGGATGTATTAAAAAGAATTGCTATAATTCATTAACCTTTTCACTCCCACAAAGCCTTCTTTAGCAGGTTGGAGCCATCAGTCTAATTAAATTGTCTTGAAAGACCACAGGAACAATTTAGTATTTGCCTTGGTTTGTACTCAAACATCTGTATTCCAGCAGCTGTTGAAGCTCCAGTCGGCTGCCCTAATCTCTCAGCCAGGAAAGGGGTGATTGCAATTCAGCGAGATGGAAGAGAGCGTTGTGTGACCTTACCAGACCCGCAGAGAATTCTTTTATTTACAGGGTTTTATAAAATTAAAATGATGTACTACTGGATGATGAACATTCACTGGCCACCAGGCGGTGTGTGTTCGTACAATGTATCTGTTCCATAGGCACTGTTCACATAGGAAGTTGAATGTGTAGGCCTAGTCATGCTGACCTCACATATTTGTCCTCTGCTAGTTCTCTAAACATGGTTGCAACAGTTCAGCTTTTGGAGAGCCATAGGGAGGAAGGTGTATTATACTCTGGTCTTTATAATCTCATATTCAACCTAAAGAAGGCATGCTTTGGTTCTTATCTTTGCAAAGGATCTGTCTCAACCCACCAAATGGGCCTCTGCTCTATACCGTGTGTGTGTGTGTGTGTGTGTGTGTGTGTGTGTGTGTGTGTGTGTGTGTGTGTGTGGTTTGTTTTTGTTTTTTTAAACGTCTCGTCTGTTACTCCTTGAGTTCCAGGCCTCGGTGAATGATTTGACACATTTCAGGTGTCTTCAGGAAGGGAGGAGGGGGGTTTTCTCAGCTAAGCACACCCTCTTGCTTGCATACCTGACTTAAAGCGGGAGTCCGGCGACCAATTTTTTTTTTTTTTAGGTCATTGAGACACTTTGCTAATCCCAAAATAATACTCAGTTTGGGTGTAATATTTCCGCCTCTGTCTGTTTTCGTACTGAAGAATAACTTAAAAAATGTGATGCTGGCTGTTTCCATCTTGCTTGTGGGCATGTGAAGCCCACAAGCATTGATTTCCTGGATGCGGTGAATGCTGTTCATTCACAGCTTGTTCACAGGCATGATCATTGTTCCCGCACTGAATCTTGGGAAGCCTGACACTAAGCTCCCAGGAGACAGTGCGGCACCGGGGTGAGGCAATAAACACGCCTACTCCCATGGGAGGAGAGACAGGAAGTGCCACAATAAAGTACAATATAAAGGGAATTACAGCGATAAAAAAAAATTTCGTGCGGCATTTGAAGATCTATGGAATTAACTGAAGGGGGTAAGATTAAGTTAAAAATTTGAGTCGAACCCCGCTTTAAGGGCAGATGGATTCCAGGGAGTAAATGCTACATTAATCATCTGCCTTTACTCAAAATGGCCACGGCTGCTAATGCTAGGTTGTTTTTGAAAGTGACTTCTCAGCAAAATAAAGCATGGAGAAATATATGGATTAAAAAGAGAACCATTGCCGGGCCTGGATAAAACCTTTCCAGGGAGTAAAAGCTCATATGATGGCCCTAACCATTAACTAACCGATGTCTTGCGTTCTGAAGGACTCTCCTAGTGTCAAAATTTGGGAACCTTGGATCGAGTATTCCTTTCCCTCAGTAAACCTGGCCAGCGTTGACTAATGCTTAGAATGGTTCCCCCTCCCTGTCACCCTGGATCTAGTAAAAGCGAAGATACCTTTTTTAAATTGATTACAGCTTTTGCTCCAGCAAGAAGAACCTTGAGCAGCGCAGTTGTGACTCACTGAATCCCATGAGACTTGAAAGTTTTTAAAGTGGCAGTGCCTTAGATCTCGCACTGCAGATATACTGTTATGAGAATCAAGGTAAAGACGCGGGAAATAAACCTCTCTTTTCCAGGTGGCATTTGGGTCAAAGCTATATAAATGACTTTTGGCAAACTCCTTTTCCTGGCACCACTATATGAAATTTTGTGAATCTAGAGCAAGGAACCACCTGAAACTTTCCAGTCTAAAGAATCGGTTCAAATACATTGTGTTTATTTATCATTTCTATTAGGTTTTATATGAAGTATGTGTACCAATACTTGTAGTCTCAGTAGCATTTTTCTGAAGAGATGTGAAATGACTTGAGGAGAAACCGTCCTTGCTGTCATAGTGCATAGAGAGAATGCATTAAGTCAAGATGGGCTGACTTTATTTCATCCCCCACTGCCTCTGCATCAAAAAATGTCTATCAAGTGCATTAAATAGATGAGTGAAAAAGCCTTTAGGCGGAAATCGGCTCCAGTTCCAGTGTACTGAAGCCAAGCATTACAATGCATTTGTGGAGTCTGTTCTAGGCTTTGCAAAGCCTTATCTAAAGAATACAGGGAATTGCGAGCTAGCTGTGAGTCATCCTGTTATAACTCTGCCTTCCTTATTGTCTTAGGACAAAGAAATTCCCTTAAGCTTGCTCCCGGTTTAGCCATGCCTCAGCTACTTCGACAAAGGCCTGTTTGCAAACTGACCCGTGCCTTCCCTACTGAGTTCCATGGACAGCTAATCAGTCTGAAGACTCTGTGCTGACATTCATTCAGTTCAAGGGAGCCACACTTGTAATATCACAAGTAATAACTTCAGAAGACCAAGGCTTAACATATGTTATTACTTTGTAACACTGGCATCTTCCAAGTGAGGCCCTCACTGAGACTAAAAACCAATTATAAACCAGAAGAAAAATGATCATTATTAGAACTAAAAGAACTTTAGTCTTGCGTTTTGGCAGCTCCTATATAAAGCAAGTACCCCGTTTTGAATTAGAATTTTTTTTCCCCAGACCCAAAAAGTTTTTATGCTCGCCACTATTTACCTGTGTGTAATATACAAGAACATGTTTAGATAGATGTAAACAAACTTTGGCAATACTTTGCATGATGTTTGTCAAATTGTATTATAGAGATGTGGCACTCTTATGCACCCCTGAGTAAGGAGACCTATATCTCTGAAATGTGTCGAGTGAACGAAGACTCCTCATTCTGTCATTTTTAGGACCGTTTTGTCACAAGTAATGTGCGCCGTACTTATGTTTTTAACCTTTTTTTTTTATTCTGCTTTTAACAATAAAAATTGGAAAACCTTTTTAACTTGTATATGTTGTGATAGTAGTCCCTTTAAAGTCCCAGTGGGGGAATCCACATGTATCTAGTTGATATATTAGGGATGTGGCACAGCTTAGAATAAACCCACCCTTGGATATTCAGACCCAAAAACTGGATTCCACTAGACTAGGGGTCTTCAAACTTTCTAAGCAAAGAGCCAGTTTACTGTCCTTCAGGCTTTAGGGGGGCCAGACTGTGGCCAGTGGGTGTAGAGAATGCCCTAGTGTGGGAGCCATCAAGAGCCCATCTTTGGTGTCAGTAATTAAACACAATTGGTGTGAGTGGGAGGAATAGTTCCTCAAGTGGGAAAAATCGTTCCCCAAGGGCTAGACAAAAGCAAGCAAAGGGCCACATCTGCCCCCCTGGATGCAGTTTGGAGAGTACTGGATTAGACTGATATCTAGCCTATTGCTTCGATAAAAGCAAATTGTGTGCAAGGCGGTTTTCCTGTTCCTCATAGTTGGGCTGGTTTGTAGTGCCTAAAGGTTTCCAAGTGTGGATATTGTATACATGGTTACATTGGCCCAGCTTGGATCAATGTAACTATATACCATACCTGGCCGAAGCCCCAGAAAGCTGGAAATCATTAAAGTAGACACTGTTACTCCAGTGGCCTCCACTTGCTTCCAGGTCCAGTGCCGAAGGGAAATGAATGGAAAGCATTCTGTGATTGGACAAGGTGGGATGGTGACGTCGCACTCTCCTCTTCCATTCAGTCAAAGAACATTACGTTAATCCAAAGCCTTCCACGAATGGTGCCCCTTGTGAGTGGCCAACCTCCTCCTCGTCCTGCTCTGTATAGGACCCAGAAACAAGTGGAGATCACTGAAGTAGCGGTTTCTAGCTTTGTGATTTTCAGCTTTCAGAGGAATTGGCTAGGTATGGTGTGTGTATATACATAATTACATTAGTCCAACCTGGGCCAATGTAACAAAGTAAAATATCCATACCTGGAATTCTTCATGTTATCTGTTCCTAATAGAATTTGTTGGCATCACAATGGCTTTATGACCTGTCCTAAAAACAGGACACTGAAACCCTTGGCTGGTTAGGAAGGAGTCTTACTCCTGAGAAACACAAATGCCAGTGAGTCAAGGCTAGTATACAGTCATTTGAACTGTTTTTTTTTTTTTTTTTTTTTGTGGGGGAAATTTCAGGCTTCTAATTCATTGTAGAGGCAAATTATTTATATTTTTTTTGTCCCTCACATTGAAGTCTATAGGGACCAAAAGCTTACAACTCTGCCCCAAAGAGGTTCATGAATTTTTGGAGCTTTGAATGCCGGCTTCAAATGGCATGACCCTCAGGTGTAAATGTGTCACCATTAAATATATAGGAATCTTTGAACGTTGAACCTCTTTGAAAAACTATTGTCTGAATTGGATCTGAAGGTGGGTCTGCAATGTGTTTTTTGCTTTTTTTTGTTCTGAATTCAAGCAAAGGCATTGCAAACTGCAGTCCTATACAAACCCTTCAGAAAGTCGCTCTTATCATAGGTTGATGTTGGGTGAGGTTCCATGTAGGGGTACACCAGAAGACAAAAATAAGTCTTCTGATGCTGGAGGAATCTATCACACATGGTGATTTTCCCAACTCGAAACAGACATGTGTCGGCAAGAGAAGGGGTAGTGTCGCTTGTGCGTGTGCTGTTTCAGTCCTTTGGGTACGAGAGATGGCCGTAGATCCCGGAACCACAGATGGCTCGTTTTTCTGACACATCTGTCTAGCTTTGACTGGCTTTATTTGACCTGCTTCTGTGTAACCAATTTTTATTTTTTTTAAGATGTATCCGATTTGATATGTATTCTATAAGGTAATGGTCCTTGTTGCTCATTACTGTGTCTTGTGATGCAAAGCTAACTCCCATTCAAACCACAGAGACTGTGTGACCACCTCCATAATTATTCTTGTCCAGGTCATTGAAAGGTGACAAATTCTCTCTTCCTGTCTGAATATGAGGGAAGAGTTTCTGTTCAGTCAGCACAACAGTCTATTATCATGGAGAAGGTTAAGCTCTCTGCATCTGACTCACTGCTGATCAAAATGGTTTAATTAAAAAGAAAAGTGTAATGCAGATGCTATTTATGTACAGATCCATACACAGGGAAAGATAGCTGTGTGCAGTGTTGGGACAAGGTCATCTAGCAGCCAAGGCAAAGATGCAAAACGCCCCCTTAGGAACAGCAAATATGCACGCCCTCCAAAAATTGTGGGCACGTGATGCCCCCTCCTACCTCACATTGTACCACTGCGCCCAGAACAGCTTCCCCTTCTGCCCACTCCTAGTACCGGCCCTGGCTGTGTGGCAATCCTGTGCACAAGTGTTAAGTCAGAAATGTGAGTCCTAGATTACTATGCTTTTTCCACCTAGATCTGTAAATATTTTTCCTTGCTGAAGCTCTAGATTCCCTTTTACTTGTTAACCAGGCCAATTTTGACTGCCTTGTTGAAAAATTAAACCTGTTTAGAGCTCTGTCATTCAAGCAAAGACCATACTTTGTTCATAGAGGGCCCTGTAGAAAATTAATTTGGGTTTTTCTCTTTTTTTTTTTTTTTTTTTTTTTTTTTTTTTTTACATATTTTGTTGTTAGTGACCCTATTATATATAGCGTGTAAGAAAATCACCCAAAATCAATATCCTGCAAAAGAAGTGTACATAACTGTCCTGCTGCCAGTGCCGCCAAACGGTGCTCCGTTCCAGAGGAGTTGTCTGTCTGTGGGAAACCTATGCATTACTGGATATGTGCTCAGGGTTCCCTTTCTTCACTCTAGTGGTTGAATGCAGAGATGTTCCTATTACAAGGAACGTAAACATCCCGTGTAATAGGAATGGTGCGTAATAGGTCCTCCTTTATGGGGTCTATAAGACCCCACATCTCTCCTCTAGGCAGGAGAGGCTGAGCTCAAAATAAAAACTTCACGATCCCAGCCTTTCCTGCTGAGTCCCCAGCAGGCCAGAAATACTGAGCTTCATGCCTCCTGTCTGAGCTGAGCCTCTACAGCACTGATATCCCAAGCAGTCTTTTCAGCCTTGCCTTAGCTCTCCTGCTGGACTACAAAAAACCTCCCTCTTGTGTTTAAGTATAAGGAGAAGGGGAGTTCTGTAGTCCAAGGGTTGATTTGATATGAGGTCAGTGAAGTAGAGGCAATGTGTCATTAAAGCCTTTTCAAATGATTGTGTGCTTCCTGATGGTTGCCGTCTATCACCGGTATCGAGGTAGCTTGTTGTTAGAGCATTGCACGGTAGATGATTGAGATTCCTGCTCTGTTGTGTGCTAGTAGAAGGCCTGTGAGCTTTTAAAGTGTTCTTTCTTCTGCTGAGCCATTGTTATCTTTATACAATAAGTGGATACTTGTTTGTGTGACATTTTTCACAGCGATACATTTTCTGTATCAAATTGGCCTTGGAACTGGAATTCCTTAAATGTGTGAGCAGATTCTGTACATGCCAGAGCCTATTTGTACAGTGAACCAGCGTTCCCCTGATTGTTCCACAGTTCACGGGAAGCTGGAGACCTTGGTGAGTTTGGAGAAAATTGACATGGCTTTTTTTTTTTTTTTTTTTTCTGTGTGCAATTTTAAATAGGCGATCAATGAGTAGAAATGACTTGAATTTAATTGGGAGACATATATATATATATATATTTTTTCATTTCCTTTTAAAGTGGAGCTAATAAGTCTCCATTAAAAAAAAAAAGTTAGGCTGTTTTATTGCAGAAGAGGCATTGGAGTCTCTTCAATAATTCTGCCTCTTTAGGGCAGTTCCATCCTCTGTACTGGGCCACTTTGAGTCTGTATTCACCTTGGAGCTGCATGCAGGGAGCTTGTAGAAGTAGACGCATCGGCTGTAGAGACAGTCACATGTCAATTTGGAAATGGTGGCTTTGAATAGAGGACGTGAATTTGCGCCCATCTGAATAAGCCCTTAGAAGTTATTCTGTGCTGTGCAGTCTACATTCCTGTGAGCTCTTATGACGTCATCCTGCGCCAACCAGTAAAAGATGGTTGCAGCTCCACATCCAGCAAAAGCAGATGGAAGAGGCTGGCGATTGACCTTATACCCTAGAAGAGGTAATTATTGCACACGTTTGTTCCACTTTAGGTTGACTGTGGGGGACGCTGGCTGTGGAGCTGAGCAACAAAGATCACTCTATTTCCCTATCTATGCTAAACAGCACCAGCTATTTTATCAGCCGTTGCTCCCGTGGCTTGTACAGTGATTGGATTCAGCCACCATTTTTTACCCTGTTCCTTCGAACTGAAAATCTAAGGGGTTTAAGGGGGGGGGGGGGGTCAACTGGGTTGCTTTTGGCTCAACATTATCTATGTATGGCCATCTTTAAAAAGGACCCTACAGCTAGAGCGTCTGCTTAAATGTACCGCGATATCAACTTCCATGGTTCCTCAACATGGCAGTAATTTGCCTGGCCATACACTGTGCAAATGTTGGCTTGGTTTCTGAGGGACCAGAGTTGTATTGCCAGTCATGCAACAGGAGGAGAAAGCAGTAAGATGACCTTATCGATGTGCTTCTGCTCTTCGCTGTCTAATTGGCTGGCTGGGCTACCATTGTAGTGGCGTTGTGGGACCGGCCTGGGCTACCATTGTAGTGGCGTTGTGGGACCGGCCTGGGCTACCATTGTAGTGGCGTTGTGGGACCGGCCTGGGCTACCATTGTAGTGGCGTTGTGGGGCTGGGCTACCGTTGTGGGACCAGGCTGGGCTACCGTTGCGGGACCGGGCTGGGCTACCGTTGTGGGACCGGGCTGGGCTACCGTTGTGGGACCGGGCTGGGCTACCGTTGTGGGACCGGGCTGGGCTACCGTTGTGGGACCGGGCTGGGCTACCGTTGTGGGACCGGGCTGGGCTACCGTTGTGGGACCGGGCTGGGCTACCGTTGTGGGACCGGGCTGGGCTACCGTTGTGGGACCGGGCTGGGCTACCGTTGTGGGACCGGGCTGGGCTACCGTTGTGGGACCGGGCTGGGCTACCGTTGTGGGACCGGGCTGGGCTACCGTTGTGGGACCGGGCTGGGCTACCGTTGTGGGACCGGGCTGGGCTACCGTTGTGGGACCGGGCTGGGCTACCGTTGTGGGACCGGGCTGGGCTACCGTTGTGGGACCGGGCTGGGCTACCGTTGTGGGACCGGGCTGGGCTACCGTTGTGGGACCGGGCTGGGCTACCGTTGTGGGACCGGGCTGGGCTACCGTTGTGGGACCGGGCTGGGCTACCGTTGTGGGACCGGGCTGGGCTACCGTTGTGGGACCGGGCTGGGCTACCGTTGTGGGACCGGGCTGGGCTACCGTTGTGGGACCGGGCTGGGCTACCGTTGTGGGACCGGGCTGGGCTACCGTTGTGGGACCGGGCTGGGCTACCGTTGTGGGGGCGTTCTGGGATCTGCTTGTGTTTTCTGGCAGCAATGTTTGGAATTACTCACTGGTTGCATAAATTTAACGGGGAACACATTTCTTATGTTTTAACTATCTTTTTTTTTTTTTTTTTTTTGGGTTTATATTTTAGGTAAACGCCTCATCCAACACTGTGAATGAAATCAACCATTACTGTGTGAGTTTGTAGCACATCAGGGAGCCAGACACTCCTTGCTCTCCCACCTTCTTCTTCTGTCCCGGTGATAAAAATGCATTCATAATTTCGAACCAAGCTTGGTCTTCTGGAGCCTGCAGGTTCTCTGCAGAACAATATCCTTCCCGTCATTGTCAGGAAGCATCCCACTCATTTCCCGCTGTGTCTCTCTGCAGAAACTCTGCCCTGCCAGCCTATCCTTGGTGAAAAAAGCCCCGATCCTCCATCGCCTCCACATACTTTACCCTCCCCCTCTCCTGCTGTTCACACTCCCCTGTCCATCCACCAGATTGAAAACACAGGTGAAATCTCTCCAGCTTGCTGTAATCTGTCAATGCATTCTACTAAAGAACTCTGAACTTTGGAGTGAAACTATTAAAGCTGCTTATCAGCCAGGAAACATGGTTACAATCACAAGGGTGACACACAAAATAAATACTGGTTTCCCGGCTCTAAAAGGCAAAAGACCTTGGATGGGAACCCAGTGGTTGGACCTTTTCCTGAAAATTACGCTGCAAGCTGAAGCACTGCATTGTAGCATATCTTAATGTGCAGAAGAGAGCCAACCATACATGGTGCACAGTGTTGGTAAAAAACTTTTTTTTATTTTTTTTATTGGAGGCTCATACAAAATGAATGGGTAGTCCTAATGTGCCATTTTGTGCAATGCATTAGATGCAAATGGGCCCCAAGGGCTCATCTACATGGGTGCAGGGAGTTGGACAGCGTAAAAAAAAAATATTTCTGTGCCCAGAAGCCACAGGTGTTTGCATGCAGCTGCCTATACAAATCAATGACAGGCTGAGGCTCTATGCTATTAGCGGTACGTCCGAGCATTTACATGCACACAGGGACATACAAGTGGCCCCGGGCACAAACTGTCTGCTGGGAATACGCGGATGTGGAATTACCTGCATAGTCACAGCCTGTCATTGATTTGTACAGACAGCTTTGAACACTTGTGACTCGAACATCTGAGCAGTGCTGTGTGTACAGGGATGGATGTACGCCCTTGGGTAATTTGCACCCAGGACTGTTAATCTGTCCACGTATGTATATGAACGCTCCGATGTGTGATTACCAGCATAGTCGCAGCCTGTTATTGATTTGTACAGGCAGCTGCATGCAAAGACCTGTGGTTTCTGGGTGCAGAAATAAACTTTTTTTTTTTTTTTTTGTCTGGCCCTCTGCACCCATGTGGATGAGCCTTTTGTGCCCATTGACGTCTAGTGCATTGCAGAAAATAGATCTGCACATCCAAGCAGTTCAATTTGTGCACCCCTGGGATCAGATGGTTTGTGTCCAGGGCTTTTCATCCATCCCTGTAAGCATGTTAACGTTGGGATGTGTGATTACACTTGTACAGCCCCAGCCTGTCGTTGATTTTGAACAGACAGTTGTATGCAAAACCTTGTACGCCTGTGTGCAGAAATATACGCTTCTATTGATGGTGGTCATGTGAATGAGTGCTAATACAAGCAACTTTATTGGGTAGGGGTCTATTAGATTGTACTTGTATCAATGACATGACAGATGTGATATTTAGTCCCCCCCCTCCCTTCGTATATTTTCTAGCCATTAATACCACTCTTGTATGTAGCATGGCCTGGATACATTTGTCTGCTCTCCCACCATGCTCTGCTCTCATTTTGTCCCCATTAGGGGGATAATTGTAACAAGAAGTAATGATTGGAGGCAGTCAGAGCTTGTTAATCAGAATTTAGCCTGACGTCTCGGGGGCTTGGGTTATTGCATCACAGGAGCGGCCTGTCAGACATCCGCTCACTTACTGGAGCTGTCAGGAGCGCTCCAGGAGCTGCTTTTCTCCTACTAACCCGCTCTTTGCTGAGCTGAAGTACAATGCTTCTGCAATGGATGGAGTGTCAGGGAGTAATCATATCAGATCTTTTCACTTTGATTTAGCATATGTAGACCCAATCACTAAAGTGTTAATTTTTTAATTTCATTACAAATGTTCAGTATTTTTTAAATCTGCAGCTTTTATTCCCTGATGATCCTGCCATAGTAGTCCTTGTTTAGGCCCTTCCTGTTATAGGGTGACAACGCTCTGTCCTTTTTCTCTAATTTTGTACTCCTGCATTGCATGTTGAGCACACATTACACAGGTATGGTCTACAGTTGTCGGCATCAGGAAACCCGCCCTGAGAAATGCTATGGAGCCATTACTGAGGTGCATGTAGACAGCAAGAGGCTGAAGGAAATGAGGATAACCAAGGATTAAAAAATGTATTATTTTTATGCCAATTGTTTGACACGTAGTGCTTTAGCAAACTAACTTTTATAGTGTATTATAATTTAAAAGTGTTTGTGTACGTGTATATACAGTTGTGCTCATAAGTTTACAGAATTTGATTCTGCCAGGGTATGTAAACTTATGAGTACAACTGTGTGTATTTAAATATCTTTTATACATTTTATTTTCCCACGGCACCCCAAAAGGGGAACTGAAATCAGATGTTTCGAGAGCAGAGGGCACTGTTCATCCAAGATTTACTTCTACTTTAAGGGAGCTTCCATATTATATCTTTTTTTTTTTTTTTTTTTTTATTTATTTTTTTTTTTTTTTTAGTGCTTACTAGGCTTTCTAAAAGAAAAAGTGCATTGCTATTTGTAATTTACTCAGAGTTCAGCTTTTAACCAGCAACCAAAGGTTCCCCCAAAGCTTGGCCATGCACGGATTAGGATTTTCGGTTGAACGTTCATAGAAAAAATGGTTGATCAGAGTATTTGACCTTGCCAAAATTGTCAACTAATTTAGTTCAAAAGCCCCTAGAATTTCATCCAGAGCTGGTGTTTGAATGGAATCCCACACGTACTAAACATTTTTCATACGGATTATTGTTTTTTATTTTATTTATTTATTTTTTTTTTTTTGCATTTTATTTTCCTAAACAAAAAAACACATTCAGTTTTGTTCATTCTAAAAAAAAAAAATTATATCGCACACCTTTCAATTATTTCATTTGTTTCTAAGTTTATAACTCTTGTCAATTTTGACCCAATAACGGCCTGTGTGTAAACACAGAGCCGCAGCTTAGGAGCAAGCCTGCTTGAGTGCCCCCATTGCAAGCTGCTTGCTCTGGGGGCACTTGGCAGGAGGAAGGAGTCAGGAGCGCTAGCGAGGTACTTCATTAGAGGAGGATCGGGGCTCCTCTGTGCAAAACGATTGCACAGAGCAGGTAAGTATAACGTATGTTTGTTGGTTTTGTAAAAAAAATATAAAAAAAAAAAAAAAAATATCCTTTTTACAATCGCTTTAATATACGTTTTTATGACGAAGTTCTGAAGCCTTGCGTGTGCAATTGCACATTGAGGAAAGTGGTAACTCCCGTTGTATATTAAAATTAGTTTTTTGTTTCCTGGTTCAGTTGTACTGAAGTCACGCATGGATGACATTTTAGTTTTGTGATTGTGGAGTGTGTGTGGTGTTTGGTTGTTTTTTTTTTTTTTTTTTTTTTTTTTTTTGTCTTAGTACTGTTAACCTCCTGCAGCCCATTCCAGCCATTTTCCTGTCTGTATGCAGAAACCCAATTGGTTACACATTGCTGTGAACTGGCTTGCTGATGGTGACCATAGTTGTTCATTTTATTTCAGGTACTTGTATAGCGCCGTCAATTTACTAGGACTAATTTAGACAGGAACCAGTTAACCTACGTACCGCATGTCTTTGGAGTGTGGGAGGAAACTGGAGTACCTGGAGGAAACCCACGCTGGCACAGGGAGAACATGCAAACTCCAGGCAGGTAGTGTCGTGGTTGGGTTTTGACCCTTTTGCTTCTAGGCGAAAGTGCTAACCCCCACTGTATTTCTGCAGAACATGTGGGTATGGCCCATTGTAGTCACCACCAGGAACTCTTGTGGTAACTCGGGAGAAGAGTTGAGAGATCGGGACAGACTGTTGTCACCCTGTAACAGATGTACCTAAACAAGAACCTTCATGACTGAATCAGCAGTAGGTGAAATGCAGATTTACAAAGTTTGAAATGATCTGTGGAAGCTTAGATGACTTTAGCTTGGGGTTTAGTTTTACTGTCATTAGGCTAGTCATACATAACGTAGCTCAAAAATTCGGTAAGTTGACGTTCTGCAACGAAACAAACGTCAGCTGGAAAATTGTCAACAGAACAGCAAATAATAACAGTATTTGACTGGATGCAGACACTTTTCAGCTGGGTGGTGCCAATAGGTGCATCCTCGGCTCAAATATCGACCGACTGGAGATGTATATGGCAGCCTCCAGACACGCACTAGGATATGGTTTGACCAGAATTAGGTTCAGATCATCCTTTTTTGTAGAGTTTTTTTACATTATTACTCATAAACCACATTTTCTGGATTTTATACTGGTGTTCATTTTTCTGTTTATTTGTAACAGCTGAACAAATGTTTCAAATCTGAAGTTGTGTGGGCAAAATAAGCAGAAAAATGTAGCACAGCCAAAATCTAAAGACTGGCGTTCATGACCATACAAGGTTCGACATGTCTCTTCTCACACTCTGGCCTGGGAAAACATTGGCATTTCATGCTTGGTTTACACAGAATGCGTTGGATTTAGTAACACTTTAGTGATACCACCTGTGCCTTGGAAACCAATGACTTTCTAATCTAAAATGGTCTCGCTTACTGGGTTCAGCATCATCTAACTCAGTGTTTCTCGACTCCAGTCCTCGAGGCGCCCCAACAGGTCATGTTTTCAGGCTCTCCATTATTTTGCAAAGGTGATTTGATCGGTTTTACTGCCTTTGTAATTACCACAGCTGTTTCATTTGAGGGAAATCCTGAAAACCTGAGTTGTTGGGGCACCCGAGGACTGGAGTTGAGAAACGCTGGTCAACCTTATTGTTGCAGGCTTCAGTATAGTTGGCAGCACCAAAAGTTGCAGTATGCCAGTGAGCTACAGACATGAAGCACTGTGCTGTATTTACTTTTTTAAATTTTTTTTTATTTTTAGTCTGTTAGATGGGAGTGCCAAGGCCGTGGGCTACCTGTACCTGGATGTGGGGGGAGATCTAACCCCGCTCCTGATTTTAGTACCCTCTTCCGCTTTTACAACCTTATTAGGTTAACGCCTATTTTGTATTTGTTGCATGTTCCCATTCACATAGCATGACTAAATTACAAATTACCTTTTTTGCTTTAAAGTTAGAGTAAATGCCAATGCACAAATTTTACCTATAGGTAAGATTATAATAAGGCTTACCTAATGGTTACTGTAAATATCTCCTAAACGTGCACCGTCTAGGAGATATTTACTGTAGATGCAACTAGTGATGTCACCGACGCATGTGCTCTGAAGGAATGGCATACCCATGCCTTCAGCTTCCTGTGCCGTAAATGGCGGCTCCCACACGCGCGGGAGTGACGTTATCGTGGCTCTGGCCACTCGCACAGCCAGAGTCTGAACCTGGAAGGAAGACCGGGTGAAGATGTTGGGGCCTTCAGCGGTGACAGTGCGCAGCTGAAGGGCTTTGTTCTAAGGGACGTTTTCACATATGCTGGTATGCGATGCATACTAGCACATTATGACATTGCAGGTTTAAAAAAAAAAGCCAGCAAAGTACTATCGCTCTAAATTCT
Organism: Lithobates septentrionalis; assembly: GCA_037952835.1. Lineage (NCBI taxonomy): Eukaryota > Metazoa > Chordata > Amphibia > Anura > Ranidae > Lithobates > Lithobates septentrionalis. The sequence goes on along the minus strand of JBBDGP010002496.1, from coordinate 35,685 downwards.
ACCTAGCTTTACCCTTTAATGTTAAAGCAGACCTCCGAATCTTGCTCCTTCCCTTTAATACTTTAAATTGCAGATATAATTTTTTTAAATACCTTTTTTAGGGGAGCCCACCCTACGCTTCCACTTTTCTCATCCAGCTGTATGAAGCCTCCTAACATGCACACGTCGTGTCAGGAAGCTTCAAGGACAATGTAGAACACACTACACATGTGCCACCGCACATCAGGGGCCAGCTGCAAGAACCTGGAATAGATGGATGGCTCCTAATGACCCAAGCCCAGTAGATGGTGGCACCAGGACAAGGATTTGACACCCTTGGGTTACAGCAGCTTAACGTTGGATGCCACTGGATTTTTAAGTATGTGTAAGAGGGTAAAGGGAGAAAAAATAATGGGGGTGGGGAGTGAAGTTGCGTTTTTGTTTTTTTGGGGGTGGGGGAGTCAATTACCATAATTGGCTCTGTACTGGGATCTCATGGGGTCGTCTTTTTAGGCACATGTGTTGGATGTTTTGAATATGACATGTTCACTTTATTCTCCTGACGACTGTACTTTATGCCATCCTCCATAACTTATTGCTGATGGCCCTGGACTACTGTGTATAATCAGGTTTATTAGGTGATATATCATGCTTTTATGTACCTCTGTCATAGGCAGCGTTTGCCTTTGCGTAATTCCCGTAGATCAATACCTTTACTTTCTCTAGACCTATAATGGTCAGACACATGCCTTTCTTTTCTGCTAATGAGTGTTTGGATTTAATGACCTGATGCCTTAACTGTGTCTTCTCTCACATTATTCTCACATTATTATATATAAATGGCTATATGGCCCATCCCCCACCATCATAATGCGAAGTGTCATTAAGGGTAACCATAGACATAAGAACGCTCTCCTATCTGGGGGGAATTTATGTGTCAATGAGCGCCCCCACAGGCTGAACTAACCACTATTCTTGAGCCATTCTACTTCCTAATTCCTCTTGCTTAATGCTGGCCATAGACTGAGCTATTCCCCCCCCCCTCTTTTCTTGCAACCAAGGAATTCCTCCTGCGGAGCTGTTTTCTCCCAGTGGGGTACTTGGGTACATTCAGCCTGACCATACATGGTTCGAATCTCAGCCTGTTCCTGCTGAACCGCCCAAGATTTGAACCATTTAATGCTGGCTTTAGTCAAACTGTCATGTTTAACACCAGATCGTAGTCGGACTGCATGCACGTGGGACTGGCAGCCTTCTTTGCCGTCTGCCCATGTTGAGTTCTGCATCTAAAATGACAGTTGTGTGTGTTGGTACCATATACCAATGTTATGACCACATGTAGGTGTCAAATCCTTTATTGAAAGTTATGTGACGCAAATCTTCCCATGAATCTCCAGATTGGGAACTTGTAGGACTTCTCCTCCTCAGCTCATGTGGTGTTTGGGTTCAGTTCAAGGATGGTGAGAGGATCATTCATCCTTTTCAGTGCAGAACTGTTCATCAGTTGCCAAGATTTTGTCTATCAAGTCTTTTTTTGAACGTTATTAAAATGCCAATGCCCCTTAACATTCATTTTTTTCTGTTTTGGATTGTCTCTTACACAAGCTTCTTTTAACTGTGCTATGGTGGCTGGTTCAGGAAACTTATATCTGGGGAGACAGTCCTAGATCTCTCTGGAAGGAAGATGGGAATTGCAGGGAACTGATCCTTCACCCTTTGGCACCCAAACTACTTGGCTCTGACCCAGTTCCACGCCTCTGTTCAGTATCTTCAGACGGTCTAAATCTATAAAATTTTCACCTGGTTTCTGTGAGATATTACAGCAGACTGTAATAAAAAGCTGCAAGCTGTTTGATGCCGGAGGAACTTGGGAGATGTGTCTGAATTGGTATAACCTGAGATGTTCCAGGCTCAATCTACCACCAGAAAAAAAAAAGTTCTGATCTGCGGATGCGGCTTAAAAAAAAAATAGCCTCAGACTGATCTTGCTGAAATTGGCACCCATATTTTTAGGTAAAAATGGACAGTATAAAAAATGGAAAAAACATCGCCACTTGCTGGTTATTTCAGGTGAGACTTTCTGTGAAATGAACAGTCCTCATTGCTATACCACTCATGAGAGATTATTGGATGTGTACGATTATTTATTCCCAAAATTTTGCTTGGTCTAGTTACCTTTTTATATGAAGTTGGCTTTTGTGGACGTGTCCGCATAGCACCACAGTCCTTTTTGATTACATGCTTTTAGAACCCAACAACCACCATTCTGTTTAAGACCTTTAAAGTGATTCTAAACACACATTGTTTAATTTACATTATCCCTTCTCTTTCTATGTGGATGATGGCATTGTAATTATTTTAATAACAAAAAAAATTAAGTACCATTTTCCCTAATTAATATACAGCTGTCACATGACCCAGCTCTTTTCCAGCCTGTCTGTATGGAAATAGTGGCAGGAGGAGCATCTAGTCCTCTGCTACTGGTCACATGTTCTTTAAAAAAAAAAAAAAAAGCCTTTGGATTACAGAGTTAAAATAATAATAATATCAATAAACTTAAATTGTCATACAAATATATATTTGAAATTAAATCTTTATTTTTTGGCAATAACTTGGTGTGGGTGGATTTCTTCCAATCACAAGCTGTTTGCTTAGAATAAGAGGTAGGTGGAGGCTTCACCTACCTCTTATTCTATCAAGATGTAATATCCCATCCCCCTTGCTTTTAGCTGGTAAGTGGGCTGTTGTTTACCACTGTGTATACACCCACATGTGTGACTCTAGTCATATGGGCTGCTCATATGTGATCAAGGAGGAAATGCTCAGCATAGTAACTGCAAACTGAACATGTGTACTAGCTGCTAACGGCTGCTCTGCAGAATACCCAGTTGCAGTGGGGACATGAACAGGAGGGAGGGATGACAGCAGGGTCAACTTTTATTTTTTTTGCAGGATACAGAAAACGATTCCCATAGTGACTGTTCTGTCCCCGCTACACGTTTCCCTGTGTAGCTCAACATTCAGCTAAACCCTATTCTGCAGTAAGGCCAGACACAAGTGTGATTTCGAAGCTTAACCAAACAGGGTCTGTGAAACTTGAGAAAAAAACAGATGCATATATTTAATATATAGAGAAATACAATTAATAAGCTAGGCTGTAGATTGCTGATGAGAACTACTTATCGCCATTACTGCATTGAGGAGATGCAAGTTTTAGGCCAACATGTGCTCTTATAGCTGGTTTCTTCTTTCAGTCTCTAATATGGAGACTAGGTTCCAAGGATACATCTGTTTCTCTTCCTTAGACTGAAGAATGATGGGAACTCTTGTTAAAGGTAAACAGTTTCTAGTTTCTGCAAAAAATTGTTAATTTACCACTGGCTCCGTCTTGTGGTCAAATCTGATATTGCAGGCAAAACAACTTAAAGCGGAGTTCCGCAGGAAAAAAAAAATTAAGTCAGCAGCTACAAATAGTGCAGCTGCTGACTTTTAAAATAAGGACACTTACCTGTGCAGGGCGCCCGTGATGTCCTCACCTGAAGCCTACCTGTCCCTTGGCTCTGGGGGGAGGCGAAGGCATCTTCGGTAAGGGAGTCGGGAAGTGAAGCCTTGTGGCTTCACAGCCTGGTTCCTTACTGCGCATTCGCGAGTCCTGTTCTGAATGGTCCCTGCTGTCTTCTAAGACCTGTGTGTCTCCCAGAAGACAGCGGGGGGGACGGAGGAGGGGCCAAACATGGCGTAGTTCGCTGCGGATTCTGCTGCACTCTTTTGCCGGAAGTGGGAGCAAATACCTGGATTAGACGGGTATCTGCTCCACCCTCCCCCCTGAAAGGTGCCAAATGTGACACACCAGATCACCAGAAGTTCCATTTTTGGGTTGAACTCCGCTTTAATATTATGCTGGAGGGAGAACAGTGAGCATGAACAGCATGTAATACAGCATTTTATTGATGGTGGTTTTTAATGTTGTGGGTTTAATGACACTTTAAGCCTCTGGTTCTCCACGTTTATCTCTTCTTCCTCCACCCCGTCGCTCCAGTTCTTTTGGTGAAAGCTTCATTGATCCAAGACGGATGATGGTGACATGGAACTCCATACGCTTCTCTAATAACCATGGCTCGTGGCAAGCTGGCAACTCGGGTTCTGGCATTCCCAAGTGAGACTTATACCATGGCCTTCCTTAAATTGTCATCTGTGTGGTTTACAGTATATGGTGCCCTTGGCGTGGTGGGGGGCAAATACTCATTACGTCTCCATCTCCTGTTTACTTAAAAACTAGTGAATTACTTGGTGTATACCAATAATAGAGCCCTAATAGGCATGTATTATTGTGCACATAGCAATAGCAACTATAAATTGGTCTTTGTTATAGCTATGTATATGCTTTAAATGATGCATGTAAGGGAAGGAGTCGTAGCCACAGCAATTCATCACATTTAACTGCCGTGTAGCAAACAAAAATAAGCTTTCTGCTCTGACCTCCTCTGTCTTTTTCCCGCCTGGCCTGCAAATCCCTGGGATGTAAAGCAAATGTGTCAGTTGGTGCATTATTTAGCACAGTGGAAGAGAGAGTCTGGCAGTGCCGGGTAATGTGCCTGACAAGCGGCTCCACTCTTGACGTGGAGGAGAGACATCAAAACCCACCACACTGTTCTGTACTGACAGCACAGGCAGATATCGGGATATACTAGACTAGGGACTGTGCTACAAATAGCATGGGGCTTCCATGGAGAATGGAAAAGTGTTGGTGTCACACACAGCAACTAGTATGTACTATATGTAGCAGTTGAAACAAGCCAGTTTATAGCTTTGGCCATGTGACTTGTAAATAATTTTTCGTGGCCTTAATCTGATGGATGGCATTTCTCCCATTAAACAATGAAGCCATGTGGATCTGGCATGTGTTTTTAATGCATAAAAGTAGAGCATGCACTGGACTGAAGACTCCATGAAAAATGCCTGTAGCGGCAGTCGGTCCTGCTTCTTTGCCAGCATGCTAAAGACAAGGATCTTTGCTCTGTGTGGAATCGGAGGTCTCTCTGCTGTTGTCCAACACACCACCTTGCTGATTTGGCCCTAAAATGCTGCAACGCTTATTGCTGCTGTTTGGCGAGCTCTAGCTCGGGCTCAGAAGTGGGGTGTGGGACTTGTGCAGCAAAAGCAAGAGTAGTCCTCTATAGATTGGAGGACAGGCTTTTTTTTTTTTTTTTTGGGCTGTGGCTACTTTTAATAGAAACAGACTTTGAGCATCACTTTTTTTGATGCAACTTTTAATGTCTTCGGCTGATGGAAAGTAAAGGCTCAGTTGGGCTTTAACATTTTTACAAGTTAGGCCAGCAGTTGATCTCCATCACATATCCATCTTTAAAAGTTTACTTCAGTTTAGCTGCTAATGCTTGGTGTCGGAAAACGGAGCCCTGTGGGAATTTATAGCTTCTGGTCCGCTTTCTATGCATTTATCTGCAAAGGAATGCATGATTAATATGAGATGTGTATGAACCTGTTATTGATCCTCCATCTCCCCTCTCCTTTCTCACTGATGAACAGCATTCCTGCTTTGTGTGTAATGGGAGGAAATGGAGGAGGACCTGTCCGCTGCCCCCACCACCTCCCTACACTGATTGATTGCTTCTGTTTTGGTACACTGGGCTTTGCATTTAAAGGGAACCTGTCCCAAAGCCAAATATTTGGCATAGACTTTTTTCTTACTTGCGGGCCTCACATTGGTAATAGACCTCAGACTTCATAGCTTTCAAGATTGATCCTGAAGAAATGGGCAGTGATGGGGTAAAAAAAAAAAAAAGTAATCGCACCACTGCCTCCTTTTTGCAGGTGGGACTTTTCTGTAAATTATCAGTCGTCATTGGTACATCATTAAATAGAGAGGATTGGATGTGCAAGATTGCGTATTCACAAAACTTTACTTAGCCTAGTAACCTTTTATATTGAGTTGGCTTTTGATGGCACCACGTTCCTTTTTTGATTCTATACGGTTGGAACCCAATGAGCAGCATTCTAATTAAGACCTTTAAGCCTCCTAATCCAGCACGTAATGTCTACTTCGTCCACCCCCTAGCCATAGTTATTTTGGTAATGGCGTACTCCACTGGGATAACCATGGCTTGTGGGCAAAGCTGGGAATGATGGGTTCTGGCATTTCTCTGGCATACTCCCATGGGTATCAGAATTTTTGTATCGGATTTGTGTGGTTTGCAGTATACTGTGCCATTGGACTGGTTAGTGCCCTTGTAACTTGGCAAATACTCATTACATCTTTTTGTTTCCTATTGTCCGCTTACATAAAAACTTAGTGATTTACTTGGTATATACCAGTGGTATCCAAACTGCAGCCCGTAGGCCAGATACGGCCTTTTGCCTGCTTTTATCTGGCCCTTGGGACAATTTTCATCTGACACCAACAAGGGGGGCATAATCTCTCTCCCCCCCCCCCCCCCCCACAACACCAATGAATATAAAAAGCCTTTTCTTGCAGTGAAGCTAAACGGGCAAGTTGTAACTACTTGGGGCTGTTATGAGGCATGCGAGTTAAACTGGCTGCTTCTGTTAGAGGTTTTTGAGAACAGTCTCTGGCCACGTGATAAAACCCCATTGACCTTGGCTATCAGGCATGTGATAAAACCCCCAATGACTTTGGCCATCTGTCAGGGTCTACTTCTTCCAGTGCAATTCTGTTTTTGTTTTACAATAATTTTTAGGGTTTATGAAGTTCAATAACAAAAGAGCAATAAAACCTCTTATGAGGCTACATCATTTGCAACTAAAACATTACAACTAGCCCAGGTGATCACAAGACTATACAAAGTTCTTCACTAGCCATGGGCAAGTCCATAGTATGCAAACCTAATAACATTGTTAGTTCAGATCAGTAGGACAAGTATTGCTTATATGCTTGTATACCCCTAGGGAAGAAAGAAAAGAGGGGTGGGTGGTGGGAGAGGGGAAGGGCTCTAACTCCCAGGACAGGGGAGGTGGAAACCAGAAAGAGGCATGAGAAGGCCACCAACCGACGAAGATGGCCTAAAGAGTGAAAAGGGAGAGGCAAGAGCCAGGAGTAGAAGTGGAAAAGGGGACTTGCTTGGGGAAAGGAGAGAACCAGAAGGGAAAAGGTACTTGCCTGTGGAGAAGCAGAAAAGGGGACTAACCTGGAGGAGAAGCAGAAAAGGAGACTAACCTGGAGGAGAAGCAGAAAAGGGGACTTGCCTGGGGAGAAGAGAATGAAGGAAAGTGTCCTGTGTGGTGCAATCCATTGTACCTTCCGGGAGTGGGCCGCGCTAAGGGCTTGTTCACACTTGCTAAATCACTGATGCTCAACAAACGCTCCTATAGCGTTTGTAAAACGTTAGTATGGGGGTCAGACAGGCGTTACTGAGCTTTAGAATGGGGCGTTTTGCAAGCGTTAAAATGCCCTATGCACCGTTTTGTAGCATTTGATGAGTGTTTAAACTGCTCCACAATGGAAAGTGACAGATTTTAAAGCGCCACAACCACCCCGAAAATGCCTACAAAGCGTTTGCGGAGCATTCCACAGACATGAATGGGAGGCGTTGAAAAGCTTCAACGCCTCCTGACTCAACATAAAGCTTCAAATTTGAAGCGACGCTAATGCTTCATGTTTTTGTAATGTGAACAGCACAATGTGCTGTCTATTGAATCTTGTGCATAGGTGTTTGAGGGGCATTTTTAACGCCTGTCAAACTCCTCTCAAACGCCTGTTCTTAAGCCAGTGTGAACTAAGCCTTATAGTCACTGAAATAGCAGGGCTTCTAATGCCATTTTGAAAGCCAAAAATTTTTTTATTGCTGAACTTTATTTCTGAAGTGTGAGTGGCTGAGCTGGAGTCTACATGCTGCTTTGATTAAAGAATAAAAAAAGATATATATTTATAGAATGCTTCACAGTGCGTGCCAGGTCCTCAAGAACGATAGAGCAGGGCCTGTTGAATGAAGAGATGTGGACAAGTCAAGTGATGCCTTCCTAATTTGGGCCTAGTCATGTGCCTATGCCAGCTTAACTGGTCCATGGATTTGGAGAGGACAGATAGACGGAGATTGTCCATCTCAAAGGGGAGCAATTATTACATAGTCCAATGTCTGCTGCCTCCACTCTAATTACAAAGGTCAAAACTGTTCTTTGCAGGTTTCGTCCACCTGAAGTGCACGGTGCCAATGGGGAGTCAGCTGCTGTAATGTCACGGCTTAAATGACAGACCTGTTAGGACCCAAACCTTTTATTGTTGGGGTATCAAGCAGTACAAACACGTTACCCTGTGGCAAACAGTTGAAACAAGGTCTGTGTGCAAGACCCACCATTTAGCTGCTGGCCAAGCAAAAAACAAAGCTGGTTATACACTATTTGAATTTTGGTCAGTTTCTGATGAATCTGCTGATATTCCCATCTGTGTCTGCCCCACATTTTTCAATCAAAGGATCCGGACAGAAAAGTGTCAGCCACAATGGTTCCATCTAATCCGATGCGGCTGGGGCATTCTGACAACTGATGGTGCCAGCTGTCAGTACAGTAGCCACAGCGGGAGATTTGTCCTATCTGTGCTGTATAGCGTGGATGGAAGAATCTGACCCATATCTGGTAAAAATGGACACCAAGTCTCAGAGGTGCCTATGAAACTGTAGTCTCTACATTGTATTGCAGGTAAAAGCTCAGAAAAATCAGCATTTTTCCCTTTCCATAAAATTTGTATCGATTTCATTGCAATGTACCTTTTTTTTGAGCCTGGGTTCACACTATAGCAATGCATTGCATCTCCCCAGCAGGTAGCTCCCTCTGTGGGTGTCAATACAATGTTAATGACACTCCCAGATCAGTTCACAGATCACAGTGCAGATTCCAGTGTGGGGGAGGAAAAAAGTCCCTGCACTTCTCCTTCCTTTTTTTTTTTTTTTTTTTTTTTTATATGCGAATCTAGCCAGCCAACTGTATGGCTGAACTTCATTGCACAGACATCACATGTGATCGGCACAGCAGTGCGGCTGCGAATCGCATGCGATATCTGTGTTTGCTATAGTGTGAACCCAGGCTGATCATGCCAGAAAATTGATACTCAAAGTTCTAATTCCCTAGCAAAGCTACTCCATCTTTGGACATCATAGCCCTCTTCTTCTGGTAATGTCTAATGACCGTTTGTGCTGTCCCTGTTTTTGACAGGTACCGTTCCCCACTTCAAGGAGACAGGGCAGTGGCACCATCTCTCGGAAGTTCGGCCCTCTCCTTCCTCCACCGCCGGACCAATTAGAAAGTTCTTTGCGCATGCTCAATAGGGAAAGGCTTCACTGCCTGGTTGCCTTGACAGGAATGGCAGCGGCTGCACCTGACAGCTGATCTGCAGATCGGCTGGGGTGCCAACCTTGCGGGCTCCCTAGACAGGGTAAGTGTCCATATATTAAGTCGGCACCTGCAGTATTTGTTAGCTTAATTTTTCATGGGGGGAGCTGGACCTCTTTAAGAGGTCAAAAGATGGCACTGGGGGATTTCCAAGATCTTGCGATCAATATTTTGGCTGCTGTAAGGATGAAAGATATTAGGTGTTGGGTGGGTGCATTTCAAAATGAACTTTTTTTTTTTTTTTTCTTTTTTTTTTTTCCCCATTAATAACCCTTCTGATGGGCGCTTATGTCAGAAGGACAGGTTTGCCTCCATTGTACCACCATGATTGCGGAGACTAGATAAAGCTACCCCTTTGTATCCTGGCCTCCAGCCTGCCCGCTTTTTCCTGCCAATGTCAGATTGTCCCTGTAGGACAAAGCAGCGTGGCGGCTCTGTTCAATAACGCAATGTTTACACACACTTCTCATTGTGTGGCTGAGCAGCCCATTGAGTTTTCTCTTTATCGGCCTGTCCCATGGGGTGCTGGAGATGGATCAGAGGCCGATGGGAGCCATGTAACTCCACACTGCTCCATCCCATCTCCTCCTCCTCCGCTCATGTTCTAGGTAAACCAGCTCGGTGGCTTCTCCCCCACCCAGGAACTCCAGAGGAAGCGGTGACAGCCTGACATTCCACATCGGGGTGTGCCTGCTCTCTGACAAGCAGCTGGCTTTGTCTCTGCTTGTTTATTGTCTCTATTTTCTTCCCCCTCCCCAGTGCATTTGGCAGTGTCTCCAAACAGGCCGTGTCCCTCCACCACCACTCCCTTCCTGATTTTCTGAAAGTCATATGACCGCCTGCCATTGGCCTTTTTACAAGCGTGTGTATTTCGCTTGTAAAGTGCTGATATCGATTAACGTATTGTGTCTCTTTTTTCATTCCTTGTTCTCATCCACTAAATGTATAGGACGCAAATTTTCTGCACGTGCATGGAATAGCTTGCTTTGAGGCTTGCCCGTAAAAGGCCACAGTTCACGTTTCCTTGTCTTTCCCAACCTCACTCATTTCTAAGAATTCAGTTTTTTCCCAAAGTTTTTTGTATTTAAATAAATAAATAAATTCACTAACACCATTTATTTCAGGTACTTGTATAGCGCCGTCAATTAACGCAGCGCTTTACATATACATTGTACATTCACATCCGTCTCTACCCTCAAGGAGCTTACACGCTAAGGTCCCTAACTCACATTCATACATACTAGGGACAATTTACACAGGATTCAATTAACCTACCAGCCTGTCTTTGGCATGTAGGAGGAAACCGGAGTACCCAGAGGAAACCCAGGCAGGCACAGGGAGAACATGCAAACTCCAGGGAGATGGTGTTGTGTTTGGGATTCGAACCAGCGACCCTTCTTACTGCTAGGCAAAAGTGCTATCCACTACACCACTGTGCTGCCATTGTTTACCCTCCTTATTCCTCCCCGCAGTCCCCATGTGGTGTGCTGCCGGTACGGATCAGAGCGATGCTCTGTGCAGGTGCTGACCACTCAGAATGGCTCTGATTTGTCCTGGAAGTGCTACGGAGAGGGAGAAAAGTGGAATTTCAAATCCCTGTACTGCTACATGGGCTGCGTAGGCACTGACTGCTCATTACCCATGGAGGAAAGTACAGCGGACGCTGAGGAAGGGGATAGGTTTTAATTTTTATTTATTTTTTTCTGAAAAGGGTGAATTAACAGTTTAAATGCAGTTTCCTCATGGCTACAAGATCCTGCATTGATCTTATGCTGCTATACACATGTAAAATATGTGCTAACGTCTACAAGCATGGACCTTGTTGGCCACTGTCGTTGCTGAGGGCCAACCTCTATATGCAGGCAGTCCCCGAGTTATGAACGCGTTAGGGACTGCCGGTTTAAGTCGGAAGCGCATGCGCATAACGGCAGAGACGTCGTTTTCCGATGTTCTGTCAAGTAGCTGCGAATGCGCAGACGTCGTTTTCTGATATGCCCGCCGTCAAAGTGGCTGCGCATGTGCAGAACGTCACGCCACCTCCCGTTCGTAACTCGGGGACCTCCTGTATCAATATGTAGTCAGTGCACCTTTGCTACCACTAATTGCATACTATATTGATATCGGCCATGAATGACCCATTCATGCAGCAGCACATGCGCAAAATGACCAACAGCACAGTGATAGAGTGGTTAGCACTTCTGACTTGCAGCACTGAGGTCCTCAGTTCCCATCATGATCGGGACACTACCTGTATGGGATTTGCATGTCCTTTTTTTTTTTTTTGGTAAAAACATAAGCCTGGTGTTTTTTGGTGCCCATTCTTACTTGTGCACTGTGGCAACGCATCAGTAGAGCACAATGCAAGGCAGCTAAAGTCATGTACCCTTTTTTGGGTCTGTTGGGATGCGTTGACTGCCCAATATTAATAAATGGACCATCCTAATGCAATGCACTGCAATAGATCGCTTTAGTGTGAATAGGCCCTCTGTGAAAATGTAGCGTTTAGTAGCTCAATTTAAATAGTTATTCACTCGATTACAGATATGTCTTGCCATGGCACTCGGGTTGTCTTTTCAGATGAAAAAACACCACCTGCACCAGTTTCAAGGAACAACTTTGTAGTTAAAGGACATTAAGCCTATTGTGATTTGCTGACATTACTTGAGTAACTCGCTTGCTAGAGGTCCTGAGGGAACAGTTATGTGCATAACACTGTTGGTAGTTGGAGGGTCATTGTTTCCTGGAGGGCCCGGCTGTGAGATAGTTGGAGGTGCCCTTTTGTGACCACCTATGACTGCGGATTTTTCACTGAAAGTGGAAGGCGATCAGTGAACATATGTAGACCCCTTTCACACTCAGGCGCTTTTGTGCTAAAAATGGTGCCTGATAAGCTCCTGAAAACTGCTTCCCATTCATTTCAATGAATGCATTCACACTGGGACGGGGCAGTGAAAAGTCCTGCAAGCAGCACCTTTTGGGGCATGTTTGAAGCGCTTAAAGCACCTCTAAAATACCCCGTTTTTTAAAATGAATGGTAAGCGCTTCAAAAGTGTCCCAAAATTTAAAAAAAAAAATTTTTGTCACATGACCTTTAAAAATAAACACGCCACTAATGCAGCAAAAGTACCGCAAAAACGCCTGTTTTTATGGGCAGTTTTCAAGTGCCTCAGTGTGATAAGGGTCCTACTCGAGCAATGAGAAGATTTGGGCTTTCTCGGCTTATCATGCTCTGGTTAATGCCTGTTGGGCTTTGAGTGGGTTGCATCTCCTGCAGAGATAGTACAATGTATACAGGACAGCTTTAAATGGACTTAACGGGATAGCGTGAAGAGTTCTGTCATCCTTATCCTTTACCCAAATCGGACTGGTTGGGCTGCCAGTGAGGTTGAGAATCCCAGTTTACATACTTTGTTGCGGTTCATGGTTGAGAAGCAAAACTGGGTAAAGTTGGCTGCTTTGAAGCTTGCATTTTTCCATTTTTCTGTCCTGATTAGTCTGTTATCTATTATTATTATTATTATTATTATTGTGAGATCTTTGTTTGACCTGGGATTGGATAGCGGATTTTTTCATCATGGCTGTGGGTTGCAATGGACAGTTTTCAAAATTTGAGCTAGCAGATGCTATGGTCAATGTATGTTGGCCAATCGTCTTGTTTTCCCATTTGGATGCCAGCACTGGGTCTATGAAGGGAAGTTATGTGGATTTCTCGTTTTTAAAGTAGTTGTCTTTTGTTTCAATGGCTTTAGTAATCCAAGTCGCTAAGTCAGATCAAGTATGCTCTGCCTATCCATTCTAATGCATGTACTTCTACTATGGAGGTTCTCAAAGTTTGGAGTTAGGACTAATACTGGGGTGCTGTGAAGTGGCCTCTGCAGCTTACACATGTATTTGCAAATGTCTGCAAACTAAACCCCTGTTTTAATGCATACTGTTGGACAGAGTTCGGTTGGTTGCAGACTGGTCGGTAATATGAGCTGGGAATTTTCTTTGGTTTTGTAGGACGTGTCGTCCTTCCATGTGCTCTTTGCCGCAAAGGCCAGTTATAGGTGGGGGCAGTGGCCATTTGTACAGATCAAGAATATATATCTCTGAAGGTTCTCCTTTTTATTTTTATTTATCCAGGTCATAGTAGCTACTCACATTCAACCAGACTTATTCTGAAGATGTGTAGCGTACCAAGCCAGGAAGATCCCCCAACATTTATATAGTGCACAGGTAGCACTGACACCTTGATCTATTCACCATGGAAAGCCAGATGTTGTCCAATCTTCAACATATAATACAGTTTTAAAGTGGTTGAAATATGAACAAAGCATATCCCTCTATAGTTTGTACTTATCTCAATCTGGAGAAGTGAGTGTCTTTTCTGCCCACTGCCTCCTTCCTCTATCAGCATGAATCGCTTCTAACGAGTCTTCCTGACACCAAGAAAAAAATGGTGACGGGAGGGATCTGTCACTGATGGACAGCCTCAGCTCTGTTCCTTGTGAAGGGTGGTGTGTCCCTTCCCTCCAATCAGCTCTCAGAGCTCTCACTGTACCTTCAGCTCTCTACCCCCTGCTTTTCAGAGGTGAGAGATCCTGTGTAAAATCTGCACTTTGAATGGATGTAGGGGAAAGACCCTGTAGATAAACAGGTACAACTTATGTAGGAGGAATTTGTTTCATCTGTGGATCACCTGAGGCCAGTCACTTCTCTGGGTTTAGGTAAGGGTTTACAACCACTTTAGAAACTCTACCTCACCGTTTTGACAATTCACATCTTCAGATCACCTTAATGTAATTCAAAAGATTAACGTATGTGAAGCCTTCCTAATCCCAAGGATGGGGATTATGTAACTAGAGCAGAGTGGTTCCACGATTTCCAACTCTCCCATCCAGTTCTTGAACGTCCACCTTTCCGCAGTGACTGGATTAGGGTGCTTCTACCTGTTTGGAGATGAATGCTGGGGATCTTCTGATAAACAGAAGAAAACAGATCAGGAATTATGATTTACCAGCAGCATGCTTGTTTAAGGGCATTTACTGGAAGTTCTGAAGCAATGAAAACCAGAAAACTAGCATTTTCAAGGAATTCAGCAGCAACACAAAGCCTAATTGTTGGCACAGGTTCTCTTTAAGCCCCCTTTCTGAACAAGTCCTCATCAAGTTGGAAGGACCAACCACCATCTGACGCCTGTGACCAGCTTTATTGCGCTGTGTGAAATCTTGACTCGAAGCATTTTCCTAATCGCCGTCCCCAGCTTTAGTCTGTACAGATCAATATCCCACATCCCCTGTTCACGCCATCCGTGGCACGTCAATGCATGCTTGGCTTTGCGGAAAAGCTTAACATGTCTCTTCGCCTTCTATTGAAGAGTTCCGAAGACGAGCTTACCAGCTGCCCCGTACCTGCCAGTCGCCCTTCAATACAGATCGTTTCCTGTTTAATCATTCGATACCAGCTGCCTCCTGCATAAAACATTTCCACTATGAGCGGTAGCTGGAAATAGCTTGTGGCTCTTATGTTTTGCTCTCTAAAAACAGCTGAACGTTTCCCAAATAACAGATTTCCCTTGAAAATGGGAGCTTTTTCTAAAGACTAGTTGTAGCGCGTATCTGCAGAAAAGCAGTTTAACGTGTGGGCTCTTCTTGGAGGAACAATGGTCTGAAGTTAAGGTGGGCCATACACTACTAGAATTTTTAGTTTTTTTTTTTTTAGTAATTTTTTTTTAGTTTGCAGAACATCTGTGTGTATATGTGTATGTATGTGTGTGTGTGTATATGTGTAATATTAATATATATATTATATATATATTTTATATATTTACACTTTTTTTTTTTTTTTTTTTTTTTTTTTTCTTATATGCTTCAGCTTCGGAAGATTTTACCCCCTTCCTGACCAGGGCACTTTTTGCGATTCGGCACTTCGCTTTAACTGACAATTGCGTGGTCGTACGGCGTTGCACCCAAACAGAATTGACGTGCGCCCCCCCCCCCCCCCCCCCCAAATAGAGCTTTCTTTTGGTGGTATTTGATCACCTCTGCTTTTTTTTAATTTTTTGCGCTATAAACAAAGAGCAATGAAAAAGCAATATTTTTTGCTATAATATCCCCAAAAAATATATAATACATTTTTTTCCCTCAGTTTAGGCAGATATGTATTCTTCTTCATATTTTTGGTAAATTGCAATAAGCATATATTGCAATTTGGGACCATTGGCATTTTTACAGAGACCGGTGCTATAAAAATGCATTGATTACTGTAAAAATGTCACTGGCAGTGAAGGGGTTAACCACTAGGGGGCGATCGAGGGGTTAATCGGTTCCCTATTGTGTGTTCTAACTGAAGGGGGGAGGGGACTGTGTAGGGGAGATGACAGATCGCTGTTCATACTCTTTATGAACAGATGATCTGTCTGTTCTCCCCTCAGAGAACCGGGAACTGTGTTTACACACACAGATCCCGGTTCTCCGTGTGCCCCGAGCGATTGTGGTAGCCCAGCGGTGATTGCGACCGCCAGGCACTCGCATCGGCTCTGTGGGTGAGCGCGCACCCCTAGTGGCCAAATCTAAATGCAACGTAACATGGCAGAGATTCACGCAGCCGAGCCATGTTGCCGCAGTACAACTGCGGCGGCTGGTCGGCAATCGGTTAATCTTGAGCCTGTAAAGCATTGTACCTGAGATCAGCAGATCACGGGTGCAATATTAGGCTCTTGCAGACTGTCAGTATAGCTGTATGCCCTTTAAGTGCGAAACGGTCAGGCAGTTCCGCAAGATCAATAGACTACAAGAGCAGTCACCAGAACCCTCCAGTCCATTGAATGCTACAAGCCATTGGCCACAATGGCTGACTGTAGCTGTAGTTCATTCACAGAATTATTTTCAAATTATGACAGTGGGTGCGGGGAGACTGTCCGCTGTCACATGGAAGCGGAACGGGGGGGGGGGCGTCTGAGGTGGTGGATACGCAACATATTACCTGAATACAGGTGTAACATGTTGAGAGACGAACTTCTCTGTACTTCATTTGACATGCAAGCAGTATAAGCAGCTGAATATGACTTGATATCATCAGCCTCTTGCAGTCCTTGTACAGCAGACATTAGACAAAGGGGAAGCGGTAAAATCCGCCAGTCGGGGGTGCTACAGTGCTCATATGCTAACCGTTTCAAGACCCTTGGCAAATAGAATGAGGCAAATTTGATTGGTCATGTTTTGATGTGTTGACTTATAACGTTTTTTTTTAATTTTTATGTATCTTCGAGACTAACGGCAATCTCCACCACAATTCCCAGTTCTGTCCAACTGCCAAAGCCATCACAGAGCTAAATGATGGTGTCACGCTTGCCTAATGGGTTTTCCATTATAGAGAATAAATAGTGGGGGAATAGAGCTGTGAGACACGCGGAGATACTGTGATAAATACTTTGTACCGAGTATGAGGTTTAGGTTGCTGATATGATCGCAGATCTGCATTATTTGGTCAGTATGGTTTCTGCAGAACAGTACATTCTTGTTATAAGTGATCATATATGATCTTTTGTGCACTCCCTATCTCTCATGATGAATCATTTTGCATATACTACCATAGTAGAAGTAGATGAGCTAACGGATGAGTCAGTTTACGCATGCTTCTAGGTTTAGGAGGCCACCATTGCTAAGCTCTGGGAAGTGGCGCCAGTTCCAGGGCAGAGCACCCCTGCTACATCCCGCATGGTAACGTTCCCTGGAACTAGCACCTTATTGAAATCCTTCTCTGTGCCAGGTAACAACTTCCCTTCAGAGTCTGATCTTGGTTTCTTTTTCCACAGAAGCAGCATGGAGATGATGGACACAATGGACAGACCTATTAAGGTCACAGAGTGGCAGAAGACATACACCTACGATTCCGGCATTAATTCGGGGATGAACACCTCGGCACCATCTGTGACTGGCAAGACCATGCTAATGGATGATGATGATCTGGGAGGCTATTCCAAGTACACAACAGTGAAAACGACCACATACTCACAACAGCAACCACAAGCATCAGGTATGTTGAAAATATTGATGTAGTACGTACCTACAACGTTCCTAACTTCCAGGATATGGAGGGGGGTAGGTACCACCTCCCCCATCCCACAGAGTAGCACTCTTGCACTGACCTATCCATCCTGGAGAGCGCTGTCACACTGGGTGGTAGGGGGCATCACCTACCACCTTGTTCCATGCATGGCAAAGCGATGGTGCCACCTTTTTATGGTGCACTCTATACATCCTCACTTTTATCTTAAATCGGCATTGTAATAACATGCCTTTTCATAGACCTTGCCTCCATTTTCCGGTTGCTGCCATTGTGCACTGTTTTAAATCTGTGCAGCCTAAGGCACCAGAATTGAACGTAGTGCTGGTCAGGCATAACCCCCTCACAATATTTTGCAATAAAAGTCTGGGGTGAAGATTCTTGTGATGAGGGGTGTGAGTGGTTCTTGTCTATTCCAGCAAAGAGCACTGGAGAAGGAGTGCAAAAACCCCAAATAGTAATATACGGTGGTACAGGACTTCTAAAGGGTTTAGGACTTCAATTTTTCTTCAATTTTTCTTGTAAGCATAGAAGTAATTTAAAGACCTACTTTGTGAAGGAAAAAAAACAAACTGCTGGATAACTACAAAAGTGTGGTTTCTTTAGGTCAGCAGTAGTTTAGTTTAAAGTGTAAGTCCAGTCAAAATCTAACTAAGCTTAAAGCCGGCCATATATGGTGTGAATTTCGTCCGTTTCAGCAGGGACCAGCTGAGATTCTATCTATGGGCAGGCTGGTACTGAAGTCAATCCATCGATCGACTTTAGTACAACCAGCCTGTCAGATTTTTTTTTTTTTTTCATGTGATTACTGCCAGTGGCTAAAGCCAATAGCAGTAATTGCATTCTGCCAGCAGGGTAAGCTCCCTGCCAGTAGCACACAATAGCGCACCAGGGGGGGGAATTGCTCTAATTGTGTTGAGGGGGGAATTGAGCGACTTTTCTTTCCTGCAACCCATGATTACAGGAAAGCAAATCGATTCTTCTATGACTTGCCCAATTCTGCTCACAGCCCCATTCTAAGCTTTCTACGAACTATCCTGTGAAGGAAAGATGTGTATACTTAATCTAAGGGCACTCTGGATCAGTCACATAATCTCCATCCAGTGGCAGGTTTCAGAGAAGAGGAAAGAGCAGTGAAAATGGCTGCAAAGTTTAGTGACATCCATAGATTTACTATAGGGTATCCTTTGTCCCCCCTCTCCCCCTGTAGTCTGCACTGGGAGCTGATCACATGACTGGACCAGAGCGCCCTTAAATTAGGTATAGACCTCCCTTTTTTTTTTTTTTTTTTTTTTTTTTCCTATGGGGTGGTTGTGGTATAGGGCTTATAATAGGGGTGAGAGTAGGTTTTGACCGGACTTCTACTTTAAGCTAGTTGGGGTTTGGAAGCTGCTGGTATTTTGGGACTGAGGGATGATGTTTCTGCCCCAGTGGGGAGATTTTGGCTGAATGAGGCAATTTGTTCTCGCTTTAAAAACTGCCTTTAGCTGACCTATTGCCTTGGGGAAAATAGAACATTTTATGATGTAAGAGGCTGCAGCAGGGTGGATTTCCCATGGCGGGCGGCCTGTGAGCGTCTCCCAGGGCGGGCAGGCGATCTGCCTGTGAGTGACCATCTCCTCGAAAATTATGTTTAACGATGTTGGTCTGGAGCTGCATTTGAGGCCCCTAAATCGAAAAAGTTAACCACCACTGGCTTATGCAGTTTCTGTGCTATGCCCTGGTATTTTATTTAGACAATATAACAAAAACACAAGGCGGTACATTTGCCTCTGTAGTTTGGTGCCCATGGTGTGCCATTATGCCTCTCATACTTTGTTTAGGAGGAGGGACGGGCAGATGTCACATACCCTACAAGGCCATTGTTTCCCTACTGTGTACACACTGTGCTTCATCCGTGTGAATTTCCAGAGGGGACTGTAACATTTCCTTTAACTGCAGCTGGCACCAGCCGCTTTAGCGTGGCAGCAATCCTGACCTTGGGCAGCAATATAAAGACCTCATTGTAACTCAGCACTTGTCTGTAGCATATTTAAGCAACCTCTTTAAAAAGCTGCTCTGGGCTTTATGGCAAGTTCCCATGATTCAAGCCTTCACTGTAGGGAAGAATTGATTTTAAGGAGAACTCTGATTAAAGTAAAGTCAGGATGTGACTGCAAAATGAGGAGCTGTTGAAAGGACTACAATACAAATGATATCTCCTATATGACCTCTATGCTTGTAAGGGGAGAACCACTAATAAGCAAGTCTGCTTCTCTCCAATATTTGACTGAGAATTGCCCTACCTTTCGAATAGTACACTTTTTTTTTTATTTTTTTTTTTTTTATGTATTTCTCTAACTTTTTTTAGCACCGCCCTATCACAGATCTTTTGCAGGGTATAAAATGAGATGTTGAGGTGTTGTAGACCTCGGCCTTGTTTTGTATCCTGCCCTCTCCATCTGCGTTTTTAATCCATTGGGTAGGTTAGAAAACTTGAACAATGGGTATTTATCCCTCCTAGATAGTGTTGATACCATTTACCTGTGTCATTCTCCTCCTCTCCCCATCTGAAAACACAAAAGCTTAGTGGAGTTCTATGTCCAAGCCAAGAAGCGCTGTGCAATCTTAGACCACCAACAAGTAAGGTGTACCTGGGTCATCCAGACTACAAACCACCATGAAACAGTAGCAATTAGAATAGTTTTTTTTGCCTGCAGTGGTTGTCAACCTATGAGCTAAAGGGTGGCCTCAAATGTGGCCTCTGACACCACCAAAGGCCCACGTGTAATGTTCAATTTATGTAATGCTTGAGAGGACTGTAAAACTGCACATCTAAAGGCCCTTTTCACACTAGAGGACTGATCAGGTCCGCCTGTCAGTTTTTCAGGTGGACCTCATTGGACCTTCCATACTCCTCTGGAGCGGCATGTTTAAACAGACATGTGTCCATTTACACCCACCAACATAGCGGATCAGTTTACAACCAATCCTGCACATAGAGGAGAGCATGCTATGTCTGTGTCTGCTCCGCGTAAGCGGAACAGACACTGAGCAGCCACCCGCTTGCTCAGCAGGGATCAGTGTAGAGATTCTCCGCTGAGCAGGCAGACTCCAATGGAGCCTGCTCCCTGCGGAAGAGGCCTTATAGAGGGAATTGAGGTTTTGGCTGGGGATATGCTGCAGAAGACCATATGAAACTGGGAACATGTCACATGAAGCTAGTAGAGATCAATGATATTACCCTAATCGATGTTCCCACTACAGACTGCTGAGGTCCGAGGGCCGCACATCATATGCCAAAGGGCCACAGGTTGGGTGCCAAGGCTGTAGGCCATCGGTGAGCCCAAACAAGGTTGTTGCCTTATTAAATCCACTGAATAAACAGATGGTCATCTCATGTCTATGGGCACTTTGATGGAATGCTTATTGGGTGAGATTTAAACTGATTATTGGTGAGGAATTTACTCATCTAAATACTTGAGATAAAATCACGAGAGATGCTGCTTTGACTTAAGCTGCCTACCTACTCACAAACAGGAAGAATGTTAAAGAACCTGGTATCAGACCTATAGAGGTTTTTTTATTTTTTTTTTGTGCGCATTCATGAAAAGTGTGTAAGGGCCTATTGACAAACTGGCCTCCATTTGCATTACATTTTTGCACTTGCGTTGGAGCCCAACTCTGGTCAAATAACTGTCCCTTGCAGTGAGGGAATTACTTCCTCCAACCTGCGTTAGACTGATATCTCAGCTTAAAAAAAACGTCACTGGACTGGAACCTCAGAACTGCTTTTTAATGATCAAAGTTTTTCAAAAATGTATGTTGTACATTTAAATTTCAGAGATTTAAAGTTGCTGAAAGGTTCATAATAATGAAAAGAACAAATACAGTGAGGATATAGTGACATAACTTAATGTCTAGAGTGCAGAAACCGTGTTTAATTAGAGAGTAGAGATTGGATACAGTTCAGACAAAGTGGAAATCTCCATTATAGGGTTATATAACGAACTACGGGCAGGCTTGGCTGTTCCAATCCTACAACCGCAATGCCTTTTATACCTTGTGACAAGCGTTGAACGAAGCTAATGAAATAAACGAGCCTGGCCAGAATCACTATAGGAGCAATTAACCAACCCACAGGGTTTGAGCTTAGCAGCCACTGCACTGCGGGGAGAATGTTAATGGACTATATTCGGTAAATGGGCTGCGTATTTGCCAAGTGTATCTTGTTAGCCATTCTCTTTGTTGTCCCTATTTAATTAACTCCCTGGTTCTCTTGGATGTAACAGTCTGGAATAGTTAGCCAGTAATGCCGCGTACACACGGTCGTACTTTTCGTCTACAAAAGTCGGACAGCCTGTCCGACAGACTTCCGGCAGACTTTCGGTGGACTTGCGGCGGACTTGCGGCCTACTTTCTAACGAACGGACTTGCCTACACACGACCACACAAAAGTCTAACGGATTCGTACGTGATGACGTACACCGGACTAAAATAAGGAAGTTCATAGCCAGTAGCCAATAGGTGCCCTAGCGTGGCTTTTTGTCCGTCGGACTAGCACACAGACGAGCGGATTTCGGGGTCCGTCGTAGTTACGAAGTAAAGTTTTAAAACATGTTTCAAATCTAAAGTACGTCGGATTTGAGGCTAAAAAAGTCAGTTGAAAGTCCGGAGAAGCCCACACACGATCGGATTACCAGCCAGCTTTAGTCCATCAGCGTCCGTTGGACTTTTGTAGACGAAAAGTAGGACCGTGTGTACGCGGCATTAGACTTCGTAAATTGGATGGCAAGATCAGTTTAGAGAGGCTGTAGAGTTTTGGAGCAGAGGCAATGTTGTTCGATGGAAAATGTTTTTTATTAAAGCTCTACTCCAGTAACGGATAGAGTACATAAGGGCTAGAAAGTGGGTTTCTCCCCACCTGCTCTCCACCCTGAAGACTTTGGTGAATCTTCTGAGCTGTCACAGGACCCAGGAGAGCTCAGGACACATTGAGGAAAGGGGAAAGGCACATGTTAACATGTAGAAGTGATAGGGCAGCTTTACAACCCAGCAGATCATTTTGTACTGTAAAGTCGGAGGCCAGCTCTTCACAATGTAAACAAACCCAGCAGGAGCCGCAAGTTTGTTTACATCCTGATATTGACACACCAGGAAAAGATAAAGTAACCCCGGATCCTTTGACAGGCCTTCTTTACAATTCACTCTCCTATGTACTAAAGTCACGTAGCATGTTACTTGCATAGTTTCTCTTAGTTCTGCATTGTAACTTATTTTTTTTTTCCTTCCCTGCAGGAGAGATGGAGTCGCAGCTGGCCATGACACGTGCCCAGCGTGTGCGTGCTGCCATGTACCCAGAGACGGTGGAAGACCACCACTCTAGCTATCTACTGTCCACACAGATTGATGGGCAGCAGACCAATGTACAGAAGCTGGCTGAGCCCTCACAGATGCTGAAATCGGCCATTGTCCATCTCATTAACTACCAGGATGATGCTGAATTGGCTACCCGCGCCATACCTGAGCTGACCAAACTCCTGAATGACGAAGATCCGGTATGATTGTCTTGTAGTTTAATTGTACACGGCTTTTGACAAGCTTTCCTATTTTATGTGGTAGCATTGATGCCATTAACTTTTTCTAGTACTGGCTCCTTTTTATAACACTACTTTCAGTTTCAGTTTATATTAA
Source organism: Lithobates septentrionalis (assembly GCA_037952835.1). Taxonomy (NCBI): domain Eukaryota; kingdom Metazoa; phylum Chordata; class Amphibia; order Anura; family Ranidae; genus Lithobates; species Lithobates septentrionalis. The sequence goes on along the minus strand of JBBDGP010002496.1, from coordinate 12,624 downwards.
CTGACATTATTTTATGTGTTTTTGGAGTCTCTGATGTAAAAGATTCTGGCCTAGAGTTCTTAAATCCACACACTACCTCAACCATATTGATGATCAAGCCCTTTTTGCTCAACTCTGTCACTTTGTCAAGACAGCCAGGTGGAGTTAGGAACTTGTTTCAAAGATTTTTCCACCAGATCCTCAGACATCTATGTGTGAACTTGGTTGGTGATTCCAACACTGGCATCTACAAAAAATCTCATTTGCACATTCTTAGAGTTTTTACAAAGGGCTGAAGTTTACAAAGAACCTCTCCTGGAAGCAAATGAGGGCAGAGAAGAGATTGTAACTTTAAGCAGCTGTTGAGGTTTACTTTTCAGTAGGCTTCACTTTCACAGGTTCACGTTGTTGGTTTGGCGAAAACACTGACATCTGATTGGTCATTGCACAGCAATGCTGATAACTGATATGTATTTATATCTGTTCCAGGTGGTGGTGAACAAGGCCTCTATGATTGTCAATCAACTTTCCAAAAAAGAGGCTTCTCGCCGGGCCCTGATGCAGTCTCCACAGATTGTGGCCGCCGTCGTGCGCACCATGCAGAACACAAGTGATATGGAAACTGCCCGTTGCACCACCAGCATCCTACACAACCTGTCCCACCACCGAGAGGGGCTCCTATCCATCTTCAAGTCTGGAGGCATTCCTGCTCTTGTGCGCATGCTTAGGTATCATTGTCTGTTTACCTTACCTTCAGCATTTGAGATATGAGTGGTCAATAACCTCCTGAAAAAACTCCAAGTGACATTAAAGCTGATCTCCAGGCAGATATAGGCAACAGAAATTCAGCTCTGTATTTATTAAATCATTATTTTTTTAAATTGGTGATGGCACATAATTTTGGCTTGGTTTCAGCCTCTGTGCCCCCCCTGTGCAGTAGAGCCCAGACTTGAGGTAAAAGCAGTACAATGAGTCGGTTGTGGAGCAGTGCATGCAGTGTGCTGGTAGGAGAATGACAGAAGGGCTCATTACTTTGCTTCTTTTTTCACTGTCCAGTCACAGGCTGGGGGAGGGAAAGGACCTTTTGAAAGGGCATGGAACTTCTCCAGGGAAAATTAGGACACCCATCCTGCTAGACACGACTGTGCTATGTGTATCTCAGAAATGGAATGAATGGTACGCAAATCCTTTGGCAGGAGTTAGGGCTTTTCCACTTAAGGGACTTGCACACTAATCAATTAATGTGCCTTGTAATCTGGAGGGGAGTTGTCAAGACTACTCCCAGGTGGGTCCACACCTCAGGACACAACATCCAGCATACATGGGGTGCTAGCCAAGCTCACAACTGATCCAGTGTAAAGAAAGAGCTGGACAACTGCACTCCACAGATCCTCCTTATGCCATCTGCCATTTTATTAGAAGTAAATCCATAGAATCATCCAAAACGAACAAGGGGGGAAGAAATGGTTGATCATGTTTCGCTCAGCGCTCAATCAGTTTATGAGTAAGTGCTGAGCACAGCGTGAAATGTCAACCTAAATAAAGCTGGTTTAAGAAGGATCTATGGAGTGCCGCTATCCGGGTCTCTTGCTACACATTGGAGCAGCGTATTGACGTGTCAATCTGCAATAAAAAAAATACTGATCTGTGGTAGGTGAAGTGCACATGGCATTGGTTGGTACATCTGGTGCAAAGACTGATGTGCTACCTAGCCCAGATCATTTGTATTTGCCTTCAAGGTGTTGTAAACACTGGTCTCCAAATGGGTGGTCAAACGTCCTGCTAAACCAACAAAGGCAAAGTAATAAACGCAGAAGTCTCACCTTCCACACAGCTATGTCCTCTGCCTGTTGAGTGTATGATGGATAAATTATTTTGTGAATTTCCTGACATAATAGTTTTGATAAGTTGAGGCAAAGCAATCTATAGTAGGATGAAGGCCTCTGTGCTAAGATTTGTGACAAAGCAGATATATGTATGTGAAGTTGTCATTCATACAACTACAAAATAACGGGCCATTGTATATTAATAATTTCACATTGAAGACCTATTGGCCACCAAATTCACAACTTTATCATATGCTCAAAAGATTGTGAACACTTTATTATCACACCTATCTGTAGTTTTTTTTAGTGAATGGCACTGTTAATACTACTGCATAACTGTTTTAGACAATTGTGCCCTTTCAACCTTTTGAAAGGCCATTATCTGGTCTAGCTTCATAAAGACTAAGGATGAGCTCAGGCGTGTTCGTAAACATCACGTGCAGAGTCCGCCAGGAAGTCGGCAGTGCGGAGCGCTAATCACAAGCAGTGAGACATTGTCCCAATGCGCGGCTGCAGAGATCGGGAAATGTCTCACTGCTTGTGATTAGCGCTCCCCATTGCTGACTTCCTGGCGGGCTCTGCACGTGCTGTTTGCGAACACGGCCTGAGTTCATCCTTAATAAAGACCTTTTGATAGACTCTAATGGTCTGCACAAAGTCTTGACTCCTAATGCACTTCTTTAGGTCGAATTGAAACACAATTGCAAGCCAGGTATTCTGTCCCAAAATGAGAAGCTGACCTCACAAATGGTCTTTTGGCTGAGTAGGTACAAATTCTCTATGGTTTTGGAATAGGATCTCGAACAAGCACAAATAGGTCTGATGGTTGGGTATTCAAACTTTTTGGCTACATACTTTATCGCTATGCTATGGACATCTGGAGCACCTTTTATGTACTTGTGCATTGCGATATAAACAGAAGTATGTACCCTCATATTTTTATAATTGTCTTAAAAGACAGCTGATGGAAGGTATTTGGATGTTCACATGTCCTCACATCTGTGCCATTCTCTCATCTTCTAGCTCCCCGGTAGAGTCAGTGCTCTTCTACGCCATAACCACACTGCACAATTTGCTGCTATACCAGGAAGGTGCCAAAATGGCTGTCCGCTTGGCTGATGGACTGCAGAAAATGGTTCCACTGCTCAACAAGAACAACCCCAAATTCTTGGCCATCACAACAGACTGCCTGCAGCTTTTGGCATATGGAAACCAGGAGAGCAAGGTAAGACAAAAGTCGCCAAAGCCTTACATATTATGTTGGTAGTAAGAAGTGTCCCTGCTTCTAGTTTTAAACTTTCAGATTTTATGTAGAGAGACATTTCAACAGTTGTTGGTGCTGTATAGCTGAATGTGTTCGGACTCATTCAGAAGCAGCAGAAAAATCATTAAATTTCTGGTCTGATGGCCTGATTACTTCCTTTTTTCAAGTGTTTGCCTTTATAGGAACCTGAAAGATTGATTAGCCATAAATGAGCCGATCTGGCATGGTGATCAAGGTCACTGGCCTTCACTAAAGTGTAACCTATAGTGCAGTCTGATGTGAGCAGTTTTTCTGGTTTGATTATGGTTCACATGGATGTGTAGTGTTTCTATGGAGGTTGATATTGAAAAATATGTACAAGCTATCAGATTGTATTCCCTTATCACTAGGAAAAAAAGAGCAGATCTTTTAGAAGTGCAAGTGTATGACAAGTTGCAAAGCTGTGGACTGTATTGTGGTGGTCAACATCACCATGTCACCAAAACGTGCTATGGTCTACTTCTAAGCCCTGCTGGCTTGTGGTCAATGAAGTTTTACTCCTCGTCCTCCATTAAAAATTGGCATAACCAGTTCCTACTCGCACAGACTTATTAACCTGTATGCAAAAATCGGCACCAATCATGACCACCTAGGGAACCACCGCATGGCTGATTGTCACAAGCGTTGGAATTAATCATAGTTTTAGGCTGCAACTAACGATTATTTTCATAATTGATTAGTTGGCCAATTTTTTGTTTTGATCGGTTAATAACTGTAAAAGTGTGGTGTATAATTAAGTTAATATGTAAAGTTTAAAAAAGGCAATTTATTCTTAAATATCTCTGTGGTAAATATAAATAACCAACTATATGGTTAGGGAGCAAAATTTTCGAATCCACTCTGAGAATAACAGTCAGATATATGGTATATACTTTTAGAGATTGAATCTGGTAAATATCATCAGACTCAGATCAAAATTTTTATTTTTTTTTAAAGAAAAAAAAAAGTTTGACCGTTTTTTGCAGATTTAAAAAAAAAAACTAATATATTATATGCTGGCCATGCAAAAACAATATCTTCCCTAAAAAAAGAAAAATAAATGTAATTTTAAGAACTTTCGTTCAATTTTCTAATCACTAGTGGGGTCAAATCGACGTTTGTTTTCAACCACTGTGACGGGAAAATTTAGAAAATAGAAAACTTCTTGGTCAAAGAAGTTTTCAGACCGTGTATGTGGTGTTCGTTCAGAAATTACATTCTTTCATTCAACAAATGTACAAAGTTTTTTTTTTTTTTTTTTTTTTTGACGAGTGTTCTCGTCCTGAAAATTGATCCGTATGGCTAGCATAAGGCCGGTGCACACCAATGCAGTTTGCTTTTGATCTGTTTCTGCAGTGCGTTTTGATTTTTGCACACGTGATTTTGCTGTGTTTTTGTGTTTTTTGTATTTTTATTTATTTTTTTTTTATGCTTTTTGTTTGGCAGAATAGAAAACACAAATTGCTGCAAAAACGGACTACATGCTTTTTCTACAGCTTTTTCATTGAAGTCTATTGAACCAAAAAAGCACCATTTGCATTGCAAAAAGTCCTTGATCCTTTACAAATACACAGCAGCTGATAGTAAACCATGTTAAATGAATTGGTAGCAGCAGCATGCTTTTTTTATTTATTTATTTTTTGTATCACCTGTCATCGTGGGGTTAAACCTAAAATAAAATGAGCCCTTTTTATAGTACAAAAAGAACAGATAATCGCTACTATAAAGGGTTCAATTTTTTTTTTTTTTTTTTTTTTTTTTTTTTTTTTTTTTTTTTTTTAAATGTGGAACAGTGAGGGTCGGTTCACACTGGGGCGACTTGGGATCCGACTTGTACGCCCTCAAGTCGCTTTGCATTTAGGTTAACATGGTAGGCAATGGGAGCGTCTTAATTGACACTACTGAAGTCGCTCCGACTTCAGAAAAGACTCCTGTACTACTTCTATCCGACTTGTAGGCGACTTGTACCCATTCAACTCAATGTAAGTCGCCTGCAAGTCGGATCTCTCTGTAAAGTCAAGCGACTTTGCAGAGAAAACCCCTCCCTCCCCCCCTCCCTCCCAGAGAGGTGATTGGCCACAGGCGAAGTCGCCTGTCATGGAGGCGACTTCAAGTCGCCTCGTAATTTGCCGAAGTCGCGCTGAAGCCGCGTTGAAGTCGCGGTACAAAGTCGCGCTAAAGTCGTGTTGCCCATGTGTGAACCGACTCTAAAGGTAATATATATTATATTTTGTGAATATATAATAATAAATACACCCAGAAGTAGGCTATATGGGGATTTTAACTAGGAGTCAGACATGAAGCTATATGAAGGGTGGAAGGGAGATATAAAAGATTTATATTAAAGCTAAACTTTTTTTTTTTTTTTTCGTAGATATGATCACTTTAAATGCACAATTTTGGTAAATGTTTACTTTAAATGTAATTCCCTTCTACTACCTCCAGTCTATCAGTCTCCACCTTCTCTGGGTTCAGATGCTGATCTTCCCTGAGTCTTTAAAGTCTTTTTTTAACTAAAAAACTGAACTTAAAAAACAAAAAAACAAAAAAAGTTATACTTGCCTGCTCTGTAAAGGTTTTGCACAGAGCAGTTCGGATCCTCCTCTTCTAGGGTCCCCACTGACACTTCTGGCTCCTCCTGCCCTCAGAGTGCCCCAGTAGCAAGCTGCAAAGTATATTATAAAGTGCCCCAATAGCAAGGTAAAGAAATTTTGTCTTTTAGAACCACTCACTTCCTGCCCAGGACTACACGTCCCATGAGGCATTGCTCCTCGCACATTCACGTGTTCAGGCACCTACTGACATGTATGGGCAGTGTACTGAGCTGTGTGTGTGCTGTACTGTAATACCTGATATGTAAACATATAATGCATTCTGTATGCAGGCCCACTAATTGGCTGGCCGGTTAATCGATTATGAAAATAGTAATCGAATTATGAAACAAATCGATTGGTTGTTTCGGTTCTAATCGTATTACTTGCATAGATTAGGCTGCTTATGACTAGCCAGATACATTAGCCTAGCTGTATAAAATGTTGTGTTTTTTGTTTTTTTTAAGACCTTTTCGTGATCTTGATTTGAGGTTCCTTTATTATAGGCACCTGGCAACTGTCTTAGATTTCCTGACTTTAGCTTTGTCCTTGGTTGTTTTTAAAGATACATTGGGCATTTGTATCTGTTTAATGACCTGCTGTCTAAACCACGTCTGCTGCATAGGAAGCCTAATGACATTTTTAAAAGGTTTTCAATTGAGAATTTTGGAAGCTTATGTTGCACAGAGGACTAAAAGCGTAAATGTCCGCTGTAATAAAACTGAGTATAGATGGTACACATTCAAGCTTTGTTTTTATTAAATGTGTTCTAAAAAATGTCACATCTTAAATACCTGAAGAGTGCCTGTGTCTGATCAGATGCAGGCACTGTTCGTCCAACAATCTCGGCCAGGAGACCACCCAAGAAATTTGCTCAATGTGTGGCCAGCTTAAGGCTGAAAATGATCAACTACCCTCGTTACAGACGGTTAGGAGAATAAGGTCAGGTGTGCATTTTTGCACCTCCCGAAATTATTCATTTGCGAGATTCGCATTCTTGTCATTAATTAAAAAAAAAAATCTGACCTATAACCAAATAAGACCCCCCCCCCCCCCCTCCCCCCATGGTCTTTGCTACCAACAGCCTTGTAGGTGTTTTCAAGTCATTTGGGATTGCATGAAGTCCATTATGTTCCATTTTTTAATCTTTTAACAATGGTTTTAGCAGAAGGTAAAATTATAGCTAGCCTCTAAATGTATGCACAGCTTGTAAAGTATATGGAAACTAACATTTTATAATTGTTCTTGTTTACGGCTCTTCTGTTGGTGTAAGCCTGACAAAGAACAGTAGATTCTCTAAAATATTAAGTATGGACTCTCCAACCCTGACATGCGTATCACTAGAGGTTTTGTCTGAAATCCATATTGGAAATAAAATATTGAACAGCAAAATTAGCCTCCAGAAAGTTACGTTCTCCCTCTTTAAATGTCTTCATACGCTAAAAAACCCCCAGAGGAGTTGAAAGAAGTATAGTTGTTTGTGTGTTGTGTTTTTATTAAATTTTTTTTTTTTGCATTATCATACTTGGGTGGATGCAGCATCTGTCCTCCGCCGGAGGAGAGAAATCAAGCACTGCCGATTGCTCGGCTCTCACAGCTCCCTAAGCAGAGCTGGTGACTGTCATTCACCTCTGTTTGCTCTGCGCCCCCCCCCCCCCGTCCCCGTCCTCACGCTCACTTGGGCAATGGGTTGTGGAGGGGTGGAAGCGGTCAGCTCTGGCTCTCAGTGGCTTGCTGAGCTGGGTGCCAGTCCAGGCATGTGGATGGATCCCGACTTCATTGTCGGGATTTTGCCCAGGCCTGGACTGACTCTGTGGCATTAGCTGACTGCGGGCTTTAGCTGAGAACCGGTCACAGTAGTGCAGGTGTGATCCACATGAGAAATACAGCCAAACGAGCTTTGTCTGTACTTCTCCTTTTTTTAGGCTATGGATTGTGCAATTTTCTTTCCTTCCACAACAGGTGGAAAGAATTGCCTGAATCCCCCATCGGTAGTGTTGAAGGGGCAATTCTTCCCACAGCACCATTGTGTTCTGCCAGCGGGGAACCTTTCCTACCGTCAGAACCCAATGTTAAGTGTTGCCGACTTATTACCAATGGCGCAAATTGTTTGGTAAAAACCTGACAGACTGGTTGTATACACATTAATTAATGGATTGACTTGTGTACAACCAGGGTTGCACATACATGGATCAAAATTTGTCCAGCCCCTGCTGAACCAGCAAAATTTTGATCTATATATGGCCTTTTAGTGAAGCTATAAAAGGGAGTTGGCTTAATAGCTTTAGTTCTGATAACTGTCTGCAATTTTATAATTTTGAAAGTTGACGTAGGACTATGGTCAAAAGTCAAATTACATACAGTATATGCTACAGTAGATGCAAACAAAGAATTCTCTCATATCTCCCTTTGCATAATAACCTTTTGCAGGATAGTTTTTTTTTTTTTTTTTTTTTTTTTTTTGTTTCCCCCTGATCGTTCATTAAATCCTGACTTATTTTTATGGTAATGACACTTGCTACTGCCGTTCAATCACTGCAGCATTGTCACCCTCTGCTCCCGCTGTAGCTGCTTGGACTACAGCAATGCATCAGGACGTAGGGAGTGAGCCACCCCAGTCCTTACCTCTGATTGTCCACCTCCTTTCTGCATGTCAATGACAAGTCATGCCGGTCTCCTTCAAAAGTCCATGTGAGTGACCACAGCCAAAGAACTACTGGTACATGTTGTACAAGTAGCCCATCCCTTCTTGGAGATGTGAAGGAACATTTATTTTGGGGGGGGGGGGGGTCTATATGCTGTTCAGAGGCCTGTATTAAATGCTGAAATTAAATTAAGAAATGGTTGTTCTCTTGTGTCAAGTACACTGGTATAACAAATAACTTTTGTTTCTTCAGCTGATTATTCTGGCCAATGGAGGGCCCACAAGGTCTTGTGCAGATCATGAGGACCTACAACTATGAGAAGCTGCTGTGGACCACAAGCAGAGTGCTGAAGGTTCTATCTGTCTGCCCCAGCAACAAACCTGCCATTGTGGAAGCTGGTAAGAAAAGCCTAGCGTTTCAGTCATTTTTAGGCTTAGGGCGATAGTCCTCATACAATGTCCTTCAAGAGGCTCTGTATGAAATGCCTCGCATCTAACATGACCATAAACTGATAGACTTCATACAGATTTGCCTGTGCTTGACCAGATCACAAATTTCTGGCACATGTTGTTCTTCACCCCTTGGTGCAAGGCAGCACATAAGCAAAATCAGTCTGCTTGTCTGTGGAGGACCTTGCATTACTGGAATTAGTGTTTACACCATAGGTGCACTGTGTACAGTGGAACTAATCTGAACATTGCATGAAAAATGTTAAAACATTGAAGTGACTTGCAGTGAAGCTTGGAGCTGTCCGCTCTTCATCATAACCCTGAACAGCAGGTTCTCCTGTTTGAACTAAAACGGATCCTTATTTCTAACCTTTTCCTTAAAGCGGTAGCAAACCGCTGAAAAGTAAGGAAAAAAAAAACCCCTGCAAGACAATAGCATAATGTGTTAGTATGCATCGCATACTAGCACATTATGAAATGCTTAACTTAGAACGAAGCCCCCGCAGCATCGACCGGTCACCGCTGAGGGGTTCCCCCGGCGTTTGTTCCGAGTTTGCGGCCTCCGGCGCTGTGAGCCTGCATGTGCGCAGGAGTCCTTTGTTCCGGCACGGAGCTCTGAAGTTCCACCACGATCTGCCAGATATTCAGAGTGAATATCTCCTAAACTGTGCAAGTTTGGGAGATATTCATTTTACCTACAGGTAAGCCTTATAGGCAAAAATGACGAAGCGGACAATACATCCTTTTAAAGTAGAAGTTCAGCCTAACACTAAAATCTCTAAATCTACTGGCAGACACATTCTTAGACTATCTAACCGTGTAAAGCCAAAATTTCTATACATACCTATTTCTAAAGCCGGTCCTGCGCTGAGCTGTCAGCGGTGACTTCTCTGTGGAGGCATATGCAGGAGAGGCAGCTGACAACAGAAGCCCCATATACAGTCTATGGGTCACGTCCCTTCCCAGCCGTTGTTGGCTGTCTCTTCCACAGAGCATTTGCTTCTGGAGACTGGACTGGATCAGATATATTGTATTATATTATATATATATTTTTTCTTTTTACAGGGTTATATAGGCTAGTCTTAGAATGTGGCTGCAAGTAGATTTAGAGATTACCCTGCACACTTTCGAGTGGAGTGTTCATTGTATTGTGCTGTTTATACATATTGCATTGCGCTTCTATTCCAATGGCTGCCCAACAGATATACATGTTCAAAGCAAACGCACTTCTTTCCAGCGCACATTGAACATGCATGAAAAGTACCCTGTTTCTAAAATCTGCATCCAGAAAGCTGTCCCTGCAAAAGCTAAATACAGTGCTTATCCCGCTGTGCACGCTACTGAATGCTGCTCCAATGCAGAAATGTCACCCACTGAATTCTCCCCGGAAATGAACACTATAGAGGATCTTTGTCCCCCTACTCTCGTGGCTGCTCATGTTGATCCCGATGACACAATAGTGTTGTACTGAACGACAGGAGCATCCACAGAGTGGGATGAAGAGATAGTGTCTGTTTCTGATAAGACTTCAGCAGATAAATTCTCTGCATCAGAGCAGTATTCAGACGCAAGGGCAGCAGGAGAGGTTAGTATCTTTGGTATGGACCACTTTAATGCACATTGAGAGCCCATTGATAATGCCCAGCCACTGCAACGCTCGTCTGTTAAAAAAAAAAAAAAAAATGCACCAACACATTCATAAAATGTAAAGGTGGCCTTACGTGTTACCAGTGGGTTTTCTGGGTGGAAATTAGAATTGGCCAGAAGAAAAGTACACCAGCTCCTTGCAGATCGTTACTGGTGGTATTTGAACCCAAGACTTCAGTGCTGACTATAGTCGCTGTATAGCCCAAGTACAAAGCATATGAAGTGCATTGGGGGACTTCATAGACTGAATAAAGTGCACTCTTTCGATGAAAAGGTCCTCCCAGAAACGACTCATTTTTAGATCTTTCATTCTACTAAGTACATTACCTGCTGTGCAGCTTCCTAAATTATAATATTTTTTTTTTTTTTAGGATTGGTAGTCCTTTAAGCCTTGTTAACTTTAACAGCCTGCAAGGGGCGTGATATATTATGTCAAACTCCGCTTCGGTTTCAGGTGATAATTGTCTGAAGTTTCAGAGTTCCAGCAGAGACGGAGATGAGTTTCTCCTAATCACGCTGGTATTGTGTCATCTTATTAACTCCCTCCTTAATCCCCCTCCACCTCCATTTCTTCTGATCTCCCCTCATTGAGTTAGCAGCAGGTCCTTCTGTTGTGGCAGATCTTTTTGATGCTCCGTGGCAGGGCTTGGAGGCAGAGAGCGTAAGAAAGCTGTTGTGTAATCTGTCGCATATGACTGCGTGCAGTGCTGGCTCACCAGGGACCCTGTGCCTTGTATTCGTTGCATTTCCCCAAGAGCGCAAAACCATACAGCACTATGTAACGGGGTGGAAGTAATTACCCTTTTCACGCAATACTTCTAGGCCAGTCCAGATCACCACTTTCTTTTGAGTCACCATGGCATGATACGGCCAAATAGTCACTTTTTTTTTTTTTTTTTTAAACTGTCCATTGCTAGTTGACAACATGATCTACATTTTCCACGACTACAAAATTCCTTATACATTCAGCCATGTGATTTTGACAAATCTGAATGCTGTGTGAATCATTTTTGCTTTTTCCTTTTTCCTGGAGTGTTTTATTTTATTGGATCTGAGTGTCCAGGACCCTGGTTCCCCATCTACGGTTAGGGTAGAGTCACACCAGATGCGGTGGGGACTGCGTTTCACTGCATAGACAAGGCAAAATTCCTAGTCTCCTATGTGCCTGGTTCACACCAAGTTTTCAGTAGTGCGTGGGTATGGTGCACTGAAAAGTACTGCATGCAGTCCTTTTTGTTTTATGTATTTTTTACGGCGCTGCACTTGGTCCTCCTTTATAGGGCGCCGCGCTCGGTCCTCCTTTTTATAGGGCGCCGCGCTCGGGCCTCTCGCACTGCACACCATCTGCTGTGCTGCAGTGCAGCGTCTGGTGTGCACCAGCCCTTGCAGACCCTGTAGGCAATTTAAACTGCGAGTAAAAGTACAGAGATAAGTTTAGTAAATGCTTGCTTGCAGCATTTTTTCATTTCTTTAAAGACATTTTCATTTATTTACAATTGGCCTATGAAATTCTTAGCAACTTTGACGACTTCAGGAAGCGTCCATTCCCTAGCCCAGCCCCCTCACTCCTTGTACATCATAGACATTTTAGGGCTGTTTCACATAGCCAAGGGGCAGTAAAAACAGATGTGTAGAAAAAAAATTGTGAAAGAACCGCGCTGTCTTATACAAATAGTGGTAGCTGCCAGCACATCAGATAATCTGTGAGTAAGTGAACAAATAAAGTAGTATAGTGCAGCGCTGATAAAGATGAAATAAGCAATAAAATTATACCAATATAAAGTGAATATGATAAATGAATATTCAAAACAAAAATACACAGCAATAAAATATCATAATGATAAAGTAGTATAAACCAACAGTGTCAGTGCATATAAAGTGCATAAAGTCCATATATGACATCAAATATATATATATATAAATGCTTTATATTTTACAGTATTACTCTGTGGCCCTATTTTTTTCTCCTTTTTGCCATGTCATATTGAGAGGAATCGCTCACGAATTCCGCTCACTATTCCTAGGGTAGACAGCTACTGATGTCAAAACGGTGACGGATCCCTATCTGATTTAGTCTACTTTGGATGTCGTGGTTGCTGTACCTCCTTGGGTGTGTTGCACCAAAAGCTTGGTTGACTCATCAGGCACATGCCTAGTTGGGTTCAACCTGTCTGGTAAGCCCCTTTCCTTACGGTGGTGGATTAT